>CM037089.1:27856233-28338591 GCA_020916435.1 Oxytropis ochrocephala
AGAACAATTGAATAAGGTGATTACTGGAGTCATTTTGGTTTTCTAGAGTGATTGTTGGAGTGATTCCAGAAACACAAACAAATCAAGGGCACGTAGTTTTCTTTCTTCTTTTTTTTTGTGTTCAAAACGTAGTTTTCTATCTTGATTGAATTATTTGTTTAAGGGAGTGAATATAAAGAGAATGACAGTCCAACAAATCCACACTATGTCGCGCTTCTTCTTCATTGACCGAGTTTGTTGCCACATTCAAGGCCGCGCCATTCGTGGCGCATTCGCAATTCGCATCCTCGCTAGATTAAGCATTTCTCTTTATACATTGTACCGGAGGGTTTGCATTTGCATTGAACCAGAGTGATCGGAACAGAGAAAAGTGAGAAAATGCAAGCTCTAATAAGGCTGAAACCGAGAAAGCTCTCCACTTCCAACTTCAACCATCTCTTCACACTTTCATCATCATATTTACATTCTTCTTCTTCTTCTTCTTCTCCTCCGGCAAATTCACTACCTTCACCTACTTCCGTTTCCGCTTACTCCACCGCCACTAACTTGTTCACCGCTCCATGGTCCACCGTTCAACGCCGCGGAGTCAAAGTTCCTGCTTCTGATGTACGCATCTTTTTTACCTTCAACGTTATCGATCGTAATTGATTCTTATATTCGCTTCACTCTCTCGATGTTTTTCTCGCGGTGCAGATTAAAGTCGGAAATACCATCGGAAAAGAAGGTTGCTTCGCTTTTTGGATTATTCAATTTTTATGTCTCATATGGCTCAATTCGATTCGTGTAGCTATTTCAATTATGCTTACTAACGATTTCGCTTTGTATTCCTTGCTTCCATTTCAGGACGCATCTTCGAGGTAATAACTAACTAATTACTTGTTCATTCAATCTTGTTATTCAGCATTTGCTTTTCGCAATGTAATTATGTAAAGCTCTTCAGGTTCTTAAAGTAGAGCACTCTCCTGAAGGAATAGGAAAAGCCATAACCAGGGTTAGTTTATTCGGAGATTTCCTCTTTATCTCTTCATAGGTAATAACTAGCTAATTACTTGTTCATTCAATCTTATTCACCATTGTTCTTCCTGTTCCACATTGTCATTTTATCAGAAAGAAAACGGTAAGTTGTATATATAGACTTGTTTGGACAAACTTCTCAAAAGTATTTATGGATAAAGAAAAAGAATCATAAAATAACAACTTATTTATAGACTTGTTTTTTAAATAACAACTTATTGTATAAGTTGAGATACGATTAATTTTCTTAGAAGCTCTCTTATTAAACTTCTCTATAAAGTATAAGCATCTATAAGTTTGTAAGGATTATTTTCATATGTGAAGAGGTACCAACTTATTTTAATTGAGAAGCTCCTATAAGCTAGAAGCTAACCAAAATTGGACCATAGATAATAATAATGTACTCGTGTTGTCATAATTTTGCTCTCTATCCCTGTCTGTCTCTGTCTCTGCCTCTCTACCTTATGTTGTGCAGCACACTCATCTTGTTTTTGTCATTATAAGTGCTTGGACACTAACATAGATGTTAATACGGGATATTGAAAGGAATATTGTTTGATTTGATTAAATAATGATGTTTTCTATGAGTGTTGATTCTAGTTTTATCCTAACCTACTATTCTTATTTGGCTGTGTTTAAAATGGTTTTATCAAAAAGAAACCTTGATAAGCGGCTTCGTGATATTTGGATAATAGCGTTTGTCTGTCAATTTTTATTAGTCAACGGTGGAACTGCCTATGATTAAAGGAAATTTCATGTTGCTTGGTTTGCTCAACTGCCTGTTCTTATTTATGCTACTTTTACCGGATATAGTTGTATACTGTAACTTGTAAATTATGACTCTTTCTTTTAACTCCATTCCTAACTGAAAATTGTAGCTGTTTCTTATAATAGGTGGAACCAGTGACCTTATCCAGGAAACAAGGTTACACAAAGACTGGAGTTCTGGTGACGATTTTGAAAGTATGTCCATATATATGCAATATTTTAAATGTAAATTTATGAGTAACAGACTAACAGTGTGTTATCTGTTTCTCAAACCTTTCTCAGTGGATATTTGGACTTCGATTTGGGGTTTGTAACAGACTAACAGTGTGTGTCTTCATTCTGCAGGTCCAAATCATCTTGTATGATGATAGCTATACAAATTCTATGATTACATTTTTTTAATTTAAATTATAAGATGTGGGACAGTTTTTCTCTTTCTGATTAGCTATGTGCCAGGACACTTCACACCTGGTGATAATTTACTGGTATACTTTTCTGTGCTTACAAATTCTCAAATTGTTGCAGGGCGATGTTCAGGGAAAGATTTTCATGTATATGTGCCACGGATCATGATGGAACTGTAGTATTAATGGAGTAAGTTCTTACATCTTTCATCCAGTTTTGATGTCAATATATCATACTATGCAGTGGGTGCAAGAAATTCTTGGTGAGCATAGTTGTTTGCGTCGTTTCTCCATCTAATTGTGGTCAGCCCTGATACGTTGGATCAAGTCGAAGTTTCCAAAGACTTGTTTGGAAAGAATTTTGCATATATACGAGGTGGATATAAGTTCCCATTGTTTAATCTTTGATCACTGCTCTTTTGTTATCAGCTTATATGGAAAACTTGGGCTGTTTTCAACTGTAGTTAATGTTATTACTCGGATTATAAAAGTAAAAACAGCACCCCTCATTATTATTCTATTATTCTATTCAAAGTAATTATTTTTCTCTTCTTATCTAAATCCCCTCATTTTCCCAATCACCTTTGGGTTGTTTTTATATGCATTGTATGTTATAGACTTTATTTGACAAGCAGGGACGGAGGCACGTTAGAGGTTGCCATGGCCTGAGCCGCCCCTATTATGCCATGTCCATACATATATTTGGTGATAGATCAATATTACAATACTCATAACGATAACATCATTCCTTTTTTTAAAGAACAAAATGCTTAAAACAATTACATCTTGATACTATATGTGTTTACGATTTCGTGAGGCCTCACGTGTTTTATAGATCTAATTAATTTTTAAAGTGTGACCAACACTGAAAGAATATATGTCCTATAACTTTTGTAATATTAAATAATTAAAAATAAAAAATTCAATATGAATGCATTCACGAAATTAACTAATTTTGTTGATAAATTATTTAGTAGAAAATAATAGTGAGTGAAATCATTACTTTGAGGCTTAAAAAAATACTCATAAAAATACTACTAGTGAAACTAAGAAAATCAATTCAAGGCCTAAAAATAAGGTCTAAAAATTTAAGGCTTAATGTTAATAAATCTAGCCCCATAACAAGTCAATCCTAGCTCTGTCCTGTTGACAAGCTTGCATTTGTAGCTTTTCTGTCCCACCCACCCTACCCCCAGCTTAGAATGACCACGTTCTCCTTACTCATTGTACTTTCTTCTCAGTTCACACCAACATATTTCTCTGCAAAGATTATTTTACCCTCTGGTATTTATCAAGTAGCTATTTTTATTTTTATGGATATAACTATGATTTTGTATAATAATGTATTCTATTACTAATTATTGTTATTCTTTTGCCTTATTGTCAGATGAAATGAAAGTTAAGGTACAATTTTATGAAGGCATACCTTTATCTGCATCAGTTCCAAAACGTGTAATATGTACTGTCAAGGAAGTGATTGCAGCCACTACGAAGTATATGGTTTTATCCATTACTGCATTTAGAAATTATATCTGATCTTGTACCTTCCTATTTGTTTATTTCTCCTATTTTGTGGTGAATGTCTTGAAATATTTTCTGATTGAACATGCCATGTATTATCTTACAAACTGCCATCTTACTGCCTTCTTTTTGTGGGCTTATCCTCTCCCTAGGCGGTGTTTGGTATTACAAATATTTTGACATTCCTGGGATAGTAAAGTGGGAATAAAAAGTTTTCCGTGGTTTGTACCAGAGACCAAAGATTTTTCTCAGGCATACCACATATGGGATTGCCAAATGATAAAATCCTTTGAATTACAAAACACTATCGAAGAAGGAAGAATAAGGTCACAGAGGGCCTCGGAGGGGAATTTACTACCAGCAGAGCTGGAAAGTGTGACTAGTGGGACTGGGAGGAAGGGAGTGAGATGGGTGGAATCAGGTACTAAAAGGAAACTGGTAGAGAGAAGGACAAGTCATTTGTGTTTGTTTAACCTATTAAGCAATCCTGTCCAAACAAAAGACTTGACAAGTTGACCATAGAGTCTTGGAATTTGAAAGATTATATTAGACAGTAGACCTAAGTTGTTTGCTTTCTTACCCCATATAACCGTTATCTGTTTTTAAAAAATTAACAGAATAAATATATGCTTTGTTAGTTTTTTAAAAACAGAAGACTACTTTTAAAAGCTTAATCATATATATCCTATCTAGTTGTGAATTACATTTTTAACTCCCTCACTTATACATTTTCAAAAAAAAAAATCCCTCACTTATATTATTTCTTGGCGTCTGCAATTCTTGATTTGTGGGAGGATGTTGATATTTTTTGATCTGTGTCTGATTAATTTTCTATTTCTGTATCAATAGAAATTTACTTCTAATTTCAAGTTGGCATTATTATACATGTCACTGATTTTTCTTTGGCGCACAAAATTGGAAAATCCTTGTACTGATTTTTCCTCCTTGATTTATTAAGGCATAAAAGGTAGTACTGGAAAATGGCCTTACAGTTGAAGTAAGTCAGATAATTCTTTCTCTTTGCTTCTGCATTTATTTAATCGTACAAGTAATTAGTTACAAATTAATTACATGTGCAACTGACCTTGTAGATCTAATTATTATTTCATGCAGTAGTTACACACGATATTTATTTGAGTTTCTTTTTTCCAGATATCAGAACCATTTCTTTGGAGTATCTTTTATTTTACTTATGGTCGCGCTATTTGAACACAAACAATCTACAACAAACCAGATAGTTAACGCAGTTCAATTGTGCGATTATTTATATTTGATAGATGGTTAATAGACATACTGGGTTTCAAACTCTTTAACCATTAATATAATTTTGTTAACCACAAATTTTAACGTGATTAACAACAATTTCAGCTGGTTAAATAATTTTTGAACACCTAAAATCGTGATTAATCACGTTAAAATTTTCATTAACACATTTACAATACTCGCATGTTTTTCAACTAATTCAGTAGGAAACTAATTTACAAAATGTTATGGCTTTAACTGTGCTATAATTTTTTTTATTTGAAATAAATGGAATGTATTCAATATTTTGTTGCTGGTATTGCTAAATGCTTACATCTTGTTTATATGTATGTTTAACATCTTCCAGGTCCCACTTCACATTGTAGCCGGTGATGCCATTGTTGTTTATACAGAGGACGACTCTTATATTGAAAGGTTAGTTGGTCTACTATAATCGAAAACATTTGATGATACAATTTATGATACTTCCTATCTTGTTAAGCATCAACCACTCTTGAATTGATGAGGATTGTTGTTACAATGTTACCTCTTTTGTCCCTTTATAAAGGGGTATCTTTAATCCTTCACCTTTTGTACTCTGTTCTTCTTTGGCTCTTCTTATTCCGGGAGGATTGGGTGCCTTGGGGTGGAAAAAACACTCATACTTTTAGCTATTTTTGTCTATCTTTATTTTCTCTCTCATATTTTCCCTCTAAAATAAGCCTAAAGTCTACAAAGGTACTTATAACTAAAGGCACTCAATCCAAATCGGTTATTCTCTATAGCGAATAGGAAATTCATTAGGTGGCTAGATTTTTGTAAACTATATTTTTACTTGGAATTATTATTCTTATTTTTACGTTAGTTTGAAGGAAAATTGTACATTGGTTTTTCATATTATGCAGATGGAAAATCAATAGATAGTAAAACATTTCTGCAAGGTTACCAAAAATTAATACTAATAAACTACTGTATCAAATTCCTTATTGTAAAATGCTCTGTTTCTTCCTTTCTTATTTTGGTTCTGTATATTGGGCTTGCAGGTCTCTGCTACTGGTTGTTCTGGTGACAATTTTTTGTTGTTGTTCTTTTTTAAAATATATCATAAATAGGCTTAAATCGTTTTTCCTACTGCGAATAGGGGTGTTTTCTTTTACCTGCAATTTTTTTAAAAAACCCTTGCAAAATCAACTTTTTGGTTTTAGTCATACATTAGATGGGCGTTACAACGTCATGTAGCATTTTTAAATCACGTTTTTACCACATGAATAGGGAGTGTTTTGCTTTTACCATGCAAAAAAATCTAAATCCTTTCTTTTACAGTTACCACCAGTGACACGATATCAACTTTTCCATCTCGACACAAATAATGTGACTTATATCAAGCCAGAGAACTCATCTTAACCGTCTCTCTCTCTTCTCATCTTGTTACATTTGAATATTAGGATTTGATTGTGGAAGTAAGAGTTGAATGGAGAAAAATATAGTGATAAGAAGTGAGAGATAGAGATGAGATGAGGTGGGAGAGAGAGGATAATGGAAAATTTTGCAGGGGTAAAAGCAAAACACCCCTGCTTATTTCAGGGGTAAAAAGTATTTAAAAATCTGGCATAGGCGTTTTTATAACGTCGAAATCTAATGGAAGAATTAAAAGCAAAAAATTGATTTTCTGAGGGGTTTTAAAAAAAAAAAAAAATTTTGCTGAGGGGGTAAAAACATATTTAAGCCTCAAAAATATGAGTCAGCGTGCTACTTCTTTCAAAAATAAGGTTGATATTATCACTTGATAACTTGATGTTGCCAATAAAGTTGTATTATCTTCATTCTCAGGGCCAAGGCTAGAGTGAGTTAAGCCAGAATTTGAGCAGGGACTGGTTGACAGTGATACAAACGTCCAGCATATAATTGTCATGAATTTTCAATCTGATGTGACATTTTCTATCCTCCCCCTCCCCCAATTTTCTCTTGATAATAAGCTTATGTTTGGAAGGCTGTTTTTACGTGATGAATATCTGCGTCAACCAAAAGCTACTCTCTGTAGCTTCAAAACTGCCGCACTTTTGGAGGATTTCTGCCGCAGTTCCAAACACACGTTAAGCCTTTTTGCCTGTTCACTTGGTGGTATTTCTTTACCCAGAGCAACAAATTTGGATGTATTTGTGATGTCATATTTTTGTCTGTATCCTGATTTTTGGTTCACTGTATGCGGCTGATAGAAGCATTTGAAAATTAGATGAATTTTGAAGTTTTGGATTATGAGGAAAACCATTTAGACAATTATGGATCCATTGAGTTTATTCATAGGTGGATCAGGAGTTAATATCTACTAAATTTTACCAAATAAAGTCTTTGTGCTCACATAAGCATTGTTATCATTTGTCAAAAAAAAAGTGTTATCAAACTCAGATCAGCCTGACCGGGAACCAGTACTAGGTACGGGCTGGGTTGCTTGTTGGATTGTAAGTGAGTTAGGATGCATGTTACTACTTTTCATGGAAAATTCCTCACCAATTCCTTGAGAAATTAAAAAGAACTACTGTTGATTAGCTGTGCTCTAAATTCTGGCAATAAAACCAATTAAATGCACCGTATGTATGATTTAGCAGCATTATGTTTAACTGCAATTTTGTCTCCCTTTTTCCTTATTTGTATTCCACGCATGTGTGATAATATATTTTAGGCTAAATTACTGTTTTGGTCCTTTATCTTTGACCTTAATTTCGTTTTGGTCGTTTATTTATTTTTTCGTTTTGGTCCTCGTGTTTCGTTTTGTAATTTTTCAGTAATCAGCTATGATGAGCCGTGTGTGGCGATTAAGCTCTTGGCGATGTGTCGTTAAATGACGTAGTCGATGGAGGACCAAATTGAAACAAAAAAAGAAACATGGGGGCCAAGTGAAAGCAAACACAAAACATCAATCGGCTCTCAAATCTTCTTCCTCCATCCTTCATCATCTTCTTTTCCAGTATTGCCACTACTCTCAGCGAGCCACCACCATCCACGCCACCCTCCACCACCGCCACACCACCACCACAACACCAAAATAGAATCCTAAATCTCAATACCAATCCTAAATCCTAAATCCCAAATCTCAAATCCAAGAGAAACACCATGAAAATAATTTTTTCTCAATATCGAAAAGATAGCAAAATGTAGAACCAACCATTTTTGTTGTTCAATCAAACTTTTTTTACAGAGATTCATTCAAACTTTTTTTTGACAATACGTTCTTCAAACTTAATTAGTTATGTAATGGAGTTTTGACCAACTTCCTTACAAATGTTTTTGTTGCTAATTTTGTAGGGCCTTGTGAGATCAGATTGTTCTTTGTGTTACACTTAGGTACATTATAAGGGGAATGAGAAGAATAAGGCTCTGTTTGACAAAAAGTAGTGGATAGCGGATAAACTAGCGGATAGCGAATGAACTTATAGCGGATAGCTGATAGCAGATAAGTTAGCGGATAGCGAATAATGTGTTTGGTAAAACTAGCAGTTTAACTAGCTGATAAATGTAAAATGATATAAAAGGACATGTTTAATGTATGCATAAATATTAAAGATAAATGTTGTAAGCTAATTATATTAGTTTCAAAGTCTAATTTAATTTCAAACACCTAAAAGATAAATGTTATTATAATAGCAATAGCAATTTCTAAAAGGTAAATGAGATTCTGAAACAAAAACAATTGTAATTTATAACTCCATTGGATGCTAATGACATTTTTCAGAAACAAACAAAAAGATTCTGTGTCAAAAAAAAAAGAAACAAAAACAGTTGTAATTTATAATTCCATTGGATGCTAATGACATTTTTCAGATACAAACAAAACGGGATGAATATTGCGATTTTCCTGTTGAAGTAGAAGCAGAAACCAATTTTTTCTTTCTTTTCCGTGTGGAATACAGAAAGACTAATCAGTTTTTGCACAATGAAGTGAAAATTCAAAATAAAAGAATAAAGAGTTTATTTTAATTTACTAAGGAAAGAAGGAATATTATAAAAATAGTAAGGGTAAAAATGTAAAAGATGAGGATATTTATAAGTTATAAAGCTCAAGCAGCTCTTGAAGTAGCGTTTAACATTATAAAATTTCTGCAGAAGCGTTATTTCTTATTGTTTGCCAAACAACTCTAATTTTTTCATCATTTGTAAAATTGTCAAATCCATTATAAAATTAGTGGTTGGTTTTTAAATGAGGCCTAAAGAAAAGGAAATGGGTTCTTGTGTTCTGAGACCCTTTGTGGAGAAATATAAAGTTTCTGGTTTTTGGGTTTGAAACCAAATTTAGGGATTTGAAAAATTGAGGATTTTGGGTTTTAAAGAGATGATTTTGTCTCATAAAATAAGAGTTAAAAAATGATTGATTTGTGGTGGTGGTGATGGTGGTGGCTCGCCGGAGATAGTGGTGGTTCACCAGAAAAGAAGAAGATGAAGATGGAGAGTGATTTATTATGTTTTGGGTTTTGTTCAATTTGGTCTCTTATGTTTTTTTATTAGTTTGCAATTTGGTCCACGTGGGTAGTATCGTTTAATGAAGACACGTCAGTTGAGATGATTAGGATCTCTGCGTTAGTAGTTAATTCTTAGAAGCGTGGCGTCCAGTTAAAGTCATGGATGGAAAATTACAAAAAAAGACAAAATTGACACAAAAATGAAATATGAGGGACCAAAACAAGAAAAAAAAGATAAAGGACCTAAACAAAATTAAAGCCAAAGTTAAAGGACCAAAACAGTAATTTAGCCCATATTTTAATAGATATACTTTTTTTTGACATGTTTAATAGATATTACTGTCTTCCTCTCATTTTGTTTGTATATAAGTTTACCATAAAAGAATTAAGAAATACAATTAGTATTTTAATTTTTTAAAATAATATATTCAATTTTTGTATATACATTTTATCTTTTAATTAAGTTATATATATCTTAACATGTCTTTTTCGAGTTATAGAGTGGGAAAGTGAAATCCCCCTTTATTAATAGAAGGTCGCCTTTATGAGGCAAAAGTGGGAAAAAAATTTTGGATGGCATTATTGTAAATAATGTCATCTTTATGTCAATTAATATACTTTTTCATTTTGTCTGCATTTGTTTCAAATATCTTTCACTCTATATTTTGGGTATGACATGCATTTCTATATTTTATGCCCCACCATTTACCAAATATCACTCATTTTGTATCACTTTGTTTGCAAATATCACCCTCATTTATATATTTTTGAATGAAACATCTCTTGACAAATTTTTATTTCTCAACACTATTTTTTATCCACTTTTGGTGGGAAAATTTTATTCCCACCATTTACCAATATATCCCCTCATTTTGTACCCACTTTGTTTACCAAATATCACACTCTATATTTTTGAACCGACATACCCCACTCTATATTTTATGCCCCACCATTTACCAATATACCCCTCATTTTGTCTGCACTTTGTTTACCAAATATCACATTATATATTTTTGAGCAAGCATACACGACAAATTTTTATTTCTCAACACTATTTTTTTATCCACTTTTGGTGGGAAAATTTTATTCCACCATTTACCAATATACCCCTCATTTTGTCTTTGTTTTACCAATATACCCTCACTCTATATTTTTGGAATGAGACATACCCCACTCTATATTTTATACCCCACCATTTACCAATATACCCCTCCTTTTGTCCCACTTTGTTTACCAATATCCTCTACTATATATTT
Source organism: Oxytropis ochrocephala (assembly GCA_020916435.1). NCBI lineage: Eukaryota > Viridiplantae > Streptophyta > Magnoliopsida > Fabales > Fabaceae > Oxytropis > Oxytropis ochrocephala. The sequence continues at coordinate 27,866,893 of CM037089.1, forward strand.
TGGACCAACATACACGACAAATTTTTATTTGTCCAACACTATTTTTATCCACTTTTGGTGGGAAAATTTTATTCCCACCATTTACCAATATACCCTTCATTTTGTACCCACTCGATATCATCCACTCTATATTTTTGGACCGACATACCACGACAAATTTTTTTGTCAACACTTTTTATCCACTTTTGGTGGTAAAATTTTATTCCCACCATTTACCAATATACCCCTCATTTGTACCCCACTTTGTTTACCAATATATCACAACTCTATATTTTTGGAATGACATACCCCACTCTATATTTTGTACCCCACCATTTACCAATATACCCCTCATTTTGTACCTCACTATTTACCAAAATACCTCCACTCTATATTTTTGGACCGACATACCCACGACAAATTTTTTTGTCCAACACTTTTGTTTATTATCATAATGTATCCCTCATTTTGTACTGCACTTTGTTTACCAAATATCCCTCACTCTATATTTTTGGACCGACATTATTGCCTCATCCCACCAAGGGCTATTGTTGCCTCTTTCGCTTATATATATATGTGTTGCGTATTTTTATACCCCCTTATAAAATGTTGATGTTTTTGAAAGCTAAATACATGGCGCATTAATCGCATCCCGTGCATAGCGCGGCGTGTATCTAGTATATAGTAATATTAATCCCGTTAGAAAAAATACCTTTTATCTTTAATATTATCTTCAAGACTTGTATACTTGACATTGGAACGCCAAATCTTCAACATTTTGGTGCCACTTACAGCTTACGTGGCTCTTCTTTATTGGTTGTCAGATGTGTTCATCTTGTATGTTTCCCATCGATTTACTCTCCACGCCAAATTTTGAGTTTATTTTTGGATCTAACCCTCCAAAATTGGGGATTTTGCTGAAGCTCAAAATGAATTAGAAGGGGTTTTAGGAGGTTGAGGATGACTTTTCTCACTATCGGCTAAAGAATTTACGTGATTAGTTTAAATGCTCTCCTTCCTCCAAACTCCCAAACACACCTTTAAGGGTGCAATTGGGTAAAGATGATGTATTTATATTTTTGAATTTCACAATAGCAACCAAAGCAAATTCAAAGTTTCACATTATTTGATGTTGACTCAATGTCACTCCTCCAAATCCCTTATTGAATGTTTGAGTTTGCAACACCGATGAATAAGTCATTTCACTGATATCTACTCTCAATATAATAAAAACACATATTAGGAAATTGACATTTTTAGACACTCTACTGGCACGTCACATGTCCATTTTTTTGGGCATTTTTGTCATTTTGCCACTAAAAGACAAAATTACTCAACTTTTTACAAATTTTTACTTTTTCTTTTACACAGTTTCCAATCATCTCTCTCCTATCTTTTTTTTAATTTATTATATTCTCTTCTCTCTCTCTTCTCTCTCTCTCTTTTCTTTCTCTTTTTCTTCTTTCATATCTATTTATTCTCATTTACTTCTATTTTGTTCCACTTCAAACATATCCATCTAATGCTAATCTATTGGTAAAAAAGATACTAATCTAATTTCTAATATTAATCTACTCTCAATATAATAAAAACACATGCTAGGAAATTGACATTTTTAGACACTCCACTAGTGCTTTGGCAAAAAGCAACAGCTTTTTCGCAAAAAAACAAATGAGATTTAATTATGCAATACTTGGTAGCAAAAATTCCAAATTTATTTTTTCTAAAAAAATCAATAATTAAATCTCATTTGTTTTTTTGTGAGCCACATAGAGCTCAGAGAGGTTACATATGTTATATTAAATCTCATTTTTTCTCATTTTTACTCAATTATTAATATTATAAGATATCGACTTTTTTAAACTACAACAAATCTATTTTAATAAATTTGAAATATAAATCTTTTATTGAGTTTTTCTTTTTTTAATAATATTTTGCAACTTTCAGCGTATTTATAATTTTTGTGCATGATTAGAAATTCAATTTGGTTTTTATTTTGCAGATTGCTCATATTGTGGTGATTGAGGTGAAACATAGGTGTAATCATGTCCTAGAACTTGTCTTTCTCTTAGATGGAATTTCCAAACTGTTTCCTCAAAATTGGAAGGATTATGTGACTATTGTTATGCACTGTTACCCTTGCTCGGTGTTGCCTCATGCTTTTAATTCTATATATTGTGTTTTGCCAATAGTTACACAATATGCTTTCACTTCAATTAGTCTCTTCCTTCTTTGTTTTGCAATTATGTATTACACTGCAATCATGTTTTCCCCATGTTACATTCTTTGAGACCAAGTACCAAGCTTTTATATATATGCGGTGGAATTCTCCTTCACTTTCTCAGTCTCCTTTATTATATATGCGAGTCTCTATCGACCTTTGCATGGGAAGATGAAGTAATTGGATCTATATATAGTGAATGAAGTTATTATTGATGCCCAAGGAAATGTTGATTGGATTGGAAGCAATTTCTAGGAAGTCGATGATAAAGGTCAAGAGTGAGTACATTGTGAAAATCCTATTTGATGGGAGCAAGCTTGAAACTGAACATTTTCAATCGTATATATGGACCGGCCGGTACTGATATTATTCTCAAAATTGAACACTCCACCATATAGATGTGGGTTGAATATGAGATATGGTTTATTTTTTAAAACAATTTATTTGTTATATTTTGAAGCAATTTTAACTTACCCAAATGCTCAAACTTATAATATAGAATAAATTTGCCCATGTTGAGGATATATCATATAGACATCATTATTTTTTTCCATCTGGAAGCACTCCCAACAATTAAATCATTTGTGTCTTCATTATAAAAGAGATTTCTAATTTGTCTTCATATTTTGTTCAGCATTTCAATATATAGTCTTCCTTGGAACACCTTGTTATGATTCTGTTTGTGTTGATGCTTATATAAACACCGATATTGACCATATTAAAGAGAAGAAAGAAAGTTGAGATAGAGGTCGTTATAGGGTTATCACTCCTTTGCAATTGAATAATAGATTCCATAGATCTTTACTTATTATATTAATTTAGGCTAATTGTAGTTTTGGTCATTTATTTTCAAAAATTCGGATATTTGGTCACTCTACTTTAAAACTCGGACATTTAGTCTCTATATTTAGTCCCTATATTTAAAAGCTCGGGCATTTAATCCAAATGGGGTTTTCATTTTCATTTGATGTGGAGGCGTGTAAAAAAGCGATGTGTGGACCTCATTAATTAATGTGGTGCTGGCGTAGGCACCATACATATCTGTCATGTCAATTAATGGATTGTGATTTTTGCGTAGCCTTACTCTATCTCTCTCCCAAAATGATTTTTATTTATTTTTTTGGCTAAAAAGTCTTTTAGTCACTGCAAATGTCAAGAAAATCGGTTTAGTCCTTGCAATTCCAAAAATTTTAAAATAGTCACTGCAATTAGTAAGCGTTACTACTTTAGTCCTGCTTTGTTACTTTACTCTTAAAAAGGAGGACTAAAGCTGGATTTTCTTGACATTTGCGGGGACTAAAAGTACCTTTTAAATGAAAGTGCGGGGACTAAAGTAGTAACAATGAGGACTAAAAGTAGTGCGTTTACTAATTGCGGGGACTATTTTACAATTTTTGGAATTGCGAGGACTAAAGTGAATTTTCTTGACATTTGCGGGGATTTAAAAGTACGCTTTTAACCTATTTTTTTAAAAGAAAAAAATGGATGGCCAGGATCTCCTAATTTATGGATCTAGTGAGTATAAAGTGTTTAATTGTAGTTAATCGTGGTCCTCAATTAATGAGCCACATGAGTGTCACATCATTATTTAATCAATAAAATATTAAAACTAAAAACAAATTACAAAAACTAAAATTAGAATCAAAAGAAAGAAGAACTACAAAACCTAGAAAATTTCCAATTTCCCTTTGAACCATAATAACACTCCCTCTCACCCTCTACTTCTTCTTCTTCCCTGGCAATCACTCCATTTCCACACACCATGTTCATCTTCTTTGAAGCTGTAGAGAAAATGTGGGTTTCGATTTCTGTCCCTCTTTAGTCAATCTTCGACAAGAAGCAAGGTCAAAAGAGATGAACAGGTCTCATCATGTTTTCCTGCGAAAGGATCTCGGTTAATATAAGAGAGAAATTAAAATAAAATTTCTAATCAATCTTCGACAAGAAGCAAGGTCAAAAGAGATGAACATGTCTCATCATGTTTTCTTGCGAAAGGAGTTCGGTTAATATAAGAGAGAAATTAAAATAAAATTTCTAACGTGAATAACGAAGGTGAAATTCTCCATATATTGTGAAATAATAAATGGAAAATGAAGAACTAAACAAAATCGGTTAAGCTAATTGATTGGTGGAGGAATGAATTATATAAAAGCCGAACCTAGCTTTAAGCAATGAGTGTTTTCAAAAAGTTCTCTGGAACTTATTAGTTAGATAATGGCGTGACATGCTTATGTCTCTCATTAATTACGTGGTTGTGGTGCTACTCTTCGGGGGCCACGTCAACTAATAAGTCCATATCACTTTTTTCTGACATGTCTCCACATCAAATAAAAAATAGAAAACCCTTATTTGGACTAAATGCCTGAATTTTAGATATAGGAGGACTAATAGGCTATACATTATCTGTATAAGGTGGGGTACTCTTTCCTCTTAGCGTCTTTTTCCAATGGGTTCTGGCTAGTAAGGTTTTAACGATGCTCCTTGTTTCCTTTGTAAAAAGGTTGATGCACCCTTTAATGAAATTTGCTGCTCATACAAAAAAGTAATAGGAGGACTAAATATCTAAGTTTTATTTGTCAAAAAAAATATTTGAGTTTTTTTTTAGATAAACAATAATTTCAAGTTTAAAAATACGAAGATCAAATGTGTGAATTTTTAAAATTAAGAGACCAAAATTATAATTTAGCAAAAAAAAATTTATATAGTGTACCGGAGGGTTTGCATTTGCATAGAACCGTACTAGTTAGGAGCAGAGAAAAGAAAAGTGAGAAAATGCAAGCTCTAATGAGGCTGAACCCAAGAAAGCTCTCCACTTCCAACTTCAACCATCTCTTCACAATTTCATCATCATATTTACATTCTTCTCCCTCTCTTCCAATCGCACTACCTTCACCTTCTTCCGCTTCTGCTTACTCCACCGCCACTAACTTGTTCACCGCTCCATGGTCCACCGTTCAACGCCGGGAGTCAAAGTTCCTGCTTCTGATGTACGCATCTTTTATACCTTCAACATTATTGATCCTTATTGATTCTTACTTATGCTTCACTCTCTCGTTGTTTTTCTCGCGGTGCAGATTCGAGTCGGAAATACCATCGGAAAAGAAGGTTACTTCACTTTTGGATTATTGAAATTTTCTGTCACTGATCGTTCAATTCTATACGTTAGCTATTTGAATTCTGCTTACTAACAATTTCGCTTTGTATTCCTATTGTGCTGGCTTGCTTCCATTACAGGACGCATCTTCGAGTACTAACTAACTAATTACTCGTTCATTCAATCTTGTTATCCTATATTTGTTTTTCGCAATGTAATTATGTAAAACTCTTCAGGTTCTTAAAGTAGAACACTCTCATGAAGGAAGAGGAAAAGCCACAATCAAGGTTTGTTTATTTTGCGATTTTCTCTTTTTATTTTTTCATAGTTATCCTCAATGAACGCACTCACATCTCATTCAAGATTGTTCTTCCTGTTCCATATTATGATTTATCAGAAGTAAGTTGTATTTGTAGACTTGTTTGGATAAACTTCTCAAGGAGTATTTATTTATGGATAAAGAAATATAGAAAGAATCCTACCATAGCTGTGTTTATTAAACAACAACTTAGCGTATTTGTTGAGATAAGATTAATTTTCTAAGAAGCTCTCCTATTAAACTTATCTATAAACATCTATAAGTTTGTAAGTTTTTTTTTTCATAAGTGAAGAGGTTCCAACTTATTTTAATTGAGAAGCTCCTATAAGTTAGAAGCTAACCAAATTGGGCCATAAATGATAATAATGTACTTCTGTTGTCATAATTTTTCTCACTATCTCCTGTCTGTCGCTGCCTCTCTCCCTATATTGTGTAGCACACTCATCTTTTTTTGTCATTATAAGTGCTTGGATACTCACTAACAAGTAATTGTTATCATCGTTAATAATGAAACCGTGTATGCATACCCCAAAAAAAGAGTTGTGTGTGTGTAGATTTACTGGCTTGATCCCCAATGTTAGAGATTTATCAGTGGAGCTGTTTGCTAATTAACACAAATGATAGGAGAACAATTCTCCATGAAGCAGTCTATTAATTTGGACCAACTAATAACTGATAAATTAATAACTTTTCATGACCTTTAACATAGATGTCAATACAGGATATTGAAAGGACCTATTGTTTGATTTGATTAAATAATGATGTTTTTCTAAGAGTGTGCTGATTCTGCTTTAATCCTAACCGACTATTCTTATTTGGTTGTTTAAAATGATTTCATCAAAAGAAACCTTGATAAATGGCGTCGTGATATTTGGATAGTGGTGCTTCTCTGTCCATTTTTATTAGTCAATTGTGGACTCTTTCTGTAAGTCTGTAACTTGTAACATCTGGACTCTTTCTTTTAACTCCGTTCCTAACTGAAAGTTGTAACTGTTTCTGTTAATAGGTGGAACTTCGTGACCTTATCCAGGGAAACAAGGTAACACAAAGACTGGGTACTGGTGGCGATATTGAAAGTATGTCCCTGTATTTGCAATATGTCAAATGCAAATTTATGAGTAGCATAACCATTATTATTATATACTTTGTATATCATGTGAAAATTGTTTAGTTAGGTGTTAATATGGCCAGGATTCTTTAATTTGTTTATGTTGTCTCACTCCTCCTAAGGAAAAGCAAAAACAGAAAGGCATGTTATTGGGCACTGGAGAGTATTTGATTAGAATAATTAGAATGGTTGGGAAGTTAAGATTGCCAGGTTTAGAAAATTAGATTATAATAGGAGAGTGGTGGAAGAGAGGCTCGGACATTGTTGGTTTGTTAAACAGAGCTGGGGCTTGACTGTATAAGGGAAAACATTTTGTTGAGAGGGGAACTCTTCAAAAGAAGGATTCTCTCCATTGCTCTTTTTTTGATTCAGAAATTCAATACAAATGTATTCTTTCTTTCTCTGTTATATCTGTTTCTCAAAACTTCCTTGGCAAATATTTGGACTTCGGTTTGGGGTTTGTAACATTGTATGTCTTCAAACTGCAGATCCAAATAATCTTGTATGATGGCAATACAAATTCTACGATTACATTTTCAACTTAAATGATAAGATGTGGGATAGTTTTTCTCTTTCTGATTAGTGATGTGCTAGAAGCCTAGGACACTTCACACCTCGTGGTAATTGACTCATATCCTTTTCTATGCTTACAAATTCTCAAATTGTTGCAGGGGCTTATATTCAGGAAAAGACTTTCATGTATATGTGCACGGATCGTGATGGAACTGTAGTATTAATGGAGTGAGTTCTTACGTCCTTCATCCAGTTTTGATGTCAAATTGTCAGTTTATTATACTATGCAGTGGGTGCAAGAAATTCTTGGTGAGCAGAGTTGTTTAACGTGGTTTCTCCATCTAATTGTGGTCAGCCCTGATACGTTTGATCAAGTCGAAGTTTCCAAAGACTTGTTTGGCAAGAATTGTGCATATATACAAGGTGGATAGAAATTCCCACTGTTTATTCCCTGATCACCGCTCTTTCATTAACGGCTTATATGGAAAATTTGGGTTGTTTTTGAACCGTGGTTAATACTAGCACACTTGTCTCAGTAAAGTACTAGTACACCTCAATTATTTTCTGGTTTTGTTATATTGCTATGCATTACTGCCAATTCCCCGCGTAATCAATGTCATGACTTATGACTGATGCCAGAGTGTTTCACTGATTTTTTTTTTGCTACTTCTACTTTCTAATATGATTTGCTGTTGCTTATTAAGTGTTCAATTTTGTGTCTCCTACATATAGCTTATTAAATTTCAAGGTTCTCCTCTGTGAGCTTCTTTATCTAATGCATCCATGATGCATAACATTTAAAGGTTAATTCTAATCAGTATACTGTGCTAATTGATGACCATGATTAGTTTTCTTTTCCTTATTTCACTCCTCGCTTTTGTCTGCTATATTTCAATGATGTCATTTCTGTTAGAAAGTATCTTGGAATTTCTTGATATTGTTGTAGCTTATCTCATACAGTTAGTATATAGTCATAGAGTATCTCAGATTTTTTGGTTCGGACTATTGCTAGCTACCCACGGAGTGTCTGTTAGTCCCTATGTAAGTGGGAATATTTTGTAAGGGAGTTAATTAGTTAGAGGGTTGTTTTGTAATATTAGTTGGTTAGGTAGTTTGTTGCTTTTAACTCCTATTAGTTATGTTAGTTGGGAGTTAGTTATAGGGTGTTAGAGTTGGTTAGGTTGTTAGAGGGGTTTGTTATATTTGTTGGGGTAGTTATTAATTTGTTAGCCTATTTCCCTCTATCCCCTTGTATTGGAAGCCTATATATATTAAGGCTGCCACCCCCTTTTATCTTTTACACTTTGAGTCTAGTAGACACCGGGTGAGGCCGGAGGTACTTGGTGATGTCGGGGGCGTAGAGCCTACTCTCACCAATTGTATTCATCACATATCAATAATATTCCACTTTCTTCCCATTTCATTTCTTTAATCAAATTCTAAGGCTTTCAATTGCATATTTTCGGTCAATGTTAGGCTAGGTGCCTAACAGTGTCCCAACGCTTTCAACAAAAGGCTAGTCTCTGCTCGTGCTTAGGAGCAAATTTTGCATTAGCCAACACCGAGTTTGTCCACTACGGGAATCGAACCCGGGAGCACCGGGTCGACCCCCTGTGTCCCAGGGTAGCTTATGTCATTGTGTCTGCAAGGCTCTTTTCCCCCCACCCCACTTTTCGTCTTACTTAACGTTATGTATAGAATGACCTTGTTCTCTTTACCCATTGTACTTTCTTCTCTGTTCACTCCAACATATTTCTCTGTTATTCTCAAGTAGCTATTTTTGTTTTCATGTATATAACTATGATTTTGTTTAATCATGTATTCTATTACTAATTATTATCATTCTTTTGCCTGATTGACAGATGAAATGAAAGTTAAGGTACAATTTTATGATGACAAACCTTTATCTGCATCAGTTCCAAAACACGTAATATGTACTGTCAAGGAAGTGATTGCAGCCACTCCAAGGTATATGGTGCTATCCATTATTTCTTTTAGAATATGTATTTAGTCTTTTACCTTCCTCTTTGTTTTTTTCTCCTATTTTTGTTGCGAATGTCTTGATATATTTTCTGATGGCATATGCCATGTATTATCTTACAAACTGCCGTCTCATTGGCTAAACATTTCACTTGTTTTTGTGAGCTTATCCTCTCCCTAGGCGGTGTTTGGTATTACAATTGTTTTAACATTCCTGGGTTAGTGAAGTGGGAATAAAAAGTTTTCCGTGTTTAGTACAAGAGACCAAATATGTTTCTCATGCATATGGGATTCCCGAATGATAAAATCCCTTGAATTACTAATGTCTATGAAAGAAGGAAGAATAAGGGCGATGCGCTGGATCAAATCTCAGGAGAGAAATGACCAGCGGGAAAGAGGGTCTCTGAGGTGTGAAAATCACTATCTGCTGAGCTGGAAAGTGTGACTAATGGGAGGAAAGGAGTGAGGCATGGGTGGAACCAGGTATTAATTGGTAGAGAGAAGGACACGTCATTTGTGTTTCAATAGAAATTCACTTACTCTCACACTTACAATAGTTCTTGGCTGTGTAATTCTTGATTGATGATGCTGATTATTTTTTGATTTGTGTCTGATTAATTTTCTATTTCCGTTTCAATAGAAATTCACTTACTTTTAATTTGAAATTGACATTGTTATACATGTCAGTGATTTTCTTTAAAGCACAAAATTGGAAAGTCCTTGTACTAATCTCTTCCTTCCTTGATTTAAGGAATAAAAAGGTAGTGCTGGAAAATGGCGTTACAGTTGAAGTAAGTCAGTTGAATCTTTCGTTTTCCTTCTGCATTTATTTAATAGTATAAATAGTTGGTAAAAAATTACTCACATGTGTAACTGACCTTGAAGGTCTAATTATTATTTCATGCAAAAGTTACACACGATATTTATTTGATTTTTTTCTTCCAAATATCAGAATCATTTCTTTTGGTCAAAAAAAATATATATCAGAATCATTTCTGTGGAATTTCTTTTATTTTACTTATGCTCGCGCTATTTAATAACAATAAAACGACAACAAACTAGATGGTTCATGCAGTTCAATTATCATTAATACATTTTCGGTACTCACATGTTTTTCAACAAAGTCAAAATGAAACTAATTCACAAAATGACATGGCTTTAACTGTGCTATAAATTCTTTTCATTTGAATAAAATGGAGTTAATTCAATATTTGTTGCTGGTAATGCTGAATGCCTTAACGTATTGTTTATCTATATGATTAACATCTTCCAGGTTCCAACTCACATTGTAGCAGGTGATGCCATTGTTGTTAGTACAGAGGACGACTCATATCTTGAAAGGTTAGTTGGTCTACTATAATTGGAAGCATTTGTTGATACAATTTATGATACTACCTAGCTTGTTAAGCATCAACCACTCTTGTATTGATGGCGATTATTGTTACCACTTTCGTCCCTTTTATAAAGGTGGATATTGTATTTAAAGCATTCTTGCAAGTTGTTTCTTCTCGCGATAAGTCTCTCTTCTGGACTAATCGTCGAAGTTGTGTTTTGTCCCTTTTAAAACATATATGTATGAAACCCTTCTGCATCACTGGAAAATGCGGTTTGTTTGCCTTTCTTATTATGCTGATGGAAAATCAGTAGAAAATGATAGATTTCTGCAAGGTTACCAAAAATTAATACTAAGCTAATGTATCAAACTCCTTATTGTAAAATGCTTTGTTTCTCCTGTTCTTGTTTTGGTTCTGTATATTGGGCATGGGCAATGAGTTGAGCCCCGTGGTCTCTGCTACTGTATATTCTGGTAACGATGTTTTTGGGATTTGGATCCTTTGCAGTTGGTTCTGTCTATCTCTCACTTCATGCATTTGTTTTTATTTTTTTAATTAAATTTAGTCAAAGGCCATGATTGAAAGTTGAGGCTACTTATGGTTCAGATTGCAGTGACTGCATGACTGCTCCACAGTCATGACTGCACTGAATCCTCCTGGTCCATGTTTTTGTGAGTTGTTCTTTTTAAAATATGCTTTAGCCTATATTCAGGTTAATATTATATAACTTGTTGCTGCCAATTAAGTTGTTTTATCTCTTCATTCTCAGGGCCAAAGCATAGAGTGAGTTAAGCCAGAATTTGAGCAGGGACTTGTTGACAGTGACACATACGTCCAGCATATTGTCATGAATTTTGAATCTGATGTGAAATTTTCTATCCTCCCCCCTCCCCCCAATTTTCTCTTGATAATAAGCTTATGTTTGGAAGGCTGTTTTTCCGTGATGAATATCTGTGTCCAACCAAAAGCTACTCTCTGCAGCTTCAAAACTGCCGCACTTGTGGAGGATTTCTGCCGCAGTTCCAAACACACGTTAAGCCTTTTAACTGTTCACTTGGTGGTATTTCTTTATCCAGAGCAACGAATTTGGATGTATTTGTGATGTCGTATTTTTGTGCGTATCCTGATTTTTGGTTCACTGTATGCGGCTGATAGAAGCATTTGAAAATTATATGAATTTTTGAAGTTTTGGATTATGAGGAAAACCATTTAGACAATTTTTGAAGTTTTGGATTATGAGGAAAACCAGGAAAATAAAGCTGATGTATGTAAAACTAATTAAGTGTTGCATGAGCGCTTTTGCATATTAATGCATATTAGAAACTAATTATATTTTACACTTGGTAACTATATAACAGACATTGCATGCTGCCATTAGAGAAGGTAAACAAAAAATTGTGGGTGGAAACTGTGGCCTGCACTTGCACTTGCAGGTTGGAGGATTAAGTAACTTTTTTGTAAATTATTTGGTCACATGCATATTTTATATAATTAATACCTAATATTCATTTTACAGTACCTGAAATGTATTTTTATCTTAATTGTGTTGTATATAAAATCTTTTGAGTTTTCCTTTGACTTTTTTGACTTGATGGTGGTTAAAGATATACAATAACGTTTCCTTTAGGTAGAAATTTTAGTGTTATATCTGTGCTAGCTGTCATCAGCACAAGAAACCGAATGTTAAATTCTGTAAAGGGCGTGTCATGAGTGGAAATTCTTTTTCTTAGAGTCGATGATTATGAGATACTCCCTCCGTTCCATATTATATGTCGTTTAAGGTTGTGGCACAAGAATTAAGAAAAATAGTTAATTTTGTATGGGAAAGAGAGATTGTGAGTTAGTTTACCAAATTGTCCTTCATTAATGACATTTGAAACATAAAAAGTAGAATTGTAAGAAGATATATATTAAATAATGAAGGGTATGACTGGAAAAGAAAATTAATGTTACATTAGTATTCAAAAAAGTCATGTATTGTGGGATAATTTTTTTTGCCTAGAAAGTCCTATAAAATGGGACGGAGGGAGTAATGAGTTAAGATTCTTCATGTGAAGAAACCAATTGTGTAGGTCTTGGTGGTTTGTTGGCCATTTTTATTGTTATTATACCAGCTTTTTAATTTTCTTCTTTAGTTCAATGATGGGAATCTATCTTGCATTGGTCATTATAATTATTAAACTATTTTTCTGATCAAGATATTTTATAATAGAATTGTCAATGTCTGAAGTTTTTGCTTGGTTGGACTATTCGATGCGGTGGAATTCTCCTTCACTTTCTCTAGTCTCCATTATTATGCGAGTCTCTATCGACCTTTGCATGGGAATATGAAGTAATTAGATTTATAGTTAATGAAGTTATTGATGCCCAAGTGAAATGTTGATTGGAAGCAATTTCTAGGAAGTCGATGATCAAGTTCAAGAGTGAGTACATTGTGAAAAGGATTTTGTTTTTCCCACCCTCCCTCCTACTCAAAACACACCTCATAAGGGTGTGAAATGACCAAAAGACTAGTCAAAGCGTATTTTTTTTCCAAGAATTTTCACGTGTTCGAACACGGGGGCTTCGAACAGGTTCGAATGAAATCGTTCGAGTGTGTTAAATTTTGGGGTTTTGCTTTTCCCACTACCCCTCCTACTCAAAACACACCCTATAAGGGTGTGAAATGACCAGTCAAATCGTCTTCTTTTTCAAGAATTTTCACGTGTTCGAACACGGAGCTTCGAACAGGTTCGAATGACATCGTTCGAGTGTGTTAAATTTTGACTTCACACCCTCTTCATATTTTGTTCAGCATTTCAATAGTCTTCCTTGGAAAACCTTATTATGATTCTGTTTGTGTTGATGCTCATTATACTGCTTATATAAAACACTGATATTGACCATATTATGGAGCTTCTTTTGATAGAGGGTAGTGATATGATTCAGTTGCGCTCCTCTTCTCATGGCCATTTTAAAATTCATGTGCTAATCTCAAATCGCCGTGGTCATCTCCCTTGGGTGATGCGTCGTTATCCTCAGCCTCTCCAACTTCAACATCCTTAAAATGAACTTCTTGGAGCAAATGCTAATAACCAAATTGTGGTTAACTTGAACGATAATGATGAAGTTGATCTTGAACCAGAAGTGATAGGGTCCTCAAGGAACTACTGTTGTTGATCTTGATTTATGTTGCCTTATGTATTAAGGAACTACTTTTGATGGATATGGATAGATATCAGCCACAAACCGCATTCACCCACATTACATACATCAAAATAGCAGCAAAGTTATTACACTTCACACCAATCTCCTCTACCAAACCCTAATTCAGTAAAGAAACAAATGCAATCCCAACCAGTCTAATCCATGTCAGTTGAGTTCTTCTAAAGCAAGCAGCACACCGAGGGAGCGCGGAAGGTTCATCACCCAGTTGGGTGGAAATGAGCAGGAGCAAGTTTTGCAACCAAGTAACGGCAACGTTCCCCGATTGATTCGTCCACAAAAACCCCAACTCAGTAAAATTTACTTTCATAACTTTGATGTCCTTCACTATATGATCAACGAGATCAAGCCAAAGTGTTTTTTTTTGCTTGCAAACAAAGGTTGTGTTGCATATTTTACCCCAATTATAGTCAATTATCGTATCCTTTGTTAGGTTTATATTTACAAAATGTTTGTAGGCTATGTTAGAGCATTCATAATGGCAAAAAGTCCTATTAGTCTTAAATGGAGTGCTACGATGTCTGTGTTTTTTTTTTTATAATTTTTTAATAGTAATCTTAATAAAATTTAAATCTCTTATTTCGAAGCACACAAAATTTCTTAAAAAGGTTCCACTAATAAATTTTTATCAATTTTTTTAATTAAAAGTAAGGTTGTGGGTCCACACATCAAATGAGTGAGATGATTTTCTATTTAAAAGTTTCTTTCCAATATGTACCCATTTTTCGTTCTCTCCTGTGGAGGTACTAATTCAAATCTGATTCTTAACAAGTAAGAACTCTTAATTGATATACTCCTTGTTTGTTTGCTTAATAGAATTCTCCCTTTTCATAAAAAAAAAATCGGGGAATTCGTATAGATAAGGGAAGTGACTAATTAAAGAATAACTTGTATTTACATGGTCGAATATATTACCAATCAACTTCTACCTCTTATTTTTGTATGTTTGTCTAAAGCACTGTGTATGCAATAAGAAAGTTTGAGGATCATACAAATGGCTAAAATCCGTTCTTTATATACTTAGCAAGTCAATCAAAAGTTTGTGAGTCTTAATAGTGATGATTTATTATATTACCTTTTATGATATAACTAGTAACATACTCGTGCATCCACACGGGACGATCGCGTTATGTGGTATGATAAGTACTCAATTCAAATTTGAAAGTTTAGTATTATAAAAACAAAGTTAACAAAGCCTTAAAAATTAATCTCGCATCTCAATGCGTATATTCTATTTCTATTCTAAGATAGGATAAACACTACTCTTGTTGTCTTTGACCCAACACTAAGTGTTGTCCCTGAACTACTCTTGTTGTCTTTGACCCAACACTGAGGGTATGTCAAACAGTCAAAGAGTAGTGGAGTCAAAGAGTAACGGTGTTTGTTTCAATGAAATAAATTTTGATAACAAATTTAAATAAAAAAAAGTCAAACATAGAAAGTAGGTTGTGGAGCCTGAAACACATGGTATTAATTGAAATAACATCAATACTGAAATTAAACAAAGAAGCAGTGTCAAAGAAAATCAATACTTTGAAATTACATCAATAGGTCTTCAATCTATTTTTTGGCAAAACAACAATAGAACCTTTCCATTGAGATGCAATAAAATTGTACTCATTGATATTTCTAATATCCAATATCGGTGCACTTCAAAATAGAGATATCAAATGTCCAATGTATTTGTTTGATATAGAAACAATACTTATATGAATAACTGAAAAACTGAAAACTACTACACAAAGATAAAAATAAAAAACTTACAAAAATAGCGGTGAATTATTTGAAATGATTGCATTATGCCTGAAAACAAACACACATTTCAGGTCGATTGTAGTCAATTGTGTGTGTGTGTGTGTGTGTGTGTGTGTGTGAAGCATCACAATGTATTAGATGAAGTGATAATCAATACTCTGGAACTACCTTTTCAAAATCATGAAGTCAACGGCAAAAAAAGAGCGTCCACCAAGCAGCAACACATGACACAATAAGAGGTATTTTAGTTATTTGGTACAAAATAAGAAAGATAGCTCTAAAGCCTATTGAGAACTTACCAAAACAGGATTGTACTAACAGACCCCACCTCCACATATATATCTAGTGTGTTTTCCATCTCTTTGTCCATGCTAATCTCCTTTGTCTACACAAATAACACGAAAAGAGTAAACCAAATGCGATCGATATGTTATATTAGAAAGTTTCAATAATGCTTGAAACTGCAAAACAAAGAACAAAATAGAAATGCAAAAGATAATAGAAACAGGCAAATATAATGTGATAAGGATCTAACTAATTTCATGTTAGATAAATGATCTAACCAAGTGAATTTCTTGAATCAAAATGACAAACAAGATAAAAAGACATAAAAGGGGAAAGAAACATACAAGCGGATTACGCAAGAAGATGGAGAAATCGCCACATCTAAGAGGATGATAAGATCAAGGTAGAATCACCACAAGAGTAAGAGGCTCTTGATAAGACTCAAATTTGGTTCTAAGAAGAACCCTAGAGAAACACTCTCTAATCTCACAATTCTATTTCATCAAAGTTCTGAAATAAACTTACAAAAGTTGCTTAAATACCTACTAGGGTTGTGCCTAAGCTACACACCTTGTACACCATGGTGCCTAGGCCAAAGGTGCATACACACAAATACCAAAACCCTAATTTCAATCATAAAGTAAAACATAATCCTAATTAAAGTATAATTATTACATCTTAAAATAAAAAGAAAGTTCATCTTAATTTTAATAAATTTGTTTTCCTTGTCGCTCTTGCGGTCTGCATCAACCAATGTAAGAATATTGATTTTGTTCTGAACTAAAAAATCTCTGAGCCGCAACAAATACCTCATGTCGTATCTATTTTCGATAGTCCATCGCTGCAATGTCGGAAAAAGATTTATGATCCTATAAAAAAGAAAATAAATCATATGAGCAAACTACACCAATAGCTTCAAGTCCATTGATAAACCTCAAAGAGTTTAAAAATAATAATACACTAAATTGAACAAAAATCAAAACCTAAACCTGAAATCAGAAAATAAACCCAAAATTAGAAAATCCTCCAAACTAAAAATCTACATAACAACAAAAACCCTAAACGAAACCAACCCTAAACCATATAAATAGAAACAAAAGTGTGAGAGAAAGTTAATGGAAGATGAGAAACATGCTACTTATGTGAAGAGTAAAGAGAAAAGGCATACCCAAATGTAGTGGTCATCCTCCACCAGCTCTCCTCCACCTCAATCAAATCTGAAATGCCACTCAAAGCACCAATAAATATGAAGGTATAAAGCACCCTAACACCACCCTTATAGTTTTCCCGTTCTTCCTCCATCAAAATGAACCTGTAATCAAAAGAAAAATTGTATTAGATGAAGCAGAAACGAAATCCCTAAATTTAAGCTCGTGAAAACGAAATCCAAAACCCTAACATCAAACAAATCATAAACAAATCTTAAATCCTATACGAAATCGCACACCCCAAATATCAAACAAACACCCATTGTTAGGGTTGATTAAAAATCGCACCCAAACATCATACTTGGTGAGTTTTTTGTTTTTTTCGATTCTGGTGAGATGATGAGAAAAATGTTGAAATGAGAAGCAGTGTTGGTTCAAAGAGAGATTTTTAGGGTTTTCGTTTATGGCTTTTCATCTTTTTGAAGGAAGATGATGATTTAGAGGGAGAGAGTTTTAGGGTTTGAGAATGAATGAAGAGAGAGAGAGAGGTGCGATTAGAAAGAGAGAGAGGTGAGACAAAGATGAAGAAAGATGAAGAGAGATGGAGTGCGAGATGGCTTAGAGATTAGAGATGCATGGGTTTTAGGAAGAAGAGAATTAGAAAGGGAAGAAGGAAGAAGATGATGTGGGAAGAGAGAGAGATGTGAGTTGTGTGTGTGTGAGAGAGAGAGAGAGAGACGGAAGGAGGGGGAGGAAGAAGCGCAGAGAGTGAGATGTGAGTTGTGAGGGAAAGAGAATTGGGAAAATGTGTCTTTTTTTGGTTGGCCAAAATGTCCCTGATAAATCCAAGTGTCAATGTTGCCAAATATCCCAATAGGTATTTTCAGAGGTGGTTTATATGTATCAAGCTAGTGTAGATCCATAAAGCTTTTACATATTATAATATTCAACCAATATATGGATGGATTTTTGCTTGACTAAAAAATATATTCATTCTTTCAATTTGGGAGAATTCATTGAAAAAATACAAATTAATATTGCTAAATTGGAAAAAAATGATGAATTAACAACATTCGAGTTATTAGTATAAAACGACAAAATACTTACAAATATGATAAAATCAAAATGACAAAAATTGTGATGCCTTCGAACGTGTACCATTGGCGTGAAAATCATTGATTGAAGCTGATTTGTTAATCTGAATCAAATGAAAATTGCAACAATATGGGAAACCAAACAACGTCTTACAGACACGAGGAACAAAACAACACCGCGCTCAGACGATAAAATCAAGGAAAAACATAAAAGAAAACTAAATCCATGTGTAAAATCATTTATTTATTTAGATTAAAAAAAAAAGACAACGCAAATGGGTGACTACAAACCAAACTGATAACTCAAAATTATTCATCTTCGATAAATGGGGACAGAGGAATTAAAGAGAAGAAAGAAAGTTGAGATAGAGGTCGTTATAGGGTTATCACTCCTTTGGCATTGAAAATGGATTCCATATAGATCTTACATAGGCAAAATAGCATCCGGGGTCCCTTAACTTATTTTCCATTTTCGCTTAGGTCTCTTAACATTAAAAGCTAACGTTTAGGTCCCTTAACTTTTAAAAACGTTTCATCGTAGTCCAATTTAACGTTAAAAGCTAACGTTTAATTTAAGTCCCTTAACTTTTAAAAATGTTTCATCGTAGTCCCATTTAACGTTAAAATCTAACGTTTAAGTCGATTGTTGTTAGTTTAAAAGCGTTAAATGAGACTACGATGACACGTTTTTAAAAGTTAAAAGGACCTAACGTTAACTTTTAAAGTTAAGGGACCTAAGTTAAAACGGAAAATAAGTTAAAACCCCGGATGTTATTTTGCCTCTTACATATTATATTAGTTTAGGCTAAATTATAGTTTTGATCATTTATTTTCAAAAATCCAAACATTTGGCCACTCTATTTTAAAACTCAAACATTTAATCTCCTATATTTAAAGACAATTAGTCCTCTATATTTAAAAACTCGGACATTTAGCCCAAATGGGGGTTTTCATTTTTTAAATGATGTGGAGACGTGTAAAAAAAAGTGATGTGTGGACCTCGTTGATTAACGTGGCGCCTGCAGAAGGCACCACTGCGTGCTGCCACGTCAATTAATGAGCTACGTGAGCATGTCACACCATTATTTAATCAATAAAATATTAAAACTAAAAACAAATTACAAAAACTAAAATTAAAATCAAAAGAAAGAACAACTCCAAAACCCAGAAAATTTCCAATTTCTCTTTGGTCACGTCATATATTTGAACATCTAATTTTTTTCAGGACTTTAAAGTACCCCAAAAACATATTGCTTAGCGTCAAACTTTACATATTTGATTTTGAAATTATTAGTTTTTTCACCAAACCGAATAGTGAGAAAGGAAATTAATGTGATTGAACATATAATTTTTTTTATTGACTCTTAGATACCCATAAAACACATTGTTTAACGTCGCTCTTTACGTATTTTCAAACAAAATTATTTTTGTTATCATCAATTAATTCTTGAGGAATGAACTTGGCGTATTTGAATAATTGAATATTTTCTAGAGTCTAAAGAACCCGTGAGAAGAAGAAGTATAAAAATAAATAATTTTTTAAAGGTTGAGAAAAATATGTCCTAAAAATATAAATATAAGAAGTATAAAAGAATTTTTTCTTAACGTGCTAACTTAAAACACACCGTTTATCATTTCACTTTATGTACTTTGACATAAAATTACTATATTTTTTTTACCAAATTAATTATTAAGGAACAAACTTCACGCTATTATTTATTATTAACCTTATGGGCTAAATAAGAAGCAAGGTCATAACAAAGGGCCCATGCTTCTTCCAACCCCCTAGCTACTCACTGGACACTCCTAACCCTTAAATATTTCCAAAATACCCTCACATCAAAAACCACCAAACACTATATTTTAACTGGTTCGGAGCACGGTGCTCCGAACCAGTTCAGTCGTTTGAGTACCGAACCCCCTCAAAACCCCCTCACGTTGTAAAATTAAAACTGAGCATTTGATACTAAATATTTTGTTTTTCTAGAGACTTCACACATTCATTTTTGATTCTCAGGCTCTCTCACTCATGACTTAAATATTCATCTTCTTCACTTTCCAATAAAACTTCCTCTCCTCTTTCATTCTCTTATGGAAACTATCATCACCATACTCAACACTCATTTATTCTTTTCCTCTCTCTCTCTCAAACCCCATCTTCCACACCTCATCCTATTCTCTCTATGACCTTCATCTCTAGACCTTCTCCCTCTCAGTCTTTATTTGTGTTGTCGGTCTTCATCTCTCTCAATCTGCATGGTATCATTCATCACTCTCTGGTTTTATAGATATGCTTCTAGTAAACCAGATCTATACATGCAGTAGAGGTAACCTTCATTCACTGCTTTCATGTCTCTCTCACAACTTGCATGCATGTCCTGTCACTACATTTACCTCAGCAGAACAGCGGTGTGTGACCAACATAGCAACAATGATAGATCTGTATTTGGATCTACTTGGTGGTGGACTTAAATGTCATTTTTATTCTCCTAATCAACCATATCTATAATGCTCAAGGAGTGTTGGTCTGACAAAGGAACAGCGACAACACGACATCAATGGTCTTGAAGAATATGTCTATTCTTCCTCTTCTGTCAGATATGGTCATGATGATGAAGGGTTCTAAATTTTTCTTTGTTTTTTTAATCAAATTTTTTATTCTGAAAGAGAGATGTAATTTGTTTTTCTTGATCTGTTGATTTGATTATGTTCAGAATTTTTGTTTCTTGATCTGTTGATTTGATCATGTTCAGGATTTTTGATTTGAAATATTTTTTTTACTCTCAAAGTATTTGTATTTTGATCTGATTTGGTTATTGTTCATCTTGTTGTTTTGGGTTAATCTTGTTTCGGTTTATTTTCCCATTTTTTCCTTCAGTTGTTCCAATTAATTCTAGCTTAATACATTTTTGATGATGTTTGAACCAAGTTGTATATATTGTTTTTTTTAAGATTAGGCAGTTAATTCTGTCAAAAAAAAGATTAGGGAGTTAATTTTTGTTACAATTTTTAATCCTTCAATTTTAGTCATATTTTTAATGTATTTCTATGTGCAATATGCATTTGAGAATGAGAGTGGAATATTTTTTTACATGGCCTAGAAATAAACGAAAGTCTATATTAGAATATTTAACAAAGTAGGACCCTTAAAGATTTTGGTGGGACCTGCAAAAAATTTGCTCAGAAAAGTCATGCTACATAAAAATATATAGAATAAAAAAAAGAATAGAATAGTATAATAAAAAAGAAGCAGCATGTGCAGACACCGTTATATACAAGTCCACATGAGTGTAGAAGGAGAAGGATTGGCTGATATGGTATGTAGTCACAACATATTTTAAATGCAGGAAACTTATTCTGAAAGAGAGATGTAATTTGTTTTTCTTGATCTGTTGATTTGATTATGTTCAGAATTTTTGTTTCTTGATCTGTTGATTTGATCATGTTCAGGATTTTTGATTTGATATATTTTTTTTACTCTCAAAGTATTTGTATTTTGATCTGATTTGGTTATTGTTCATCTTGTTGTTTTGGATTAATCTTGTTTCGGTTTATTTTCCCATTTTTTCCTTTAGTTTTTCCAATTAATTTTAGCTTAATACATTTTTGATGATGTTTGAACCAAGTTGTATATATTGTTTTTTTTAAGATTAGGTAGTTAATTCTGTCAAAAAAAAAAGATTAGGGAGTTAATTTTTGTTACAATTTTTAATCCTTCAATTTTAGTCATATTTTTAATGTATTTCTATGTGCAATATGCATTTGAGAATGAGAGTGGAATATTTTTCTACATGGCCTAGAAATAAACGAAAGTCTATATTAGAATATTTAACAAAGTAGGACCCTTAAAGATTTTGGTGGGACATGCAAAAAATTTGCTCAGAAAAGTCATGCTACATAAAAATATATAGAATAATAAAAAGAATAGAATAGTATAATAAAAAAGAAGCAGCATGTGCATACACCATTATATACAAGCCCACATGAGTGTAGAAGGAGAAGGATTGGTTGATATGGTATGTAGTCACAACATATTTTAACTGCAGGAAACTTATTCTGAAAAAGAGATGTAATTTGTTTTTCTTGATCTGTTGATTTGATTATGTTCAGAATTTTTGTTTCTTGATCTGTTGATTTGATCATGTTCAGGATTTTTGATTTGATATATATTTTTTTACTCTCAAAGTATTTGTATTTTGATCTGATTTGGTTATTGTTCATCTTGTTGTTTTGGGTTAATCTTGTTTCGGTTTATTTTCCCATTTTTTCCTTGATTTTCTAATTAATTTTAGCTTAATACATTTTTGATGATGTTTGAACCAAGTTGTATATATTGTTTTTTTTAAGATTAGGCAGTTAATTCTGTCAAAAAAAAGATTAGGGAGTTAATTTTTGTTACAATTTTTAATCCTTCAATTTTAGTCATATTTTTAATGTATTTCTATGTTCAATATGCATTTGAGAATGAAGTGGTATATTTTTCTACATGGCCTAGAAATAAGCGAAAGTCTATATTAGAATATTTAACAAAGTAGGACTCTTAAAGATTTTGGTGGGACCTGCAAAAAATTTGCTCAGAAAAGTCATGCTACATAAAAGTATATAGAATAAAAAAAGAATAGAATAGTATAATAAAAAGAAGCAGCATGTGCAGACACCATTATATACAAGTCCACATGAGTGTAGAAGGAGAAAGATTGGGTGATATGGTATGTAGTCACAACATATTTTAAGCTGCGAGAAACTTATTACGAAAGAGAGATGTAATTTGTTTTTCTTGATCTGTTGATTTGATTATGTTCAGAATTTTTTTTTCTTGATCTGTTGATTTGATCATGTTTAGGATTTTTGATTTGATATTTTTTTTTACTCTCAAAGTATTTGTATTTTGATCGATTTGGTTATTGTTCATCTTGTTGTTTTGGGTTAATCTTGTTTGAGTTTATTTTCCCATTTTTTCCTTCCGTTTTCCAATTAATTTTAGCTTAATACATTTTTGATGATGTTTGAACCAAGTTGTATATATTGTTTTTTTAAGATTAGGCGATTAGTGCAAAAAAAAAAAAGATTAGGGAGTTAATTTTTGTTACAATTTTTAATCCTTCAATTTTAGTCATATTTTTAATGTATTTCTATGTGCAATATGCATTTGAGAATGAGAGTGGAATATGTTTCTACATGGCCTAGAAATAAACGAAAGTCTATATTAGAATATTTAACAAAGTAGGACCCTTAAAGATTTTGGTTGGACTTGCAAAAAATTTGCTCAGAAAAGTCATGCTACATAAAATATATAGAATAAAAAAAAGAATAGAATAGTATAATAAAAAAGAAGCAGCATGTGCAGACACCATTATATACAAGTCCACATGAGTGTAGAAGGAGAAGGGTTGGCTGATATGGTATGTAGTCACAACATATTTTAACTGCATGAAACTTATTCGATTGAGATATAAGATGTGTAAACCATGTAGACAGTTGCCGATTCCATTGAGTTTATTCATAGGAGGGATCAGGGGTTAATATCCACTAAATTTTACCAAATTAGTGAGCATGAATGTCACTTTTTATCAAAAATTCCTTACCAAATTCGTTGAGAAGTTAAAAACAACTCCGGTTGTTTAGCTGTGCTCTAAATTGTGGCAATAAACCCATTAAATGGACCGTAGTATTACTTAGCAGCATTATGTTTAACTGTAACTTTCTCTTCCTGTTTCCTTATTTGTTTTCCTCACCTGCGTCATACTCCCTCCGTCTCATTTTAAGTATTCTGTTTGCCATATTTTTTGTCTCAAATTATCTATCACTTTAGAGTTTCAATACAACATTTATTATTATTTTCCAACAATACCCTTATTTTAGAATATCAATAACTGTGCTTTTACTCCAATCGAGAAAAGTGTAAGAGTATTTTAGTCCTACCATATTTTTTTTACTATAAAAGTTAGCATAACAGCATAACTAATCATTTTCTTAATATCCGCACATAATCTTAAACGACAGATAAAATGAAACGGAGGGAGTAATATATTTTAACAAATATTACTATCTCCCTCTCATTTTTTTTCTTTGTCTTCTATCTTCCTCTCATTTGCAAAAATTAAGAATAAAAACAATATTTTAGATTTTAAAAATAATGTACTTAACTTTTTAATATTTATCTCTTAATATCTTTTTTCGAGTTATAAAGTGGGAAATTGAAGAATAAGTATTAATCCCCTTTAGAAAAAAAAACCTTTTGTTATAAAAATAACTAAAATTTGAGTAAGAACCACTACAAGAAAAGCTTGTTTTAGCCACCAGCAATTGCCACGGAGCTTATTCCGTCAGTAATTTGCCACAGATTTGCGACGGAATGTGTAAAAAGGAAGAGCGTGAAATTTTCCGCTGGTGTTTGCCACGGGTTTGCCACGGACATGTGAAAGGACAGAAATTTGCCACGGAGTTGCCGTGGCAAGTCTGTGGCAAACCATTTATCAAAATAAAAGGAGCCTGATCCCTATCCTAAAATCAGAAAATGAGCTCGATCCCTAGCTCTCTCCTCCTCACCCTCTCGCTCTCTCCTTCTCACCTTCTCACTCTCTCCTCCTCACCTCCTCACCCTCTCGCTCTCTCCTCCTCACCCTCTCGCTCTCTCCTCCTCACCCTCTCGGTCTCTCACTCTCTCGTTGTTCTCTCCAAAATAGAACACGCTCTCTCAGTCTCTCAATCTCTCGACGCCGGCAAGTCTCTCAGTCTCTCAGTCTCTCGATGTTGCCAAACAAATCTCTCACGCTCTCGCCATTGCCAACAACGAACATGGTTTGTATTCTCCTCTTCTCTTCTTCGATTTGTAGTTCAGTGAAACCCTAAAAAGTTGAGAAGATGGTATTTGATTGGAAACCCTAAACTCTGTTGTTTTTGATTAACAGATGCTATGGAGATACTTTGGAGATGGTATTTGATTTGAAACCCTAAACTCATCTTCTCTGCGCTCAAACCCTTGTATATGTATTCCTCTTTTTCTTAAATAAAAAGTGCAGATGCATGTTTAAGGGAACAGAGCTTGGGCCGCTGGCGTTCATCGAATCATCGTACTAATTACAATTATTAATTGTGCTTTAATCATTAATTTATATAATTAAGTAAATTAATGCGATTTTGTGTGGCGAACAGCGGTGGATCCCCCCGAGGAATCAAGGGAAGCACTTGCAATTGTAGAAACAGATGGTTTGTTTGTCATGTTTCAATGACTTTCAAGTGCAGAATTTATTTTTATTTTTTTTAGTAATTTTGATTATTTTTTGATTGATTGATTATAGGAAGACTTTTCTGCACTATTGGTGTGCATCCAACGCGTTGCAAGGTTGGTTTTCTTCCCTTAGTTTATTCACAGTTGTGGTTTAGTTTAGATGGAAATTGAAGTGTTTGTAATTGTGATTTAGTGTGTTGATTTAGGAATTTGAAGAGAGTGGAGATCCAGAAAACCATTTTCAGGCTCTTTTGTCATTAGCTAAAGAGGGAATCCAGAAAGGAAATGTATTCTTACACTTTAGCATAAGTAAGATAACTGCTAAACATATTTTAAATTTTATATGTCAGATCTTCATAGTTTTGGAGCTTGAATTCTTAATTGATTTATTCACTTTTAAATGTTGTCACTACTCGTCTCTCTATGTATGTTGTTATCTCATATAGTTGCAGAACTTGTGTTCTAGTTTAAAAACTGTTGTCCAAGTAACCAGTTAGAAATATTTGTTTCGTTCTTCTTCATCCGTTTTTCATATGCTAGGTGGTTGCAGTTGGAGAATGTGGATTGGACTATGACCGGCTTCATTTCTGCCCTGCGGAGATTCAAAAGAAGTATGCAGTCAGTCATAGTGTATCTGTTGCTACATATGTGTCACTTTAGTTCTTTTTCTCTCGCTTTGTCATAATTTATTAAAACCATTAATGAATCCTTTTTTTTTCTGTGGAATACAAGGTATTTTGAGAAGCAATTTGAATTGGCACACATCACAAGATTGCCTATGTTTTTGCACACATGAGCGTGTTGCAGATTTACGTGAAATAGTTGAGAAAAATAAGCGGGTATGTTGGATTTCTCTGTTTTGAAATTGTCCATATTCAAATAATGCTGCTTAGTTGATTTTTTATATGTATGGACCAATTTAGAGAATTTATGTTGGTTTTTTATATGTATGGACCAATTTAGAGAATTTATGTTGTTCTTAGAACTATTGATTGATTATTTGCAATCACCTCATGGATTTTGATTCTATTTATTGAGTGGGGATGAAGTCACATATTTTCGTTTTGGTTTTAGATATGTAAAATACCAACATGCTTACGTGGTCTTTGTTTCCCTAATGATAGTTGTTTAGATTTTAAGCATGTTGTAAGCACATATGTTTACAGTTTTCCAGCAAATTTCCTTATATGAAGCAGCAACATGTTTACAGTTTTCCAGCACATTTGGATGATCAATAAAATTCTGATCATTGTACTGTTATTGAACATGGTCATGAAAAATATATGTAATCATGGTGTGACAGTAAACAGTTTATTTTCTTCTCTAAGATATGTAAAAGATATGTACTCATGGTGTGACAGTAAAAAGATATGTACTCTCTAACTTCTACATTTTCTAATGCTTCAGTTTCTGAATTGATAGGTGTTTCTTTAATGAATGTGTGCACTAAGTGAGAAGTTTATAGTGAATTTGAGTTCATACTTTTCATATTCAAATTGATTAAAAATCTAGCTTTAGCTCATGAAGGATATTAATGCTTGTTCGTATTTACCTTAAGCTGAACATAGATCTACTTTCTATATTCCATACCTGCTACTTGTCTTTCAATAACTGGGCTTGTCTTAATTTTCGACCAAATAACCCCAAAAAATGCTGACTTCTTTTAAGATGAAGGTTGTTAAATACTGATTTCTTTTAAGATGAATTTGGTTTCTTATACCTTTTGTTTGAAGATTGACCACAAATTTGATTGAGTAATGACTAGTATGTAATGGTCTTTTTATTGCAGAAAATACTCGTGCAGCCTATCCTATACAGTACATTTCAAATGCAAAATTACCTTGTATATGCCCTCACCCAAAGAATGTAATCCTTTTGGCTTGTGACGCATTTGTCGTGCTGCCACTTGTGAGTAAGCTAAGCCTCGCGCAGACCATGTATCATTTCATCAGTGGATATACTGCTTTGGTAATATATTTCACACTAATTAACTTCTTCACTTCTAATACATTACTTTTTATGATTTACTAATGTTACTTCTCTTGTATTGTCATGTCACAAAATTTAGGTGGCGCACTGAGAAGATGGTATAAAGGAGCCACAGGCAACATTTTGACTTGTTTTGGTGCGGCATTTATAATGTTACACCTACAAAATATGCAAAGCAATGCTTCTTTGAAAAGATGGTATAAAAGATTGTTCATATCTCGGGTAACTCATGTTTTGGTATTACTTTTTTAGCATCCATTGCTCATTGTTAATGTGCAATAATTTTGAATGTTCGTCTTATTTCTTTGGTTTTGACTTAGGGATATATTAAGCTAAAGCATTTCTTTGTGACACCATGCCTACTTTTTTGATGAATTTGATTCTATTGCTCCCAAGAGAGGGCATCACAATGTCTCGAGATGGCGATCGTGTTGTCAAATTGTCAATCAAGTAAGTATATATTTATTACTTCCTATTTTTCTTGTTTGTTGAATGCAATCGACCTCGTTATAATAAATTTTTGGCTTTTTTTGGTGAGTTAGGCGGTGTTGAGATTTTTGGTGGTGTATTTGTGTTTCTTTGCACTTGAGTTAGTTTTTAACCATACACTCATTTGTCAAAAATAAAAGAATAAAATTGAAAGGAAGGAGCAGAAATGAAAGGTTAAAAAGCGAGCGGATGAAACGATGAAGGATATAGGTCCAACTCTTGATTTGCTTACGCCATACACTTCATTTAGAATAGTTCTGGTGGAAATTTCTTATTCAACTTTTGATCACAACTCTGAATCTACTCTACAATTACAAATTCGGGTTGGTCGTGTACATGTTTGAGTAAGAAAGAGAATCGAGTTCATCGATATGATTAATATTATAAAATGTTGAATTTGAGGTGAACTTAGTTAAATTGCAGGTATGATGCTCCCTTAGAGAAGAAAATAAAGGGTTAGTATTTTTGTGACAATGAATATGGAGTCATATCTTTTTCATAAACTTGTAATAATTTCATAGCGCCTGTAATGATTTCCTGAACTTAAATCTCGAATATGAGCTGATACATTGATGCTTGATGTATTTTGCAGACAAGTGGATCATTATATGGAGCCTTAATCGGTGTGTTGGCCTTGACATTCTTGACTTTTAAGTTAGTTTCCCTTTTTATCAGTTATCATTTTAGATGTTTCCTAACCAGAGCACTAGGCTCCTAACCAAAGAAAGTAACTCTCCTATTACACAATCAACATCAACATGAATGATCCCTACCCCCTCCATAGTTGCAAAGTGAGTCATAAGTTTTTGAATGGAATTCCTTTTCAGTATACATCTTTTAATGTCTCTTTTTTCCCACAATGGAACAGTCACATGAACAATAATTCACTCAGCGGGCAAATCTTCCACCCGAGCTATCGAAATTGCCAAGCTTACTAATTCTGTATGATTTATTATTCTGTGTAATATTTGTGTGTTTGACATACTCCACCCGTCTTTGGGGTTTTGTTACTTCAACTTTTGTATCAATATGTTAGATATACTCCACTGCATACACATACTAATATTAACTTCTAATATATGCCTTAGTTATTTCTTAATTTCTTAATTGTAATTTGAGAAATTTCTTTGGTATAGTCCTTGGGATCTGGAAGGCAGGGTGGCACATTGAATGCAGAGTGGAGCATTGCATCTTTAGTTACTTTGTTTCCATTCTATTATTTTGTCTTTAGTTATTTTGTCTATTATTTTGTTAGTTTGTAGTGGAGCATTGCATCTTTAGTTAGTTTCTACTAATGTTTGTTAGTAGAAGACAATTAGTAATTAAATGTTTTGCACATGGATTGTACTCATTTATTATTGTGGTTATTATGTTTTGCTTTATATAAGTTTATTAATTTTGATGTTGGAGCATTTATGTATTTCGTATAGATATCACTATTAAATAGAATTTGGAGGCATAATTTAATTTTTTTAATTTTTTTAAATTTCTGACGGATTTGCGGACGGAAGGTGTAAGAATTTGCCACGACTTTACGACGGAAATTTGCGGCAGATTTGCCGCAGATTTGCGACGGAAAAATTTGCCGCAGATTTGCGACGGAAAAATTTGCGCGGAAAATCCGTGGCAAAGCGTTATGACAGCGCTTTTGCCACCAAAATTTGTCCGTGGCAAATTCATATTTTATGACGGGAATTTGTACATTTGCCACGGGAATGTAAAGTGGCAAACCACCGATTTTCTTGTAGTGAACAAATACTAGACATCATATATATATAAGAGAAGCAGAGAGATGAGGAGAGAGAGAAGAAGAGAATGAGAGAGTCTTTGCATTATATGCTCTTCAAAGTATGTTTACACTAGGGGGTGAGTCCTATTTATAGGGTACAAATTGGTAAGTGAATGATCAATAATGAAAATGCACTAACAATTCAATTACTAAGGACTTAGTGGAATATAAAAATTTAAAGGTAGACATCCACTAATTCATATAATTCATAACACCTTTTATCTTTTATATTATTTGGTCGAGGTTTTCTTTTGTAAAACGGTCTAAGGTAGACATCCATTAATTCATATAATTCATAACACTTTTTATCTTTATATTATTTGGGCAAGGTTTTCTTTTTCTAAAATGGTCTAAGGTAGACAAATGGGGGAGGGGAGATAATACGAATTTGGATCATTTTATTCAATACTCTCTCAATCATCCTCTACACTCTCTGTCTCTCTCATAATTACTCTCTCTCTCTCTCTCTCTCTCTCTCTTAATATGTTATTTTAAGTATTTTAAGAGAGAGATACAGAGTGTAGAGGATGATGATTGAGAGAGTATAGAAAGAGAGGATCCAAATCCGGGCTAATACTCATTGGTATAAAAAAAATGTATTTAATAACTTGTAAGAAACAATTAAAATAAGAGTAAGACTATTTTTTAGGCAAAAAATGACTGTAGCATCACTTTTATATTTATTTACCAATGTAGCACTCATTTGAAATAAAATACAAAAGTAGCACCTTTATCTATAAATAAAAGGTGAGAAATGGTGATGCCATGCATGCAATTTCACGTAAGTCCCAACTGAACCTTCCATTTTTTTTATTTGTTAATTTATTTTGTTTTTTATTTAGAAAATAAAAATTGAATTATTTAATAAATTAAATTAAATTAAATTAAATTGTCAATTTACTAGTTAAGTTAATTAATTATGAAACTGATTAATCAATTAAAAATTCACATCAAATTAATTGCACACTGTCCGGTGTATCCTCCTCTTTTTGCGGTCTAGAAAGACAGAAACATCAATGGCACACTGTCTGGTGTATATCCTCCTCCACTCCTTTTTCTGTTGAAAAAAACAAAAACATTAGTACACACTTTTCAGTGGACCCTCCTTCACTCCTTTTTCTGTCTAGAAAGACAGAAACATCAATGGCACACTGCCCGGTGTATCCTCCTCCGCTCTTTTTTCTGTTGAAAAAAAGAAAAACATCAGTGACACACTTTCCGGTACACCCTCCTTTTTCAAGCGATTCCTCTTCAGTCATACTGGCCAGAATACACCGGAACTGAATTGTCACAATCCAGCCATGCGGAGAGCTCCAAAAGGTCGTCCACAGTCTACTCGCATTCGGAGTGAGATGGATCAAAGAGAAAAGGTTAGGCACCCCAAGAGATGTGGACTCTGTCGAAATGAGGGACATAGCAAGAATCAGTGCCCTAATTGTACTAGACCTCCTTCACAAAACTAGAAAATTTGTGTTGTTTGTATGTGTCTCCCTTTTGTATCTTGAATTTGAATTTTAAGTTTTTCAATCAACTTCAATTATTTTCCTTCGAATCATATCATTTGTTATTTTTATGGTCTCTCAGTAAATATATAATTAGTCTAATAATTTTAATGTGACTATTTAATTGATTAAAAAAATTAGTTTAACAATTTAATTAAAATAATTACTTAATTTACTACTTCAATTACTTTATTCTACGAATTAATTAATTATATATTTTATTTATTTATTAATTAGTTCTAATTTCGTTTTTTAAAAAAACAAAAAGTAAGTATAAAAAATATTTGAAATAATGGAGATTGGGGGTTTTCAAAAAATAATAATTACATAGGTGACTAATGCTACTTTTGTGCTTAAAAAAGTGTTATGATAATTAATTATTAAATGAGCGCTACAGTGATTTTTTGGCCTATTTTTTTTTAAACCAAAACATCTAGTAATGAGAGGGATGAGAAATAAATTGTATAATTATTAATTTCAAATTTAATAGCACATAAATTTAATAAATATTTCATTTTTAATTTTAAATTTTTTAATGACATTTTAATGTGTTTGTTATTTAATTTAATTGTTTAATTATAGTGAGCTAAAAAAAGGTCACCAATCCGAAGCATGTCCTTACTATTGGTAGTATAAATACCTTTGGCAAATTGTCAGTTGTCAGTGTCAGGATGTTACATCCTTCGATGTTAAGAAACTCTGCGATTCGATAGGTTGAGTGAGACATATCACACATGTATGACTGTGATGTTACGGAAACGATGGGATAACATAAGCCGTTACTCCCTCCGAACTCATATATAAGCAACAAATGACTTTTTAGATTCATTGAAAAAGTGATGTAGCTGAACTACATATAGTCCAAATACATCACTTTTTCAATGAATCTAAAAAGTGGTTTGTTGCTTATATATGAGTCCAGAGGGAGTATTCGTAAAAGGAAAAAAAACATGGAACAAATTTAAAGAGTAAACTTCTTGTGAAAAAAAAAGTTTGAAGTGTCTATTTAAAGTGTAAACGTGTTGTCGTCACCATTTTTAAGCATTAATTACACATGTCTATTTATGTAATTTTATACTTATAAACTGCTTCAACTGTTAATTTTACGAAACATTTTAGGCTGTGTTTGGATAACAAGAGAAAACTTATGGAAAGAAAGTAAGAGGAAAGATTGTTGAAGGAATGAAAATGGGTTGAAAGTGAATAGAACATAAGATGATTATTGAGTTGTTTGGTAGGAATGAAAATGAATAGAAAATGAGAGGAAAGAAAAGAGAAATATTTGCTAAATGACACAAATACCCTTATATTAAAATGGTTCATGTATATATGTAACATAACCCTACATACATATGTAAATTTATAAATTGTATATTATAAATATAAACATATATATTATTATGTTATGAAACGTTATGCACTAATTTTTCTCGGAAACTCGTATAGCACTCCACTGGTTTACCAATAAATAATAAAGTAAATATAACAATATGTTATATATGAATTGACTGAAACGTGAGATTGTAATTCAACAAAAAAATCATGGATAGTTCAGTCTTTTTGCACTGAAGTGTGTCTTTCTCTTGTTTTCTTTCCAATTTGAGTGGAAACATATTTGGGCATGGGACCCACATGTCAGATTCTTTCCTTCCTCCTATTTGTGCATACCAAACCGTGGAAGCACATTTATCAAAAAACTTTCTATCCTCCCTTTTATATTTCCTCTCACTTTTGGCATTCCAAACGCACCATTAAATTCAATCTACTAGTTTATCCATTATCATTTAAATGCGATAAGTTAGTTTATCCGCTATTTTTTCCAAGCATAGCCTAAAGACAATTAAACAAATGTTCACTTTTACAAACTTGTATCAATTTAGTCCTTCTGTCAACCATAGTTAGTTAATTATGTTAACAGAGCTGACGTGACAGTTAAATGTCTGTGGGGCAAATCTCAGGGACCAAATTAAAATGTCAAAAAAGAAAAATCGCATCAACAATGTTGGCAAACCCAGAGGCTGAGTCGGGGTTCAAAATTTTTAAAAGCATAAATTGCTAAAAATATAATTGAAAACAACTTTAATATATTCAAATAAATAAATTATACAACTCATAATTGGCCTAGAGACGTGTTTGTGTGAAATATTTGGGTGCAAAATTAGAGATCCTAATGCAAAATGTTAATTTCAGGGGTTCAAAATTTTTATATAAGGGATAATGGATAAAAATATTTTTATACAAGAAATAAATGGATTTTTAGGGAGTTAAGTGAACCCCTCACTAAAGCCTAAAGGTCAAGGTGCCATCAGACATCAGCGTGCCATGTGCCACATCACGTTTGGTATTGACTTATATAACTTAATATCAATTTGGTCCTCATGAATACAACACATTTTAAAATTAAAAAAAAACGAGTATCAATTTAGTCCCTTTTGCCTTAGTTAAGACTTTTAAATGTGTTGTGTGTATTTGTGTCCCCTTTGTATCTTGAATTTGAATTTTAAGTTTTTCAATCAAGTTCAATTATTTTCGTTCGTCATATCATTTGTTATTTTTATGGTCTCTCAATAAATATATAATTCGTCTAATAATTTCAATGTGACTATTTAATTGATTAAAAAATTAGTTTAACAATTTAATTAAAATAATTATTTAATTTACTACTTCAATTACTTTAATTTATGAATTAATTAATTATATATTTTATTTATTTATTAATTAGTTCAAATTTTCATTTTTTAAAAAACAAAAAGTAAGTATAAAAAATATTTGAAATAATGGAGATTGGGGGTTTCAAAAAAAAAAAAATTACATAGGTGACAAATGCTACTTTTGTGCTTAAAAAAAAGAGTGCTATATTGGTAATTAATTATTAAATGAGTGCTACAGTGATTTTTTTGGCCTATTTTTTTTTAAACCAAAACATCTAGTAATGAGAGGGATGAGAAATAAATTGTATAATTATTACTTTCAAATTTAATAGCGCATAAATTTAATAAATATTTCACTTTTTATTTTTAATTTTTATCGACACTTTAATTTGTTTGTTATTTAATTTAATTGTGTTAATTATATTGAGTTAAAAAAAGGGTCACCAATTGGTAGTATAATACCTTTGACAAATTGTCAGTTTGTCAGTGTCAGTATGTTACATCCTTCGCTGTTAGAAACTCTAGAGCCACGGGGGATTCGGCCTCTTAGCTACGGTTTTAACCGTGGCTAATCACCGAGTTTTTTGTAGTGTCTGCGATTCGATGGGTTGAGTGACACATATCACACATGTATGACCGTGATGTAACGGAAACGACGGGATAACATAAGCTGTTATTCCGTAAAAGGAACAAAAAAAACATGGAAAAAATTTAAAGTGTAAACTTCTTGTCAAAAAAAAGTTTGAAGTGTCTATTTATAAGTGTAAACGCGTTTTGGTAAAAAAAATATAAACAATTTGTCATCACCATTTTTAAGCATTAATTACACATGTCTATTTACATAATTTTCTTATAAACTACTTCAACAGCTAAGTTTGCGAAACATTTTAAATTCAATCTACTAGCTTATCCGCTATCAGCTATTTTTCCCCCAAACATAGGCTAAAGGCAATTAAACAAAAGTTCAATTTGGTCCCTAATTTTCAAATATTTCAATTTTTAGTCCCTCACATTTACAAACGTGTATCAATTTAGTCCTTCTGTCAACCATAGTTAGTTAATAATGTTAACGGAGCTGACGTGACAGTTAAATGTCTGTGGAGCAAATCTCAGGGACCAAATTAAAATGTCAAAAAGAAAAAAATCACATCAACAGTGGTGGACCCAGGAACTGGAGTCAGGGTTCAAAATTTTTAAAAACATAAATCGCTAAAAATATAATTAAAAACAACTTTAATATATTCAAATAAATAAATTATACAACTCATAATTGGCCTAGAGATGTGTTTGCGTGAAATATTTGGGTGCAAAATTAGAGATCCTAATGCAAAATGTTAATTTCAGGGGATTCAAAATATTTTTATATAAGGGATAAATTGATAAAAATATTTTTATACAATAAATAAATGGAGTTTTTTTAGGGGGGTTAAGTGAACCCCCTCACTAAAGCCAAGGTACGCCACTGTACATCAGCATGCCACGTCACGTTTGGTCTTGACTTATATAATTTAATATCAATTTGGTCCCCTTGAATACAACACATTTTTAAAAAAAAAAACGAGTATTAATTTAGTCCCCGACATTTACCTGACGTGGTAGGCTGATGTGGAATTTTTTTTATTTTAGCGTTTAAATTTGGTCATTGTGATTTGACATGCAGACACTTAACTGCCATGTCTGCTCCGTTAACACTATTAACTAACTATGGTTGACGGATGAACAAAATTGATACACGTTTGTAAAAGTAAATGACTAAATTAAAATATTTGAAAAGTGAGAGACCAAATTGAATTTTTTTGAAAAGTCAAGGAGCAATTAGGATAATACCTCATTAAACAGTACTGTGTTGCTTGCAGTATTAAGAAGAGGAGGGAGTAGAGGTTAAAAAAGGGGATTTGGATTGAGTGCAGCGTAATAAGAAAAGTGTGGTTGGCAATGAGAAAGGCAGACGTGGATCTCAGGGGCGAGGCTGGGCGCGTGTAAGCGAATTCGAACAAAGTACAACCATTACTCATTCATTGTAGTGATAGTGATAGTGGGCTATGAATTACATCACTAAACCAAAGGTTTAGTGATGATCACTAAATGAATTCTAACCATTGGATGATCACTATTTTAATTAAAATGTATCCAATTGGTTATTGCAATCAAGGGTATTATGGTACTACTCTCAAATATATCTTATATTTATTAAATTTAATTAGAAAATAAACTAATTCCTATTTTTAGGGGACACTTTTAATTCATAATTAAATGACTTTAATTGTTGTTCCTATTATTTCTCTTTTTTCCTTTTTTTTCTCTCCAACTCCTTCCTTGCTCCCTCCTTCGTTCATTCATCATACGTTTAGAATATCCTGCGTTTTTCCTCTCTTGTTTGTTCCTTTTTCTCTTGCGTTTCTAACCACGTGAATGCGATAATCCGGTTAATCAATCACTAACCACATAAGTGAACAACGTTGGTTAATCAATCACTATTCAATCACTAACCACAATAGTGAATAACGTTGGTTAATTTATCACTAACCACAATAGTGAACAACTTTTAGCTACTTTCAAGAGTCATTCTTTTTCTTTTTGGTAAATCTTTCAAAAATCATTCCTTTTGTTTGGGGTGAAAGATGGAAAACAAAAACACAAGTAAAATAGAAAAACAAAAAAACGCAATAACCCACCTCTAATGGTTTATGGTTAGAAGAAAAAACAAAAACGCAAAACCCACATTGAAGTTGTTCTTTGGCGCTGCGTTTCTGAGGTTTGAAGGAAGAGGAAGAAGGTTTTTTTCTTTCTCTTTCTTTTCAGTTTTCAATTTTAATTACTAATAATTAAGGCCTATAATTATGGAAGGAAAATAGGGGATTTGCTGATTAATTTTTTTCCTATTATCATGATGGATCTTACCTTTTTGCCCTTTAGTAATAGTCACTAAACATAGTGTTTAGTGACATAAACTAGACTCGTGATAGTGATAGCCAGATAGATGGTGCGCGTGATTATTAACTGGAGGTTCCTCCACTTACCTTACAAATTACAATTATACATTACTGAGTTTATCTGTGTGGCAGTGGGTGCGTGCATATACATATACACAAAACTAACACTTGTGTAGATTTACAAATTATTAGTATCGAGACGATATGAGGAACGTGTTGTCGTCATCATCATCAAATAAGAAGAAGAGAGGAAACGAAAATAGAAATGGAACAACTACTACTACTACTACTACTACACCATGTTGCAGCAAGATAGGGTTAAAAAGAGGTCCATGGACACCTGAAGAAGATGAAGTGTTAGCCCAATTCATAAGGAAAGAAGGAGAAGGACGTTGGAGAACTCTCCCCAAACGAGCCGGTCTCCTCCGTTGCGGTAAAAGCTGTCGCCTCCGTTGGATGAACTATCTCCGCCCTTCTGTTAAACGTGGCCAGATCGCTCCTGATGAAGAAGATCTCATCCTCCGTCTCCACCGCCTCCTCGGCAACCGGTTCGTATCTTCTCTTTCATTTCTAATTCTGACGTACGTACGTACGTACTTACGATTTTTTAGGGTTTCCTTATTAGTGCTATATATTATATCTAATTATCTAGGGTTTATGCGTTCCTTTTCATCGATAGTTGATTAATTGAATTGAATTGATCGATGTGAGAATTAGCGATTAATCTGATAACGTGGATGTTTGGTTGGTTGGTGGAAACGTGATTGATTGTTTAGGTGGTCTTTGATAGCTGGGAGAATTCCGGGAAGAACGGATAATGAGATAAAGAATTACTGGAACACACATCTTAGCAAGAAGCTTATTAGTCAAGGGATTGATCCACGAACACACAAGCCTCTCAATCCATCACCACCACCACCATCTTCTTCTAATACACCTCCACCTTCTAAACCTAATTCTCTTTCTGTTCCTCCTATCATTGACAATCATCAAACACCTTTTATATCTCCTCCTACTGTTAACCAACAATTTGATGATCATTTGGAAGAACAATATCAGTATCATGATCAAGAACAAGCTCATCATGCAGTTGGGAATATTGTTGTTAATAATGATGCATGTGATGATGATCATTTTAGTGATATTCCAGTTCCAGCATCAATGGATCATCTACTTGTTGGTGATGATAATGGTTACTCTTGTGACGATGTTTTCACTTCATTTCTTGATTCTTTGATCAACGAAGAGGATGTTTTGCTGCACAACGAAACCTGGAATCGGAGAATCTCTATACTCAGCCTTCTTCTGATGAACCTTTGATTTCATCTGCAACAGTGCCGTCGAGTTATGATGATGGCCTTACTGGTAATGTTGTCTGGGAGTCACCTGCTACTTTAAGCCAAAACGACTCCAACCCCACTAATATTGATCACCATGAATAGCATGCTACTTTCAACATTTGATTTCAACAAATTCATAGCTACGTACCAGTCCAAGAGTAATGAGATTAATCTATATATGTGTATTTTCTCATGCATTCATACTAATTATGTTTGTATCTTAATGGTGGGTGATCATATAATATAATATTATAATATATAATGTATGCTTCCTCTTGTTGTAATACAAACCAAGTATGTTTTTATATGAATTAGATTTGCTTATGCATGCAATATTGCAAGCTCTTAATTTAGGGTATAAACACATTTTATTCATTACTCTATTTTTGGATGTTCTCATTCTAGTGAAGTCATTTGATAGTTACAAATACGTCCAGATGAGTGCTAAACTACCGCGTGATTAGGAGCACAGGTTTAAACCACAACATTTTTAATAAGAGAAATTGTATTAATTAAGTGAGAATACTATTACACTAGGGTATTCCAACTCTAACCAGCACACATCAAACAGATTATAGACACAACATTTGATCAGTTCTCTCATTCTATCCCATCCACATTCAGTTCTACTATATATATATATATATTACAATACAGTTGTTCTATATTAAGGAGAGAAAAAAACGTGTTGTTGTTTCAATACTAAAGATTTTATAGCCACATTCTTTATGAATAATAAAGATAAAGATGACAGTCTAATATATTGTTTTAGCTAGCATTGGCTGTATCATATATAGATATAAAATCCAAGTGTTGGAGAATAAATCAATATTTTATGGAAAAAATTCTAAGATTATGAACTATGAACTATGAACTTTGAATTTGTAGGTCAGTAATTCAATCAAATGTATAACATGCACTGAAATGCATTTCGGCTGGAGAAAGAGAAACTTTATAAAGTATAAAGATGATCCTCGGTATGCAAAATCTATTTTTGAACTCACATTAATTTGAATTGAGCTGAATTCATCTACTTAACTTAATTGTAACATAAATCGATTTCTGGATAAACTTTAAAAGAGGATCAAACTTAATTTTCTTGTCTTGCTGACTAATATATTTCTCAACACACTTGATATTATAAGGTTACAAAGTCTCCCATTATAGCATGTACAAAAAATAATATCCAATTTATACTAAAGCCAAAAACAGCTAAGATTGTACTATTCTTGAAAGTTTAAACTAAATATAAATATATACATGCATGATGCATGACGATAAATATCCACAAAACTGTTCAATTTCTAAACGATACTTCTAACAATTTCCTTCAGCAAATACATAATTAATTTTACCTTCATATATAGTCAGATTTGAATGCACACAATTGCATTTGATTAGGCTTCCGTCTTTGTACGTAAAGGATTTCACCTTGTAGCTAGCTTGTTAATTTGTTTTGATGCTGTTTATCTTTACTCGCTCTAGAGTCTAGACCAACAATAGAAATGCATCATGTAGTTTCTTCAAGTCTCCATTCCCTTGTATATAGCTGGAAGATAGAAGCTTATAGATTAGGATTCATATTAATCTCAAGAGTGGGATATATGCTCTCGAGAAAGCAGGAGGATAAGCAGGGTATTGCCTTGGTGGTAGCGATTATATTGCTCTACGATATTGGAGGAATTTGATGGGTTTCTGCACAACTTGCATCTTAATGACTGACCACTCTTTGGTTGGAGTTATACAAACGGATCCAACCAAATGGGTTGGCTATGAGTAGATTCATCCACATCCTGGTCTCAGAGGATTCGTTAGAACCCTGGTGAAATTTCTCCCTTTGGCCACTCCTGAAGATAGATTCAATATCATTGTTAGATTCAACATCACTCTTCTCTTGTCTATATATAAACATGACTCCTCTAATTGGAGGCTTGAAACCTTTTCGTTTAAATAACCATCGGTAGAAGCATAAGGGGTTTAGTGGATCAATTTACTTTCATGTGTGTATGAAGAAGTCTTGAGGAAAGACAAGTTTTGTCTCTACGCAACATGTGGATAGTGGGTGGGATCATGCATGGTGTGTTTGAGGTAGGGCAGGAAATTGTTAGGTATTTTACAAACCACTTATATTGCGCTGAGTAGGAGTATCCTATTACTCTGTTTTCTAGCTTGGAAACAAAGAAAATCACCTAAACATGTTACGAGAATAAGAGCCTTAGGCCGAATGCCTTGCTGCTTGACAGCATATGATAACGTCTCAAGGGAAATAAATTTGTTAGTTTTGAGGGGTGTGCAACCCTTATATATTATGTAGTTTATAGCGTCTCGATCTTCAACCTATCTATCCATGAGATGCTAGTCAAGGCCTAAAAGATGGTTGTGCAAATTCAGATTGAATTCTTTTGGGGGTCAAGTTATAAGTTGGTCAGAAGTATGTAAACCTAAGAGTTAGGGGGTTTGGGACAAAATAGCATTGATTTTTTAACTTGAGTTCACAAGGGAAGTGGAAGTGGAGGCTTATGATGGATGGAGACAGCTTTTAGACAGATATTTTGATGGTGAAGTATGAGTCGTAGAGGATCAGGTTTATAGAAAAAATGTATTATTTATATTAATATTCAAGGATGGGAAGTAGCTGAAGCAAAAATGATCAAGATATTTAATTTTTTTCAATTAACATAGAAATCGGACATCTAAATAAAATACAAAAACACAAGTGTAAATTAATATAGGTGTCTAATTCATCATGATTTATCAACTGAGTATATAATATAATTTTTGTATACTCACCGGAAGATTTTTAATGGGTTGTGTGGTTGGAAAAGTCAAAAGTAAGAGTGATGTAGATTCTAGCAAAGGTTTTGGCGGCCCGTCTTGCCTCAGTTATGGACCACCTTGTCTCTCCGGTTCAGTCTGCCTTTATTAAGGGTAGGAATATCGTTGAGGGCGTCCTTGTGGTGAATGAGGTTATTGATTTTGCTAAGAAGAGTCGCAAAGAGTGTCTTATTTTAAGGTGGACTTCGAGAAGGCGTACGACTCTGTTAGCTGGAGTTTCCTTGACTATATGCTGAGGCGGTTTGGTTTTGATGATAGATGGAGAGCTTGGATGCGAGCTTGTGTTTTCTCCGGTAACCTCTCTGTCATGGTAAATGGGAGCCCGACTGAAGAGATAAGTATTAAGAAGGGTCTGAAGCAAGGTGACCCGCTCACTCCTTTTCTTTTTCTCCTCGTGGCGGAGGGCTTGAGTGGGCTTATGGGTCAGGCGGTTTCCTGTCACCTCTTCAAAGGTGTGTCTATGAGAAAGGTGAAGGTTTTGTGATCTACGCACTTGCAGTATGCGAGATGACACTCTCTCCTAATTGGAGAGGCTTGATCGAGAATCGTGGGCTATGAAAACCGTTACGAGGATTTTTGAGCTCTCATCCGGTCTCGGGTTAATTTTGCTAAGAAGCGATCTCGTGGGGGTTAATGTGTCCAACGATTTTTTGGCTATGGGAGCTAGATTCCTACATTGTAAACAGGGCTCCCTTCCTTTTAAATTCCTTGGCCTCCCAGTTGGAGTGAACCCTCGTAGAGCATCTACTTGGGACCATATGCTCCAAGTGATCAAAAAGAGACTCCAGAGCTGGCATTATAGGACTATAAGCCTTGGTGGGAGGATTGTCCTCATCAACTCGATCCTCAATAGTATTCCCATTTTTTATCTATCCTTCATGAAGCTGTCATAGAGGGTGTGGAAAGAGGTCGTCAAGTTACAACGGGAGTTCTTATGGGGGGGTACATCTGGGGTTAAGAAAATTCCTTGGGTAAAATGGTCAGATGTTTGTAAACCGAAGAGTGGTGGTGGGCTAGGGATTAGGGATATTAGAGTGGTTAATGTCAGCCTTTTAGGCAAATGGCGTTGGAAGCTTCTCCTGGGAGGAGATGCTCTTTGGACGCAAGTCCTCTTTGCTAAGTATGGTCGGGACATTGCTTATTTGAATTACTTCCACCAGTTATCTCTTACCTTGTCTACCTCAATCTGGTGGAAGGATCTCTGGATGGGCGATTCTCCTCTTAGGGTTAGGTTCCCTAGGTTGTTTTTAGTGGCAGCGGATCGTGGTGCTTTAGTTAGTTCCTGTGGACGGTGACCAATGGGATTTGGATTTGGGCCATCCCTTGGAGACGCCAATTGTTTGCTTGGGAGGAGGACCTCCTTAGCGAGCTTCTTTTGACTTTAGTTACTGTGTCTCTTTCTGCATCGCCAGATGTTTGGGTTTGGACTCCGCTCTCTTCTGGATCGTTCTCAGTATCTTCGGCGTACCACACTCTTTCACAGTCGTCGTCCCGTGTTTTGAGGCTATCTGATCAGTTGCTTGGGATTATAAACATGGTTTGGAAGAGTTTTGCTCCCTCCAAGGTTGTTGCTTTTTCATGGCAACTACTCTTGGATAGAGTACCTACTCGTCTGAACCTGTTTAGCAGAGGGGTGATTTCGGACATTGATGCGGCCACTTGTATTTTGTGTCGAGGATCTCACGAGTCTGCTCTTCATCTCTTCTGCAGTTGTAGGTTTGCTTCTGGGATCTGGTATGCTATTGTCAGTTGGCTGGGTTTTGATTTTGTGATGCAGCGGGATATTCCATCCCTGTTCCTCCAATTCATTCATGTGGGGGGGGGCAGCGAGATGCAGGCGAGGCTTGATGCTCATCTGGCATACTGTTCTTTGGGTCATCTGGGACCTAAGGAATAATTGCATGTTTTCGGGAGGTGTTTCTGACTTTAGGAGATGTTTTGACCGGATTTTGTCTCTATCCTGGAGATGGTTCCAGGCTAGGGGTAATTCTCCTTCTTGCTTATTCTATGAATGATTTGTAGATCCTTTGGATTGTATTTCTAGGAGATAGTTTTGTCTGTTGTTGTTTTCTCCTACCTTTTTGTCGGTGGATTCGCTTGTATATGGGTGAGTACCCCTTGTGCTCAGTTCTAATTTATAATTTGATGTTTGCCCTTGAAAAAAAAAGTAAGAGTGATGTAATTTCATGTTGCTTCTCCTATCTTCAATGCTATCACCAACCCAACTCAATTTTGACTCTCCTTTTGAAATCCGTAAATTGCATGCATGCACCCGTCAGTCAAAGATGTAAATACTGTTGAGAATGAGTGATGAGCTTGATGTCTTAATTTGTTTCCTGACAGGCATCTAATGTACATGTCCTATATTAAAGTTTAAGCATCATTTATGTGTTGTCATTGACATTGAGCACAAAATATTTACAATAAGGTTTAATTACATGTTTGAATGTACACCACAACATTACTGAGAAATTTGGGGTGACAATGATTCAACCGACAAATAGATACTAGCAAAACCAACGAAGACACAAACCGTACTAGATCAAAGAAATAATCCAATGCAGATAAATAAGCAGGAATTAATTGTAACTTTTATAATTCAATAAATATACACATTTTCATATATTTCAACCCCAATACCACGGTTCAAAAAATCAAACTCTGAGGAGGCTTGTTTTTGAACTTAACTATGTCCTGATAAATAGTTTGTGATGAATCCCAGTGTTTCGTGTTGGGTTGGATTTGCTAAATAAAAACTAAAAAAATTAGGGTTTTTTTTTTTGTACCCCCACCCCATCCCTTCCCACCCCCACCCACACTGAAAACCCCAAAATACCCTTCTGAAAACGTATTTTTTTTTAAATTTTTGGCCAATCGTATATACACGAGGGTATATATACGACCCTTTTTTGCCCATCGTATATACACCCCCAAGGCGTATATACGATTGGCCTAACCCACTTTAATCGTATATATGCCTTGAGGGGGTGTATATACGACCTATTTTTGCCCATCGTATATATACACCCCAAGGCGTATATACGATTGAAACTCCTCACCTTATGTCGTATATACGCCTTGGGGGTGTATATACGATGGGCAAAAAAAGGGTCGTATATATACCCCTCGTGTGTATATCGACCCCATTGTATATTTTTAAATTTTTTAAGTCAAATAAAAATTATATAAGTCCCGAAAATAGGTTTTGTGTGTAGTTCGTTAAAGCGTGGCGATGTTATACGTCGAACGAATAATTTAGGCTAAAAAATCAGTTTTCGGTCAACATACTCCGATCGAAATGAAACCACAGCCATTAGAAGCGAAAAAAATCAAGAATCAAGACTCCCCTAGAAGGGACTTCTTACGGGACTACCGCCTCAAAATCCCAAATTCCATCGTTTACTATTTTTTACGATTTTTTTTAATTTTTCATAGTCTCCAAAAAATCTAAAAAAATTTGCATAGCCTTATTTTGGTTTTGTTAGATTTTTAGTGGTGTTTTTATAATTTTTTGGAGTAGTTTTGACTAGTTAACGAATTTTTAGTAGCCTTTTAGTAATAAAAATTAAAACAAATTATTAAAAAAAATTAAAAACCC
Organism: Oxytropis ochrocephala; assembly: GCA_020916435.1. Taxonomy (NCBI): domain Eukaryota; kingdom Viridiplantae; phylum Streptophyta; class Magnoliopsida; order Fabales; family Fabaceae; genus Oxytropis; species Oxytropis ochrocephala. The sequence continues at coordinate 27,911,284 of CM037089.1, forward strand.
ATCGTATATACCCCTTTGAGTACGTATATACGATTGGACATAAAATAGCCATCGTATATACATACTCAAGGGGTATATACGATTTTCTTATTTTTTTTAAAAAAAATTAAGTTTTTCAAGGGCATTTTGGGGTTTTTGGTATTGGGTGGGGGTGGGAGGGGAATGGGTGGGGGTACCAAAAAAAACACCCAAAAAATTAGGTCATGATGGTCAGCTTCGTTGGCCCATGAGACTGAATGGTCCCACTTTTTTATGACTTTTAAAATATTTTTGTAATTTTCTTTTTTAAAAATTGGATAGATGGGCTTTATTTTAGGTTAGTTTTGACTACAAAAAGCATAGTCCAATAGATAATCTATGAAACATCGACACAAACACTGAATACCACATGGATGTAGACATGGATACGAAGACATCGATTTTAGTTTGAAAAGTCTGAAGTAATTGAGTGTATGCGTGTCGATTGTCGAGACGGGATACGTATGTCTTCGGCCGAGAGAAATCTTTGGTCTTCTGAGTAGACAATTGAGTTGAATTGCTTTTGCATTTTGACTCAGTGGATCGAGTTGGGTCAGGCTGGCCGGTCCAATTTGATGGCTCTAATTAGTGACATTGTGACCGCCTAACCTTATAATAAGGGATAACATGTCTAAATTGCTTGGAGACGTTTGTATATCCTAAAGTGTCTCCTCTAATTAATAAAAGGTCAATTTTTTAAAAATAGTTATTGTGGTGTAGATCTATCCTCAAGTTTTTTGTCCTGTTGATATCTTTTTCACTCTACTTATTGCAATTGATGTTTCATTTTAATTTTTGTTCATTCAAAAAATTTGCATATTTGCAATCAAGTTGTAAAATTGTGAAAGTCTTCTTCGCCGTTTGCTTAATTTCCTAAGCCATACTAAATTGGTTCTTAAGTTGATTTTTTTATCAAACATATATCTATATATAGCTTTAATGACAAACATTAAAATCCCATTTGGATTAACTTATTTTTGAGGTTTTGCAAAACAGCTCATACGAATAAATAAGCTTTTATGTATTATTTATAAGCTTACTAAGTTAGTTTATGAAAAAACAATACAATTTTCGTTAGTGACTACTTATGAATTGATATAAAAACATATTTATTTTCATAAGCTGTTTTTCATAAATTCAAAAATAAACTAATTCAAACAGACCCTAAATGGTTAAACTAGAACACAACTTGACTATAAAAGAGAAACTAAAGAAACAAATACCATGACATTGAAGTGGTATGCACCTTACTCAAGTTGCTCTTACACATTCATTCTCAGGTCTCAAACCAAACTCTGAAGTATGGTTGGTTTGATTGATTTCTGAAAATTTAAAAAAAGAAAAAACATCACAGTATCTTTAACTAATTTCTAATCAAAAGCATGTCATATCATATACTAATTGTTATCCACTTTGCTAATTGATTATGATATGGAACAAAAATATGTTTGCTTAACAATACACTAAATAATTTCACTAAAGTGGTATCATAGAAATATGATAAGCCTACATTTATATATATATAATAAGAGCTGCAACCATAGTGTGATATATATGACATGGCATGACATTCATACCTGTTATTGTGTGACCCAATTGTAGAAGCAGAGGATCACCATGTTCTAATGTTAGAATTGTAGAAGCAGCAATTTGAGGAGGAGAAATAACAAAGAAGCAAATATGTACTATAATTTGATTTGACCGTTAGATTTGAGGACATGATAAAACTAGGAATGTAAGATTGATTCACCACGGCAGTGACTGACCAAACATTCTTGGACTGTTGGACCAGCCAAACCAACTTTCCTTCTCTCTATCAAATTGTATTGTAAAATAGAATTAGAAATTTACAAACTTTTTACTTTTTATTATATTAATTAATATTTGATCAAATATAAAAGCAATGTTGAACTTGATTGCTTCACCAACTTTTCTAGTATTTGACAAGTCAATATGTAATATAATATGTTCTTACTATCTACAATATCGTTACTACTGCTATGACGGGTTGACTATGTCCCTTTCAGAAACTAAAATCTCTGTACAAAAGTTATGTCCATAAAAATTTAGCTAATTTTGATTAAGTTTTCAAATAGATATAAAACTAAAGCAGTTTGAAAATCATTATGTAAAAAAACAGTTTTACAATTGAATCAATTGCATTTTAGGCTCTCTTTTGCAATGTAAATCCCCTAACATATAACGAATAAACTATTTTTACGGCTCTATTTTGTTTAAAAAAAAGGTGGACAACAGATAAACTAGCCGATAAGCTAGCTGATTGAATTTAAAGTGTTTGGTAAAATTAGCAATTGAATTAGCTTATAAATATAAAATGATACAAATGAACATTTGTGATTAATACTTGAAAATAAGAGAGGATATTCATTTTATAGAAGATAATTGAGGAAAGTAATTATAGTAACACAAGTAAAAATGAGAGAAAACTGAAATGTTATAAACTATAAACTCAAATGCTATTTCAAGTAGCGTTGGTAAAAATGCTGCAAGTTAATTGTGTCGAAAACCTACAAAGAGTTTATCCATCATAAGCATGTGGTTTTGCATTACCAAATAGGCCTAAGGAGGGATTTGGGCGAGGAAGAGAAGGGAGGGCTTGAAAGATATTAGTCCATCCTACCATAAACTTAGCGCACTAACTTGAGACTCATGAATGACCCAAAGCTACGTTGCTATCTTATAAGACAAGAATGAAATGATAGCAGAAGGCATAACCAAATAAATGGAAAACCCTCATGCTCTAGTTTTTCTGCCAAAAGAAAACTAAACAAAATGTGGTCACTAGGAGTGAGCAAAGGGATGAATAACAAATTATTTTTTTGGGGCCTTGTAGGATTAGTATTTTATAGTACATCGATAGTGATGTATATATTGGTGGACCGTCATGAACCAATATAATTAATTGGACCATTATCTATATATTTGATAAACAGTCGTGAACCTATATACTTAATTAGACCATTCTCTATATAGTTGATAAATACCACTCCTTATTGGTTAAGGACAGCAAAGTGGCAAACAAGAAAACACGCAGATAAAAAATACCAGCAAATTTCAAACCAATATCCTACAAATACTAGAGGGAAAATAGTAACAACATTGAACACAATATCCAACTAAACCTAATGCTATGTTTAATGATCCAACAAACAAACAAATCTGATATATGAAACATAAGTTAAAATCCGACTCCATTTCATCATGAGACATGAGTTGAGGAAAGAACAAAAACAATTTTCTGAAAGCATCTAATAAACTATGAGTCTCTTCCAGTCTAACTGACTGGGGGACCTACTGAGGGCTGACATCACGGTTTGGAGTTGGACTTCTGCTGCGGCCCAGGGCCGGGTTCTTTGCTGGACTCGGACTACAGCTTCTTGCATCCCCATTATAGGGTGGGGAGCGTGAGTATGACCTCTCTCTGCTGTGCTGTGAATATGATCTTTCTCGACTGTATCTTCTACCCCCAGGTGATGCAGATCTACAAAACAAGTAATCTATCAAATAAGTGCAAGGAAACTGCCATACAGAATAGTTGGTTTATGCAGCAAAGGCCTTGTATGAAATCATGGTCAAAAACTCAAATTCTTCGGCCAGAAGTCCCCAACAAACAACATTCAAAACCATAGTTCAAGGCACAAGGAAAGTAACACATACTGCTCAACAGATTGCATTAGCCCTAAACCATAACCAACTAATACACCTGCTCTATCTTAGTAATAAGTACTAAACTGAAAGGAATGGCATCGTTTAAAAAAAATACATGCAATAAAAATGAACTGTTAAGGGGTCGCCAACAACATACCTTGAATATTCTCTTTGCTTAGGAGGAGGGGAATAGTAGTCACGGCTGCGAGAGCGAGTTCTATGACGCGGTGGTGGAGAACGGGAATAGCGGGGAGAACGCGAATAACGCGGGGGAGACCGCCTCCGATCCATAGATCTACCACCCCTATAAAGACGTGAACATTAAAAAAAGACGTGAACATTAAAAAAAGACAATCAGAACTTCCTCCTGACCTCTTAAATGCAATAACCAGGAACTTAAAAGAACAAAGCAACGAAGCACTGAAATGAAAGTTAAAATAATTTTCTTCGGTATTTGTAATGAACATGGAACAAAAGCAATCATTCAAAGGAAACAAGGCCATTTCAATAGTCTAATCAAATCAAATTTAGGACATCAAAAATTGGCCTGGTAAAATGTAGTTTTACCATTGATTGATAGATTTGTTGGGAAAAAAGAGAAGGAATCAGTATCAACTATATCCGCAATAGTTTGCAGACAACAAATTCAAGCATAGCATTTCCCTTATGCAGCTACTAACATGAAAGGTACTATGAATCGGAGTTCCGCCATTCCCATTTATATCCATATATAGATCTCATATGTTTATATCCATATATAAATCTCATATGTCCCAAACGTACTCATCCAACATAAAATCCAAAATTGACAAAGTAAATAAAGAGGCAAATCTTACCTTCTCTCTCTGACCCTCATTTCAGTTGGCTTCTTTCTATTTTCCTCAGCAAAGACAACAGTGAGCTCCCTACCAAGAAGAATTGTCCCATCCATTTGATATTTAGCATCAGCTGCATCAGCAGGATCAACAAACTGGACAAATCCAAATCCACGGGGATTTCTGCAAAAGAAAAGGTTGAAAAAAAAGAAAAATCCAAAACACAGTCACAAAGGGGAGTAGCGCGAAATCGAAACAAGAAAGAACCACGTGCAGAGCATAAAAGCTCGGTGAAAATTAATACGCCGCGAAAATAGCCCCCAATGATATGATTAGTATTATAATAAAGCAAGCAAGCACTAGGCTGCTGACCTTTGTGTCATGAATTTAAGATGAGTGGAAAAATCTTCAAGACTTGGAAGATCTTCATAATGTAATCAAAGTCAAGTTGCTTGAAATCTTCATTACCAATAACATCTTCTAATTACTTGATAGATGTCTTCAAAACTCTAAATCACTGCTAAACCTAAGAAACTTACTATTACAATAGTAGCAAAAACCCTAAATAAAATCTTGCATGTTTTGAAAGTGGACAATTGAGGTAAAATTGGGGCACAAAAGAGCAACATAATTTAAAAAAAGAAGAATTTATTATTACTAATAAAAGATTAATACTAGTCTACTCACCCAGTGTAATAATCCCTAGGAAGGTAAATATCCTTAAGAGGACCAAATTGACCAAAAGGTCTACGAAGATCTTCAGGTCTGCAACATAACAACATAAACGAATTCGTTAATTATTATTCGTGTAACCCTAAAAGTGAGAAGAAAAGGGAAAATAACGTGCCTGCAATCATGGCGAAGGTTACGAACGAGAAGGCTGGTAGGGAGATCTGGATCACGAGAACGGGGAGCATAGCGGCCGCGAGGGCTAGGACTTCTTCTTCCACCTCCTCTTCTGCCGTAACGTGGTGGCGGCGATGGAGTGTAGCTTCTTCCTCTCATCTTCCTGCAATCAAGAAATCAACAATTGGTCAGCCATGAATTTGCATCGAATCGAATTAGTAATTCATAATCTTTGAAATTCGGTGAGAAAATTACTACATACTATGTGTCTTGTGCGGTTACTGCAGTGGTCAGGTCAAGTTCCGATTGAATTGAAATTGTACTATATAGAGAACTTTCGTCCTACGCTAGGGTTACTGATCAAGTTGTATCGTTTGGGACTCCTTGGTTCAATCTTGTTCCGATCCGACCCATACACTTTCATTTTGTTTTTGGGCTTGTTACTTTCTACCCCAAACTTATACTTCATACCCCCTCAAACTTTTTCTTTATAGTTTTAACTTTCTCATATTTCACCAAAACCTATCTACCCAAACTTATTATTATATTAACACTCGACAAACTTAAATTTTAAAAACTTTTGGAATATTATTTTATAGATTTAATTTATATATACGGTCGTTATACAAGATTTTGTATGATGTCGACTAAACACAAAACAACACGTCATAGAAAAATTGATTGTATCTTAACTAACTTAAAAAAAATTGGTTTGTAATATCAAAACTAACTAACTACGAATTCTCTAAGCGGCTAGTTTCAAATAAAACAAATTATAGCCGTTTGAGTTTGTTAGTTTTGGAAGTTACAACTAACTTTGTAACCACCCAAACGAAGTTCTAAGTTGTACATAAATACATGTAATGAGTCCTATGTACATACATCTACACAATTTAGTATTACAAGAATTTTACAGTTTAATTCCTAGTCTATTGATTCTATTTTCTACTCTCCTAGTCTATAATCCTTGTGTAGTAAGATCCATCTTCAAACTCGAGTCTTGAGTGTTGTGATCTTCAAACAATACTTTGTACCTCGCAACAAAAAAGAAAGAAGGGTTAGTAAAGTTCTGAGAAAGAATTGGAAGTGAGTGTGAGAAGAAAGAAAACAGTGAGTAGTGGAGATTAGTTACTGCGTGGGCGTAGTTCTTGTGGAGGTTACGAGAAGAGGATTTGTGAAGATCATTTGGGTCTTTGTTGAGCACTTGCAAACACGTAAATCGGAGGATTAGTGTTTGCTAGGTATTCAAGAAAGAAAATTAAATACTTGAGAAATAAAGTTAGAGGAAGTCATTACCTCCATCTTAAGTTTTGTGGGTGATTTCAAGAGTGAAGTCCTTTGGTGGTGTTCATCGTTGAACATCAAGTTGTTCATGCAAAGAAAAATAGTTAACAATTAGAGTTTATTCAGTTAAGGAAAAGTAAAGATCAAAATCACACAAGAGTGTAAGATTATACCTTTCTTGAGCACTGAGGACCATGTTGATTGTTCTTCACCTTCAAATTGACAAGAAACAAGTTAGGGTTTTTTTGAAATTAGGGTTTTTGAAACTAGGGTTTCAAATCAAACATTGAAAGAAAGAGATTACCGCAATCTTGCAGTGTTTGAAGGTTGAATCCAACCTCAGTAAGAGTTACAACCAGAACAAAAGTAAGAAAGAAGTTAGGGTTTGTAACGAAGTGACGAACGAAGTGAGAAGAGGATTTTGAATCTTTAGGTTGAACTGATTTAGAACAAAACAAAAGGGGTTTTGTTAAATCATCACCAACGATCATCATAAGCCAAAAACCTAGCTGAATCAAAGCTTCAATCACCATCGGTGAGAGATCTAACCCAACTAGGGTTTCGTTGAGAGAGAAGAAGAGAGAAGAAACATCAGAGCTTCAAGAAGAGAGAAGGAAGTTCTTCGGTTTCTGACAGATAGAGTGAGAAAGAAGAATATATACGTCGGGTCATCATTAACCCGAGTGTATCCAAGTTCATCGGGTTTGGGTTCCGCATTAACCCAGTGGATTGTTTTGTTTGGCAGCTGTGTAAACACTTGGACTTGGGTTGGGCACTGGTAGATATTGTTGCTTGACAACCCAATGTTCTTTGTATACACCCTACAAGAGAAACAAATAGTTAGAATTTGAAAAAAAATCCAATAAAAATCACCCACACCATTATTTTTTATTGGCTGATGGTGTAAACTTTTTGGAATACCACAATAATTCAAGAAATTTAAATAAGTTGGGTTTTGAGAAATATGAAAAGGGTAAAAAAGTTTAAAGACGTTGACTTCTCAGGTATAAATTGTCGTCAAAACGTTCAATGCATACTTCTTAAATACTTTTAGCGGCAAACTTACTAACGCTTTTAGCTCAAATCTCACAACTTATGAAGCACGTCACATACACGGACACACAGACATCAGTTTTAATTCAAAAAATATTGAAAATATAAGTAACTGAAGTATCGATGTCTGACACAATATGTCTTCAACCAGAAGTGTCAGTGCTACATAGCTCACAACCTCTGCAAATTCTAGTAACATGTAAGGGTGTTCGTAGTGCGGTTTGGTTCAGTTTTTATCGAAAAAAGTCATCCAAACCGCAAGGTAAAAACACACGGTTTAATTTGGTTTGGTCGTCTTTCTTAAAAATATCCGAACCAATTTGTACCAAATCAATACGATTTGGATTGGTCTCATTGGTTCGTTTTTTTACGAATCAGAACATATAATTTGATCTAAAGTTAAATTAATTAACTTTACTTTAAAGTGCCAAATATAAAAAAAAAACTAATATGATTATTATTTTATTCACATATGAACTACTAAACTTAGAATGTAGTAAAATTAAAATAGATACTTCGTGTGACTAAGTAAGTCATAAAAGTGTGTAAGACTAATATGACGCGTGTGTATGTGCACGACTAGATTAAGTAAGTACTTTTATTTTTTAATAGCATATAATAACATAATAATATGTACGGTTTGGTTTGGTTTTGGAAAAACAAACTGTCAACCGAACCAATCAGTTGATTGAAAAAGTGACCCTAACATATGCAAACCAAAGCGGTTTTTTTTTCGGTTTTCGATTTAGGTTGGTTCAGTTTGCGATTTTCTCTTAATTTGGTTCGGTTTTGAACACCCCTTTGCACTCGGCCCTCAACAATCTTAAGGGTAGAATCCAGTGTCCAAGCCAAGTCTAAAATTCTTTTATTAATGCATAACATCAAACTTGGTATGGGGACTACCAATGAGGTTGGTCAAGTAGTAGCGGACTTGGTCCCACCCCAAAATCTCAGGTTCAAATCTTGTGTGTGGCAAAAACTCTGTTGGGAGGAGAAAACCACACACGGGGTGCAGAAAAGGTGATTCGTGGCCAACCAGTTTCCAACAGATTAATCGCGTGAAAGCCAGAGTGGAAGCTAACATGCACCAAAAATATGGTAACCAAAAAAAAAAAAACTTGGTATGGGGGCTTAGATATCTTCTCTTTCTACCCTTTAGGTTGAAGACTGAGTACAAAAAGGTCAAGTCAAAGAACAAGTTAACACCAAAGGAATATAAGACCTTCCTTGGGTGTTGGTAGAGTTTGCATAGGTTATTGAATAGGAGCTCCACTTGTTGTAGTCTCGTTAGCTACAGGAGGGTGTCAAGGAGTGTGCATTGGAGATTATGATGACCAATTTGTATCTGGTCACCTGTTTCCATTTCCACGCCTAGGCTTCCCTAATCCCTAATTGTGGTTTGAACAATACTATGTGATCATGTTCACTAACAAATTAGTCACTAACGTTTACCTATAAAAAGATGTGATCATGTTGATGAGGTGAATGGGAAAGTGGATGGAGAAAATATTTTAAATTTCAAACATTTATTAGGGACTAAAATGAAAAATTTGCAATTTTACGACATTTCCATCGATCCAGAGTAACAACAACAATTATAGTAGAATTTAGGACTAGGAGTCTGCAGACTGCGATTAGATACTTGTAATGAATTCAGTAAATTTGTTCCATAACAAGAGAATGAATTTGTTTTCTTTGTATAATACATACATGGGCGTAGACCTTAAAAAACTGGTCAAGTTTCATCCTATAATAATAATTTGTACATCAATGAAGGAATAAAAAAACAATGACCTACATGAATTAATGGGGAAAAAAATAAGTAACAAAGGTTCCTATGGTTATCTTATATATACAGAAGAATAAAAGAATTGGGAAACCTATTCACTCACGACATAGGAATAATTGGCATCAATGAATTTTTGGAGACAGTTTAACATGTTCCAAAACATGGAACTGAAGCTCACAAGGATGATTCCTCACACAACCAATACGAGGTCCAGCTCCAGTTGTCCATTTGCAAGACAACTGCTTCCCCAGCTGATAATGACATGACTTCATTCTTTTACAAGAGGTGATGATCCTTTTTAATATTCCCATTTTTTGAATATGTTTTTCATCAGACATAATCTTGTGATCTAACTCTGATGCAAATGCTCGTGTTGTTTCTTGATCACTTGTAGTAGGAGAATCCATTTCATAACTCTCACTATTCTGCTCTTTCTCATTCTCTACTCCTTCAACAACTTCACCCCTTTTGGGTATTTCAAGTTTCCTCAATTCTCTTCCAAAATTCTGGAGTTTACTTGTCTTAGGTGCAAACTCACTCTCAGTTTCCACATATTTCGCCTTCTTATCAATTGAGTCTTCAACAGTATTACTCTCTTCATCCTCTATGCCACTCATGTTCCCGGATAAGTCCCCGTCAACTGGATCCATCTGCATATAACAAAGAGAATTAATTTCCTCAGACACCAACACTTCAATTACTTGTATTTTTCAAATTAAAATCGAAAACCAATGTCCTGTGTGTGCGTGTGCGTGTCTAGTCCGGTGTTTGTGTTTGTACTTCATATCTTACATCTCTTATGCAGAGGCAAAGCGCTATCAAGGAATGCAAAATCTTTAAAATATGATACCTTGACATTGGAGAGGTCCACATTGTTCTCTTGAAGGAATGTAATAAATTCCTTAAAATTTTCTTCTGTTGGACGATAATGACCACTGTGAGGCCAAACTGCCTATACAATAGAAACAACAGAATCATTTTTAACTATGTTGTATGCATATCAAAATCAAATATTAATCACTAAGTAATGGCAATAAGAATCAAGAAAACAAGTAATATACCTTTAAGACACCATGTTCAACAACTAGTCTGCCAGCACAAGACGTGGCTCCTCCAGCTAAGAAGCTAGAATGTTGAAATGAACCTTTCTTCTTTTACCAACATATAAGTTCTTAGATGTGCTGAGTACAAAAATCCACTTGGCACGTGAACTTTCTTCAGCAGTGTGAAGAAGCTCTCCTGATTGCTTGTAGAATAATCTTCCATCTTCCATAATAACTTCATAAGGCAACCTTTCCATCTGAAAGAATAGAGAATAAGTTAAGACACTGAATGAGAAGAAGCCAAATTTAGAAGATGGTCAAATAAATGGAGGAAAACTTACTGGACCAAGATATTTAACACACTGCTGTTGAAGTTTAACTCGAGGGCATTTCTCAAGATTTATTTCCTTTCCTTCTCCTATATCCAGCCTAAAATTTCAAACAGAAAGATTTATTAAATTCAACATTAGTGATTTTATATACATACATACATACTGTTAGTGAAATAACTGATTCTAAAACATGCATATATGATCAATAAAAAGAATATGAATTACCAGTAGAAAAAGGGTTCTCTGCTCTGACTCTTAAGCCATTTGTCATAATAAAAATGTAGATTATGGCCATACCGATGACGCGGATCAATCTGTTTCATGCACATTAACAGCATATCAGTAAATTTGGACTGGTAGAATCACATTAACAGACATGTCAATTTACAAGTAAGTATATAAAGAAATAGTATAGTATGATGATGTGTTTAACTTACTGCTTCAAGCCAGTGAAAGAGTGCGAGTTTTCGAGCTTTACCATCTTTTGACAAACCTTTACCAACCTGAAATGACAAAATGATGCTTAAATTCATTTACCACAAGCATGAAAATATAAAAATTTGAGAGATTGGATAAAACTTTATTGAGAGAGCATTAATCAATAACTTACCTTAGCAACTCTTGTCCTAGCTCTAGACCAACGTGAAATAGCAGTTTCATGTTTCTCAATGTCAAAGAAAGACACAGAACTACGCTTTAATTCAGCATAATCTAAAAGCTTCCACCTACAAAAAATCAAAATAAAACATATCAGAAACATATGAAATATTTGCAAAGGAGAAGATTAGTATTAGATTAAATAAGTTAGTACCAGGTTTGTTCAATAAGAACAGCACAATCTGCTAGCTTTCTTCTTGTGCGAAAGCTTTTGTATACTTTCTGTAATTTAACTGCAGCCATATGCTTAGGATCATCCATCTCCATGTCGTCGTCTTTCATTTTGAAGCTCACGCGCCGCCTCGATTGTCATATTATTTTGTTTTGGAGTTTTGATTTCATGATTGAGAAAGTTTATGGATTTCACAATAATTGAATCCAAACCATCTTCTTCCACGTGACTGCATAATGCAAATGGAGATGACAAAGAAACCCCCATACAATTACAACAACAGAAAAAATCTGAAGGTTGAAGAATGTTTGTGTTGTGTTTGTTGTTCACAGTTAAAAATGAGGTTACCATCATTTTCATTTATATTTATAGAGAGAGAGAGAGAGAGCAGAGCAAAGATGGTGGTGGTGAAGTGGGAAAAAGAGAGAGTGAAATAAACAGTTTGACGGAGAAAAAGGAAGATAGTGTTCCCTTTTCTCAACCACGGGGTGTTGACTTTCTCTGATAGTAATAAGGTTTTTTCTTCCATACCCACCTAGAGTTGGGTGGGTATGATACCTTATAGGCAAAATACTCATTAACACCTTTTTTTTCTATTTAAATATTTTAAAATAAAAATAAATATTGAACCTATTTCATTTATTTTTGTCTTGAAGGTATATACCCACCCAACTTTTGGAGTGTATATGGAGTAATCACCTGGTAATAATAGTAGTAACATAACACCAACTCACCAAGGATGATGATTTTGATTATTTTTCTTCTTTTTTGTGATTGGATTGGACTCGCTCTCTTTATGAAAATGTGCAGTCACAAGTTTGTTGGAAATAAAATAATTCTTTATTTTCCGTCTTAGTCTCGTTTTGTGTCTTGTGTTGCAAGTATAAGTAAGTACAATAATAATTAGATTAAAGTGAGAACAAAATTGACATGATCAATACCAAGTATTAGTCATTGCTTAGGTCATCTGAGAGAATTCTAGTCTACCACTTATTATATTATAGTCTCGTACCTCCGCGTAAATGGTTACGTAGCGTAAGCACCAAGCCTTTTAGTTGGTCCAAGACTAACAAGACTAACCCCTGAAATATAGTCTCGTACCTCAATGTTTTGAAAAGTGAATCGGACATTAAACGCGTGAGACTTCTATGGTCATCATTCAACCACTTAAAATCGGATAAAACTACTTTTAATCATTGAAATAACCAAAACGTATAAGGTGTGGGTGGCCAGCGATTTACCAGGTTCGAATTTTCTCCGACAGATTCGATTTTTAAAACACCGTCCCTCCTAACATATAGACATTATTTAGTCTTCATATTTAAAAAAAAAATAGACATTTAGTACACTTTCATGCCACCTCATTTAATTATTTAGTTAGCATGCATGCCACATCATTTAATAATAATTAAAATTAAAAATTAAAACATGAAATAAAAAATACAAAATTAGAAATTATCGAAATCCCCCAATTCTTCTGAGATGGTCGTAGATGTGAAACTTACAGATGCTGCAGATTGTGGGAGATTGGTTGAACTCGCTAAGGTTGCCGATCTACTACTGTATTTCGACGTCGTCGTCATTGAGGAAAATGAACAGATAGATGTTAAGAGAAAGGCAAAGAAACAACGCTGCTGCTTTGAAGATGAGGAGGTTGTAGATCTAGAATTCTATTACCCAATCAAATTGTAATACCTACAAGATTGATTGGTTTCCATTGTTCACGGGTCACCTAGCATTGCTCCAAAGGTGGTTGGTTGGTTAGGGAAGAAGAGGTTACTTTCATGAGAAGAGCTAGCGTTGATTGTATTGAAGACGTTGGAATGGGTCGTGATGAATGAATATGCGATGAATTGGGGATTATTTGGATTAATTTTGTATTTTTGTTTTCAGATTTTAATTTTTAATTTTAATTATTATTAAATGATGTTGTATGTAGAAGGTGTCAAAATCGAAGCAAAAGCCGATAGAAAGCAATGAAATCGAAACCAAACCGAAACCGCAAAAGCCGCTTATTGGTTTGGTTCGATTTCTTTTTTCATTCCATCTTGATTCGATTTGGTCATGATTTTGATTACTAAAACAAAAACCAAACCAAACCAAACAACAAGAATACTAAAATTTAATTGACTTACAACCTTTCTTATCGACTTTTACTGGCGAATGCAACTAAAATTCAACTCTCACTCATTTACTAGTCTAAATTCAATTGATTCTTTGACTCACTTATAAACAATCCATAACATGTTATGCTATATTTAAAAATTACATTAAAGTATTTCATTCAAATTCTTTTGAACGTTGTCTCGGCTATCTTTTTTTTTGACAAAGGAAAACTTATAATTCATTAATAAGCAAAGAAGTGATACAAGCCAGACTACAATCAAAAATTTGGACACTAGCAAAATCTCTTGATGCCCGAGCTAAGGAGTGGGCAGGAAGGTTAGCTTGTCTCCGGATGAAGCTACCTGTGTAGCTTTGTCACATAGATAAGTATTAAAAGAGAGTAATTTATAAACTACGTATATTTGGTGAAACCATTTTTCTCTAATAGATATATGAGTGATGCTTCAACACTTATTCTTAGAATATCATTTCTAGTTTGATCAAAAAGGAATCAATTCTATTGTTTTATTTATATATCTTCTTGTTATATATGTTTAGGTTATTGTTGGTTTTCTCAAAGTCCAATAGATCTCTGACAGCTGTGATTTCTCTGATTAACATTTGGGTCGACAATCAACAAGTATTTGAGGTTGGTTTTCTCAAAGTCCAACAGATCTCTGACAGCTGTGATTTTTCTTACATCTTATATCTCATTCTGTGTTAGTATCTGTCATGTTTCAGAGCTGATCTATATTTTATTGATTCTTCTTTAGAGATTGAATAGGGAAATCAAGCATTGAATTCAATACCTCGTTGTTTCAAATCTCTCTCAAATTAGTTCGCATTTCATTTTTTTGTGGAGACGAATATCAAACCGAATTGGTAAAGTTTTTGTTAGAAAATGCCACGGTGAGATGCAAATATATAGTCTTTTGGACATGAATATTATTTGACTTGGAGATGTGTGCTCACGTACAGATTCAATTGCAACATTTTGGCTTTTTCTTACAAGGGAAGGATACATTTTGGATTTTTTTGTCGTATCAAAGTAAACTTTGAAGAATATAATCATTGAAAATGAAGTGAAATGATAGTCATTTAAATTTTATGTTAGATATATAACATTTTGTGATGCAGCTCTATTAGCCTCAAATGAATATGAATATGATTTACTTGTTGAAAAATAGATTCTTAGGAAGTCACAAGTAAAATTTTTTAGTATTGCTCTTTTCTCCAACCAAATGAGTAAGAGTATATTTCCTATAGTTGTCCATTTTTTTATGTAAAGTGGCCCATATTTACTATTAGAAGAGTAGTTACACAGCTTTTGAAAGAACAAACGTTGTTTTACTTTGTCTTATACGAACCATTTGCTTTTTTTTCAAACTTGCTAAAGAGTGGTCATTTTAATAACTATTTGAGTAATAGCTTTAGCAGCAAGAAAATATGTCTTACCAAATTGGTGGTAAGTGTTGCGTTTGATGAATAAGGTGTACTATCACATCATCTCAAAATTATGGAATAAAAAAGAAACAGAAAAAACAAGCTAGAGATGATAATCTATAAAATGATATATACCATTAAATTAAGATGTGATTCAAAAGGAAAATAGATGAGCAAAAGAGAAAGCACTGAGCAACAACATAACTATCATCATTGCCAACGTGACCCTCCTGTGAGCACCACCACCACGAGCTCATCCCCTCTCCTCGCTGGTGCCTCCTTTCTCCATCCCGAGCTCTCTCACCCACGACACGAGTTTCTCTTTCACTCTCTCTCATAACCGCATCCCCATTTTCTCCTCTCCTTCAAGCTACTTTGCTGCAGTTAATGGATTAGGGAACATATTTTTTTACACGTAATTAAACTTCACCCCCCCTCCCTCCCCCACCCTTTTCCATTATTCTTTGTATTATCATCTTCTTGTTTCTTTCTTTATTATCAAAAACCCATGTGATTTGATGTGATGTGATGATTATTTGCTTGGTGGAAAAAGCTAGTGAGTTCATATCATATTGTGTTAGCAGTGGAGGAGATTGGAAATATTACAATAAAGATATGTCTAATTCCTTTCTATACTTACTACCTACATGTGTTCTATTTGTTATGTTATTTATACTTCATATCGATATTTGTATTCTTTTTATTATTATTATTATTATTATTATTATTATTATGTAATCTAATTTAGAGATACGAAATCATATTCAAAATGTAGTATATCATATGATGTTTTAGTTAAAATTCAAATTAAAATTCATACAAAACCTACTCATTATTTATATTTAAAATGTGTGTGTGTGTGTGTGTGTTGAGGAAGTTAATTATTCGAGAATTCCAACAAAAAGAAGAGGAAGAATGAGAGAACACCAAATTTATAAAATTAAAATACATTTCATCTTTACGTCGGACAAAATGAACGAATACTAGTACGCTAATCTAGGTGATTTCTCCACTTTGTTATATAGTTTTTAATTTCTTTTTGATTGGATAGATGTGTTGGATAAAAGTGGCAACGTCATAGGGACGAGGAGGTACTCGAAGAAGATGAAGAAGGAGACTAAGAAGAAGACTTTTAGTAAAGTTCTAATTAGGCACTGAGTAAAGTTTTTTTTTTGTAGTGAAGCATGCAAGACTTAATGTATCCTATCTTATTGATAATTGTTACAAGCTTTTCTTTAGAAAAACATCGATCATTAGCTAATTCAAAATTTACTAATAGAAGAAACTAATCCAATATCCAATCCAATCACCAACTCAATTCTATAATATATCCCCCTTTGTTGATTATATCTAGATTCTAGGGTGATGATAAACTATTTTAATTACTGGCCGGCCTTTGAACACCATGATAGGGTTGATCTTCCAAAGTTCACTGTAATTGTGGCATAGAAAAATGTTCCTTCTGGTATGCTACTTTCCTGTCATGTATGTATACAAGGACTCAGAATCATTATAGTTAATTACTCATATCAGTGAAAAATTAAAGCACTTAATTCAAACAAAATGTAGGGAAAAAGCACAGCAATATAAAGCATCAGATTTTTGTAACTGACACATCGATCTCTTCTGCCCAAAAACTTGGAAAACCATATCAGTTTAGGCACTCTACAAGGGTCACCTTGATGCATTAGTGAAGTAACAAGAGGCAGGAAATACATATTGCACCAAGCATCATTGCAAGATTCAGTCATTAACATTTTGCCGATCAACAAATACCAGGAAGGAAATACAGGACATGCAAGATTAATTACAAAGCAGAGTAACAAGACAAGAAGATCAATAAATTCTAATTCCACTATATTAATTGGCCACAAGAATCTAACACACCATTTGTTCCACCTTGTTTGGTGAGTCTCTACTCCTCCTCTAGTGTTCTGGTTTGACGGCAGTACTCCTCCACATGCATGCGCTGTCTTTCATTCCGCTTCCTTTCATGACGCTGCTTCCTTACACTTTCCCACCTATTCTCAACCTCAACCCAGTGCTCGTGATACTTGGGATCATAAGGAACTGCTTGCCCATTTATAAAGGGCTCACCTGGTGAGATGAGAGTTAAACAGAAAAGTATGATTAGAACGCCAGAATGACGGAACAAGAAACAATATTAATTACCTCCATAATTTTTCTCCTCAGGATTCAGATATGAATCAGGAAGTACCCAACGAGCCCTTGGCAATTCATCTGCAGTTTCAAAAAGAAAAAAGAAACAAATTGAAGAGTTTGCATAAAAGACAAACAGAAGCTAAAAGAAAGAGTTTGCATTTTCATATACATACTTTTAATTCGGAAAGCAAGCTCTTGAGATGCAAGTACCCCAAATGCATAATAGTATTTAGTTGAAACTGAATATATCATCTTTCTCGCTTCATCTTCACTGCAACAAATAAACAGATATTCTAAAATTCAAAAATAGAATACAAACTACAAATCATCACACATATTGCATTTATTATAGGCTTAAATACGTTTTTACCCCTGTAAATAGGTTAAAGCAAAACACCACTATTTGTAGGGGGTAAAAACATATTTAAAAATGTCACATAGATGTTTTTTGTAACGTCCATCTAACAGAATGACTAAAACCAAAAAAGTTGATTTTACGAGATTTTTTTTTAAAATTTTTTTTTCATGAGTAAAAGCAAAACACTCAATATTTGTAGCGGGTAAAAACATATTTAACCTTTTATTATATCAGGGGAAATAACAGTGGAATTATAACGGCGCTTACCTTCCGGTTACCTTGGACAGTGCTTTGATATAACTATCGATGATTTCATCTACGGTGGGGTTGCCTTGGGTTTCTCCACGATGAACGAGCCGAGTGAAGGAAATCCGACCATCGTCCTCGTGGTCGGAATAGTTAGGGTTGGGATGGTTGAGCGAGAAGGTGGTGGCGCGAGTTGAGAGAGAGCGGAAGGAAGGGGGGAGGAAGAGGACGCGACGGGAGGTGTAGTAAGTGATTCCTAGCAACAAACTTCAGCGAAAACGATCAACAATCAAAAACGAAATGGAAGTTTAGAATCACGTTTTATGACTTTTTTGGCACTTTCAATGGCGAAATCAACACCAAAACCAGCGAAATGAGAGCTTGTTATGTCACAAATTTATCAAGGAACAAGATGAAACCAGAAATTAAGGACGAAACACACTGAACAAGAAAAACAAAAATTGAAAATATACGCAACAACGGTAGACACGGTGAAGAGAGAAAAAAAAGTGAAAATATGAGAAATTTTTTTTTTTGCCAAATTTCAGAAGCTCTGATACCACTTGATAAGATCTAACATGATCTCTAAGATTTAGGATCTAGAAAATTGGCAAAACAACAACTTCTCACAACAAACTCATGAACAAAACTCAACAACACAAAAGGAAAAGATAAACACTTACTTGAAAAGGGGAAGAAATGACAAATGTGGAGAAGATAGGAATGGAAATGGAGAAGGAAGTCCACCACTTCTTCCTTGGGAAGATGATAAGGACAACACGATCCTTGAGCTCTCCTAGCCTCAAGGTTGTGTGCTCAAGGTTCTCATCTCAAGAAACCTTGGAGAATCATGATGAACCTTCACCTACACTAGCAATGGAAACTTGCCCTCACCCTCTCTTGGTATTATGGCTCTCACTCTTGCTCAAGTGTATCAAATGAATTTCATTCATCAAGTTCTAACTATTACATGGAGAGGAAAACTATATATAGGTTGGACTATTGGATCCTAAGTCCAACACTCTCAAGTCCACTAAGAAAATAACTAAGGCCCAATACCTAAACTAAATGGCCAACAAGGCCCAAATCCAAATACAAATTACAACTAGAAATTAATTCTCAAATTTAGTGAAAGACAATTACAATGAAATAGGGAACACTAGAGTTTGGGTATTCTAGAATTCCCCCAAAGTATTCTTGGTCACCTTTAGTGTATCCTTGTCAATTATCAAGGTGGACACACTAAAGTATATTCTCTTTAAGTGTTGGATCTCTTTTTGGTCTTTTTAAGTCTTTATCTTTGTGACCTTCATCCAAGCTCCATGATTAGGTCATGTATGCATGTGGCTCACATCATACTCCCCCTTTTGAAACTTCACTTGTCCCCAAGTGAACTCCCCCTCTTGGAAACCTACATCAAAGATGGACAAAAATCATTTATTTTGAAAAACAAATAACAACTAAACTAACGTTAGAATTGGTTAGGCTCCACCGGGATCAAAAGGAAAGTGAGTCACCCCAAATAAAAGCCTAATCATGAAAAATTCAAGCACAAGTTTTAGCACAAACCAAAGCATGGTAAACTTCCAAGCAAAATAAAAAGAATTGTGGGAAGGAATGGAGAAAAGTGAGGGAATATTATACCTTTGCAACTTTAGAATATTAAACATATTCTCCATTACCTTGGCCTTATCATTTTGTTGCTCACCTTTGGAAGTACCATCAATATTTTTACTTTGTCCACAAGAGAGTGGCTTAGGCAAAACATGCATACATTTCCTTAAGAAGAAAGTCACAAAACTTTGTTCAACAAAAGAGTTAGTAGTAAGAACCATTCTATCATATGACAAATCATTCAAAGGTTTCGTAGACAACTTAACTCTTTCACATTCTTGTCTTTGCTTATCTTTTTGATGGTCAAGATTATTATGAGAGTTGTTTATCGCAACTACGCTTGTAATGCGATTTTCCTCATGTATCCCACAATTTGCTTTCTTTGCATAAAAGTGGTGCTCTCGGTCACCACACTTACTTGGGTCTTCCAACTTGAATTTGCCCTTTCTTTTTTTTTCCTCCTCCTCAATTTTCTTTTTCAAAATGATTTGGTCTTTTAAAACTTCTTGAGGACTAAGAGGAGAAAGTACAATTTCCAAATTGTTATGCATAAAAGAGTATTTGTTATTAAATCCATCATGAAGTGCTTCCTTTTTAGGTTTGTAAGCCTCCTCCCTCTTGGAATTGGCCGTCCAAGTATTAGTGTGGATAGACATGGAGGAGTTTCCTTCTTTGATGTCCCTCCTTCAATGACTCCTTTCATCCTCCTCAACAACATCTTCTATACCTCCTCTCCTCCTCACCATACATATCTCTTATATACATCCTTTGATCCTCATCATACCTATACTTTCTATACCTCCTTACATAGTACTCATGAGGGGAATCAAGCCTCTTAGGAGAAAGATACCTTCTAGGTGAAACATGCCTCTTTGGACTTCTTTTGTACCTTTCATCCATTTTTCAAGTTCAATGTGGTACCTACAAGAAGAGTTAGGAAAAAAAAATCCAGCCACCAATAAGTCCTCACAAGTGTATTTAGCTCACCAAATTTCACTCCACTCGTGTTTAGGTTTTTTAGGAAAAATACTCTTCACTCAAGGTTTTTTGGGCACACAAGTGTAAAGTAGGGTCACTCAAGCCACTCTATTCTCCAATAGTCTCTTAGGAGTGAACCTCAAAAGCCTCTTTCCAACCTTGATGTTGATATTACTATAGATTCTCAAAGAGAGTATTGCCAATCACCAAGTAAATCCAAAAAAAAGGAAAGAAACCACAATGACAAACTTAGGAATTTAAAGACTAAAATCAAAAGAAAAAAAATTGAGAAAGCTAAACCAAATATAGAGTATTTAGAGGCAAATTTAAACTACAAAAAAGAGACTCAAAAAGATTGGTAGCAATGCACCAAAGAAAATGCAACAAAATGAGCAAATAAGACTCCAAGGGTAAAATGGTCGAAAACTTCTCAATGATCCAAATAATGTTTACTAACAATAGGAAGTTTTCTGGAATATTTGGAATTTTTTGATGCTCCCGTGATTAGGTTGATGCCTTTTATTTATTTTTTTAAAATAATACTTTTTTTTTGCTCTTTTTTACTATTTTTCAGTATTTTCTTCATTTTTTTTGAATTTTTTTTTTCAATGTCTCAAATAATACTAGATTTTGAGACAAACAACCTGGCTTTTGAATCACTGAAAAAGGAGCTATAATGAATCCAGAAACACAATTTAAATTTTTCAACAAACAATATTGGATCAAATGAAGTCTGGGAATGAAGACAGCATGGACAGAACGCTAAGAACACAAGGTTGAAGATGAACCTTCAAGCCACAATTTCCAGAATTCGCAATTGTTCACCAAATTAAGCAAATGAGTAGTCCATTTCATGTGAAATTTTACAAGGAATTCTAATTCATCATCAATTTGCACAAAAGAGGAGCACAACTCACTGAAAACGCGATTTTAGAGCAAAAACGCGTTTAGGCTTATGTGACTATGGTATATTGCTCAAAACTCAACCAAAATTCATGAAACAACTTGAAATAGGTGCGAAATCACTGTAGTAAGTGATTCCTAGCAACAAACTTCAGCGAAAATGATCAACAATCAAAAACGAAATGGAAGTTTAGAATCACGGTTTATGACTTTTTTGGCACTTTCAATGGTGAAATCAACACCAAAACCAGCGAAATGAGAGCTTGTTATGTCACAAATTTATCAAGGAACAAGATGAAACCAGAAATTATAGACGAAACACACTGAACAAGAAAAACAAAAATTGAAAATATACGCAACAACGGTAGACACGGTGAAGAGAGAAAAAAAAGTGAAAATATGAGAAAAAATTTTTTTTTGCCAAATTTCAGAAGCTCTGATACCACTTGATAAGATCTAACATGATCTCTAAGATTTAGGATCTAGAAATTTGGAAAAACAACAACTTCTCACAACAAACTCATGAACAAAACTCAACAACACAAAAGGAAAAGATAAACACTTACTTGAAAAGGGGAAGAGAAATGACAAATGTGGAGAAGATAGGAATGGAAATGGAGAAGGAAGTCCACCACTTCTTCCTTGGGAAGATGATAAGGACAACACTATCCTTGAGCTCTCCTAGCCTCAAGGTTGTGTGCTCAAGGTTCTCATCTCAAGAAACCTTGGAGAATCATGATGAACCTTCACCTACACTAGCAATGGAAACTTGCCCTCACCCTCTCTTGGTATTATGGCTCTCACTCTTGCTCAAGTGTATCAAATGAATTTCATTCATCAAGTTCTAACTATTACATGGAGAGGAAAACTATATATAGGTTGGACTATTGGATCCTAAGTCCAACACTCTCAAGTCCACTAAGAAAATAACTAAGGCCCAATGCCTAAACTAAATGGCCAACAAGGCCCAAATCCAAATACAAATTACAACTAGAAATTAATTCTCAAATTTAGTGAAAGACAATTACAATGAAATAGGGAACACTAGAGTTTGGGTATTCTAGAATTCCCCCAAAGTATTATTGGTCACCTTTAGTGTATCCTTGTCAATTATCAAGGTGGACACACTAAAGTATATTCCCTTTAAGTGTTTGATCTCTTTTTGGTCTTTTAAGTCTTTATTTTTGTGACCTTCATCCAAGCTCCATGATTAGGTCATGTATGCATGTGGGTTCATATCACTAGAGACGGTTTCAAATTGTGCTTACTTTAAAAAAAAATAAGAGCCCATGGGCCAGCCTAATTGGTCGGCAGCCGTATATGGTTGGGTTGGGCCAGCATTTTGTGAAACCGAAATAAATTTGACCCAGTCTGTCCAACCCAAAATTTTCTCTGGCCCGAATGGCCTCGGTTGGTCCATGACGCAGCTCAGTATCATGACGCTGGAGATTTCTATCACGGGGATTTCTTACAGCAGAGTCAGCATGAGGATTGGTATCGGGGGAGGCCGGCTCCTGAGTACCATCCCCAGGCTCCTGAGTACCATCCTCATCCTCCTCAGTACCATCAGGCTCCTCACTACCAGCCACATCCTCTTCATTACCATCCCCCGTCTGCTGAGTATCAGCAGGAGCAACTCTCGGGCGTGTGGGGTGTATAGGCCTGATTCGTCGTTCTCAGATGAGTCTATGTCCGAGCATCAGGAACATGAGCCTCAGCAGGATCAGGGGCATCAGAAGGAGCCTCAGCCTCAGCCTCAGGCCTCTCTCATCACTGACATGGCAGATCATGTCTGCAGTTCTATACTCGCTGACCCGGTAAGTTTTGCTTTTTTTGCTTAAATAATTTATTTAACACACATAGTCTGCTCTGTACTTTTTGCTTACGTCATTTATTTATTTTTAATTCAGGATTCTCAGCGTGTTGTGAAAGTATGGGCTCATGGCAACAAAGTCCATACCAGGCTGCAGCTAGTATACGATGCCCTACGCCAGCGTTTCACATTGGTCAGGGACTCTAGACTAGAGCCACTTCTCTTCACTGGCCACGCCATAGTAGACCATGAGTTGCTGTCGGCTTTTATCGAGAGATGACACCCAGATACTTCGTCATTTCACTTGCCATTTGGTGAAATGACAATCACTCTGGATGACATCTCCTGCTTGCTGCACCTTCCCATCCAAGGGAACTATGCCACACCTCCCACCATCACTGTCATCTCGGAGTATGCCACACAACTTGCAGAGACCTATCTTGGTGTTCCACAGACTGAGGCTGCTCACAACACTAAAGGAGGTCCATATTACAGCTTCAGATGGCTGGAGCAGATTTATGAGCGTAATTTGGAGGAGGGGGTGACATTACAGTTGTTGTGAGGGCTTATCTCCTCCTGCTTCTGACCTACAGTATCTTCACTACAAAGACTGGAGACAGGGCGGAGGGTAAGTGGCTGATATGAGTCCAGAGGTTCTTGGAGGCTATGCATGGGGTGCAGGTTCACTAGCTGCCATGTATGACTCCTTGAACACTGCGTCTTTGAGGGAGACCCAATAGTGTGGAGGGTATGCCAGCCTATTCCAGGTATGAATGTAAACTTAATTTTTTTATTAATTCAGACTGTGTTTGGGTAAATAGTTTTTAATTAAACCTGTTGTAATTTTTTTGCATTTCAGTCTTGGATCATGTGGTACTTCCCTCAGATTGCAGTGAGGTTGCGTGGTCATATAGATGGTGCGGAGCCACCTTTTGGGCGCTTCAGGAAGAAGAAGTCAGACCACCTGAAGCTGAGCCACTACAGGAGGATGCTTGATGACATGAGGCCAGAGGATGTCTGCTGGCGGCCATTTGAGGAGCACAGGGATGCTAGACCCTTTGAGCAGATCTCCCTATACAGGGGCTTCATCAGCTGGGCTGATTTCAGAGTTCCTTACATGCCTGATAGGTGCCTGCGACAGTTTGGGTACGTTCAGATCATCCCGCGTGACCCTATTAGAGGTCGTCCGAGTCATACTGACTACGTCTTTCAGATCACCCACTTCATGGCATCGTGGATGACATCCTGCGCACTACTCGGTTTGCTCGTGGCGGATGAGGTATGCGTAGGTACTTAGAGTGAAACGCGTCGTGCATCTATCCCAAGACTATTACCGGCTCCACCATCACCGATTACTACAGATCGACACCTCTCCCGAGCTACGATACGACGATCCCGAGTGGATGAGGAGGTTGTGACCGCTGTAGGAGAGGATTCGTGATGGCGAGATAACGCGTGTGATGATCGGGCATATCGGACACTCCATAGTTGGTGGGGATGGCACATCCGGATGACATTGCACGAGCACTTAGGCAGCGGGGACGGGGGCGAGGAGGAGGGCGTTAGGGATTTTGTATTTGTACTTTGATATATTTGTACTCATATTACTTTGATGTTGGCACTTTATTATTACTTTTTGGTTATTATATATTCCGAGTTTCTATAATTTCTCGATTTCATTGATTCGATAAAACAAAGTTACACAAGCGATAAAGCATAAACAACTAGAATCAAAATAGACGGATAAAAAAATACAATAGAAACTACTGAGTTGGTGGTGTTAATCGACGAAGGATCTCAGCGACGGTCCTTCTGGTTTCGACGTACAGATGAATGTAACTCTTCTATTTAAACATAATATGATTGGACATCATCTGTCGGAGGTCATCCTCGGTGTTGACATCCACGACAGATCAGTAAAGACCTCCATCAGTCCATTCCAGTTTTCGATAAACGATACGAATTATCTCATGCTCGTCGTTCTCTGGTTGAACCACCATCTGCAGTAGTTTCTGCTTAAAAGCAGTAAATGATATGCAGTGTTTTAACCTACACTGCATAACATCTCTCCCATTGAAAGATACACCATCATCTTCTAAGGTGATGCTCTGATTATCAATGAGACCCAAATTACAATGAACAATAGCGATGGAAGAAGGCTCGTAGTATGATATTAGCGAAGCTTGCATCATCTTGATTTGTGTTGTGTGAGAGAAGGAAGTTGGATTTTTGGTGTGAAAATAGTGATGGTGGGAGTGGGTATTTATAGTTGAGGTAAAATATTATCAACCATTGATTTTGTCCTGCAATCCAAACCGTTGATCAACTTTGAAAGTGAAATCATGACCGTTAAAATTTTTTTTACAAAAAAAAATAAAATAAATTCAAACCCATCGTATATATGTCATTTTTGACATATATACGATGGGCCTTTTTTTAAAAAAAAAAATAGATTGCAAATGACATTTTGGGGTTTTCAATTTTGGTGGGGGTATATGAGGATTTGGTGGGGTACCAAAAAAACAACCCTTAGAAAAATTATTGTTAGATATATCCAAATTATTTATGTCATACTGATGTTGGACTTGAGCCCACCATTTTTCTTATCCATTTTTTTTTGGGTGTTTTTTTTGGTACCCCCACCCATTCCCCTAACACCCCCACCCACCGTGTGAAAATACCAAAATACCCCTGACTCTTTACAAAATCACAATTTCTTCACACAATTGGTCATACCTACGTTTGACCACCTTCACTCGCATATACGCCAGCTTCGACGTATATACGATCAGCCCAGAAATCAACCAATCGTATATACCCAAAGACCTTCTATATACGATTTAACAAGTTTTACTCACCAGTATATACCCCTATTCAGAGCGTATATACGATTAGCGTAAATTCATCCACTCGCATATACCCCCGAGAAGACCCTATATACGGCGAGAAAAATAGTAAGCATCGTATATACACATTTTTGATGTAAATATGATGAGCAATTTTTTTTTTTTTTTTTTTTTACTAATTTTTTTTTCTTCACTTGCATTGTCCGGTAGGCATAGAGGAGACGTGAGGTCTCTCCGATCGAGAGATGGGGAGTCATCTCATCGCTCCGCACGAGGACTCGGAGGCATAATCACTCCATGCTTCAAAGGAGACAGAGCGAGCACACTGAGGCGGTGAGTATGAGCCCGAGGCGGTGAGTATCACTGAGCCACCGATGATCACTGCTTTGGAGCTTTCTATCTCGGGGATTATCTGCAGCAGACGCAGCGGGAGGATTAGCATAGGGGAGGCGGTTTCTCAAGATCATTCCCGGCTACTCCCTCGATATCATCCCCAAGTATCCCAAAGATGATCCCCAACCTCTTCATTACCATCCCCACCTCCCGAGTATCGCAGCAGCAGCAGCGGCCTGTGTCGATGCTTATTACTCGCACGATCCATGTCCGAGTATCACGAGGTGCCTCAAAGATGATCGGGAGGAGCCTCCTCTCAAGATCGGGAGGAGCCTCGGGAGGAGCCTCGGGAGGAGCGTCGGCCCTCTCTTTTCACGACTTGGCGAGATCATGTCTGCTGCTCTATACTACACATTGACCCGGTAAGTTTTGCATTTTTGCTTAAATAATTTATTTAAGTCACATAGTCCTGCACTTTTGCTTACATTATTTATTTATTTTTATTTCAGAGTATCGTGAGTTGTCAAAGTATGGGCTCATGGCAACAAAGTCCATACTAGACTTCATCTTCATTACCACGACTACTTGGCGCACTGCTGTGGGGTGACTTGAGTTCCGTACATGCACGATGCAGTGTCTGCGTCGGTTTGGGTACACGCAGATCATCCCACGTGACCTCTTAGTGGCCGTCCGAGTCATGCGATTGCGTGGTGGGAGCTTAGGCGACGGGGCGAGGGCGAGGTGGACGCCGTTAGGGATTTTTATTTGTTTTTGATGTATAGGCTTTTATTTTGGCACTTGATATTATTTTGGCACTTTATTATATTATTAACTTTTTTGGATGTTTTATTTATTTTACGAGTTTCCATGAATTTTTGATTTAATTGATTCGATAAAACAAAGTTACACAAGCGATAAAACATAAACAACTTGAATAAAAATAGACAGATAAAATGAAAATACAATAGAAACTATCGGTGGTGGAGTTAATCGACGAAGGATCTCAATGACGGTCTTACGGGTTTCGACGTACAAATGAATGTAACTCCTCCATTTAATTGTAATATGAATGGACATCATGTCTCGGACGTCATCCTCATTTGTTGACCCATCGTTTGGGTTTTAGATAAACGATACGAATTATCTCATGTTAAATCGTTCTCGGTTGAACCATCATGATGAGTTTACTCGCTTAAGAGCGAGAAAATGATATATCGTGTTTTAACCTACACGAAAAACAACATCTCTCCCATCGAAACTTATACCATCATCTTTCAAGATGATACCACGATGATCAACAAACCCCATATTAGAATGAACAAGAGTGAGGGAAGAAGGCTCGTAGTATGACATTAGCGAAGCCTGCATCATCTTCACTTGTGATGTGTGAGAGAAGGAGGAATTTGAATTTTTGGTGTGAAAATAGTGATGGTGGGAGTGAGTATTTATAGATGAGGTAAAAGATTATCAACCGTTGATTTTGGCGTGCAATCTACACCGTAGATCAACTTTGAAAGCGAAATCATGACCGTTAATTTTTTTTTTACAATTTTAAAAAAAAAAATTAAAGACGCATCGTATATATGTCATTTGGGACATATATACGATGGGTAGTTTTAACGCATCGTATATATGCCCTGAAGAAGTATATACGATTGGTGGTGCGTCTTTTTTAAAAAAAAAAAATAGATTACAAAGGGCATTTTGGGGATTTCAATTTGGGTGGGGGTGTTAGGGGAATGGGTGGGGGTACAAAAAAAAAAACCCTTTTTTTTTGTATACACCCCCTTTCCCTTGTTAGTATGTTTTATTAGATACACCCTTTTTTTAAGTCAGGTCATCCATATAAGTTCTAATATTATATTTTGTTTTGTTTTTTTTACAGGAAATAAATGTTTTTCCTCTCCGAGACATACTACATGTATGTAATTGATACCAAGTGGTATAGCTCATCCTGCGATGCTACGGGTTCTTCTTCACGTACCTTAAATTATCAATTACATACATGTGTGTTGTGCGGTTGAGATAAGCCAACTAAATGTTTGCCTTTTCTATAGAGAGATCTTAGATTTCTCTTCAAAAACATTCCCAACATTTCTGAATTGGGAAGAAATGATAGGGTTTGAGAGAAGTGTAAGATAGTCACACAAGGTAGAAATGAAGATGAGAGAGATTCACACTAAAGTGTCACTCAAGGTAGGAACATTCCCAACCTATTAGACTGACTTCGTTCTCATAATATGCTCATTATGATTATTTATTTACATGTGGACTAAATTCCACATAAATACTTTTCCTTAGAAAAAATTGTATTAAAAGTCATCACATGAAGGTTTACTTATATAAGAACAAAACTGACTTCTACTCAATTAGTATGTGTTTTTTCTTTCTTTTGATCTATTTGTTCTTCTATAAACTACTTCAAATATTTCATATCTAAGTAGTTCGAGCTCTCTTACTATACCAAGAGCTGCTACCACAAATTAGATAGTCAAAGAAGTACTATTAATAATCCACCGACCTTAAATTATCAAAGCGACGTATAATATAAGTAATGTAGCATGTGAAATGCACAATTTGGGATAGCAAACCCATTGTAACCAAGTTTAACTTAAGACTGCAGATGGGATTCACATTTAGCAGCAAAAAGTTGCACAATATAGGCTTTCTCACTCTAATATAAGAGAAATGCTAATAACAAACCTTTTTGACACATTCTTTATGATTGCTTCATTTTTTGATAGGCAAATATTTTATAAAAAGTAAGACAACTAAATTGTCTTATTAAAACAAGACTAATCATGAAGAGTGTTACTAACATTCATGTGATATTGTGATACTATATATATAAACTATTCTTTGGTAGCCAGTGTCGATCAGACTGAGTCATCGGATTCATCAGAATCGCTCCTGTCAGGATCCCCAGCATTTGTAAGAGTCTCCGGAACATCCTGTTTTGGTGTAGGTGTAGGTGCAGGCTTTCTATTAGCACCTCGGGCATTCCCATCCCCTTCTTGCTCAGTTGGTTCCACATGTGAATTTCAGTCAAGAAAATAACCAAAAGTTGTTTACCAATAAAACAATAAACTAACTTCTGTCATCTATGCAAATGCAAATAGCTATGATGGTTTTTCTCACTTAAACCATGTCAAACAGAGAAAAAAAGAAGTTATGACAGTGGTTTGTAAAGACAATGATCTCACCAACCATCCATTTCAAAGAGAATTTTTTTAAAACGGAATCATAAATTTGTATCTAAGATTAAAATGTTTCTTAAATTACTGTTTGAAACAAACAAGATGAAAGGATATCAAGATTGTCAGCCGTTCCTCCAGCTATGATTTTCAGAAGATCTTTCTCAACACGTGACACAAGCTCAGGCTGGAAAATGAAAAAAACATGGTAAGAGCAAGCAGACCCACAAATAGAGGCATGTGAAGATAATGCAATGCAAATGAGTAGAATACATTAAGGTCAGGCTCTCTGCGGAATCTACGCTTGCGGGCATCTCTCATAGGAGGGGTGAGGCCATGTCTGTACTCAATTACATCTGGTGCAGCATCACCAGATTCCCTCACCATAATCATCTGTCAGTTAAATTCTTAAGCAGGCAGTTATTTAATTATACAAATCTAGTAGTAGTAATGTAATATTAAAACTGTATGAAGCATGTGGATAATGATGGACCCTGACCTGACCGATATCAGCAGTCTTAATCAAGGAGCTATCATCATAAGTCTTGAATGATTCAACGACACAAGGAAGGTCCAGTAGAGAAGCTGGGAAGTGCTCATTGCCAATCACAAATGTACCACTTCTTCCATCCTCACCAAATGACAAATCTAGCGAGTTCTCTTCAGATGAAGAAGGATTGTTTTCATTCAGGAGACGCTCTATCCGCTCAGCAACATTAGGTGGAACTCTAAGTATGAATTGCTCCTCCATAACTAGAACCATTAGGTTATGCTTGGAATCATTAGAAAGAATAAATAGTTTGATTTGAAATAATATAATAGAGTTGAAATTAATTGAATTGATTTAAAATTAAAAATCAAATTGCACATTAGGAAACCATCGTAAAAATGAGAGTTAAAGATAATTCTTGTTTAGAATTCATTAAAAATGAATTGATTCCCTTTGCCAGAATACTCATATCAGTGAAAAATTAAAACACTTAATTCAAACAAAGGACAAGAAAAATGTAGGGAAAAGCACAACAATTCAAAGAGACCCAATAGAGCATTGGATAATTGTAACTGACACATCTCTTTTGCCCAGAAACTTAGAAAACAGGTAGCACGACTTGATATTCACTATCTTTTGATATGAGAAGGACGGACTCAACTATTCAGATTCGAGGAAAACAAACTTTCTACTTTTCCAAACAAAAAGAACATTTCAAAAGATTTATAAGGTAAGAACAATGAAAGTGCCAAAAACAATATTAGATTAGGCACTCTCCAAGGGTCAACTTGAAACATTAGTGAGGCAACAAGAGGGGGGAAAGTTTGACAACACCAAAAATCTACTAAGTCACACTAGGGAAATTTCATGTGTCATTATCAACAATCCAAGAGTTGCTTCTTGTTCAGTGTCAAGCTTCTGTCAGATTTCAATCCCGCAAGCAAAAGGACCATACACGCATGGTACTGTACAGCGGCGAATCTAGGATCCACGAGGGTCAGGGGAGTCCATTTCTTTAAAATCACACATCACTAAAATATAATAATTTTTTAACATATTTAAGTAAATAAATTACACAACTCATAACAAATGTTGAAAACTACACCAGACAGTAAACCAATAATAAAGAACTAGAAAACAAGATACAAGATACAAGAAACAGCTGGCCTTTTCTACAAACAGATAATAACAACCCCTTACATTAACAAATGACAGAGCTAAGCACTCCAGAAAATTTATGCAGCAATAATTCCACTACAGCACATATGGAGATAGGAAAGTATTTAAAAGTATCAGTATACAATGAATCAAGCTTATTCTTAAGAGAGAAACATCATACACCAGCAAAAACTGAGGTTCTCATGGAGGAATATAACAAAACAGTCAATTAGAGATACAATGAACAAATGTTGAAAACTAAAATGCTACAAGGAAAGTAGAAATTAAGAATAACAATCAGCAATTTTGAAATTCAAACACATCCACATGGGCTACGCCACTACCAAAGAGGTACTTAGTCACATTACTGATACCTTTAATATTTTTTGAGCTTTCGACCAAAAGCAATTACACATTCAACCACAAGATTTTGTATTAATTGTCCTAGCAGCTATATATAACTTAACCCACCCAATTGAAGTTCCGCTGCAATAGAGTTTTGAATGCATTACAATAGCAACATATTGAGGACACTAGGGAAAATCACAACATCAACATCAAGAAACAGATTCAACATTGGGGGAAATCAGAATTGGGAAAATTAGGGAAAATCAGAATTGAGAAAATTGGGGGGAAATCACAACATCAACATTGGGAAAATTGGGAGAAAAACGCAATAGATTCAGCATCAACAGATTCAATACCAACAGAATACGAGGGTTTTGAGAGAAAATCAATTTCTGACCTTAAAGCTACCACCAGCAATGGCAGAGGCAACGAACGGAACCTTCCCTGGCAGAGGCAGAAACGTGACGCGAAGCTGCTTGCGCGACAGAAGAAGAGATCGCGTCGGAGGGAAGAGGCTGACGGAGGAGAAGGATGATGAGAGCTTGAGAGCTTGAGAGTTGAGAGCCTGGAGCTTGATTGTTGAAGAAACAGAGAAAAAGAACGGGGGAGTATTATTATGAAAGAACGCGAGAAAAGAACACCGCGGTAGAGAGAAAGTGAGTGCGGGGTGCTAGTGCAATTGGGTGTAAAATTAGGAGTTTTAGTGCTAAATTTTAATTAATTTTGGAGGTGTCAAAATATTTTTGTATAGAGTGAATGGAATTTTTAAATAGAGCAAAGACCCAAATTAATCTCTTACAATTTCCTCACCGGACAAATTTGTCCCTAACAATTTTTTAGACACATTAGTCTTTGACATTTTCAAAATGAGACACTTTAGTCTCTCCATCATTCGGTCGTTGACAACTCACTTAGGCTCTCTTTGGTAAAAAGTAGCAGATAGCGGGTGAACTAACTATAACAACTGATGTGTTTAGTAAAACTAGCGGTTGAACTAGCTGATAAATGTAAAATGACAAAAAAAGATATATTTATTTAATTCATGATTACATTTATTTAATAAGGATAGAGAAGAAATTTCAGAAAAATAACAAGGGTAAAAATGCCAAAAAAAAGTGAGACGCTATCTGCTAGCGTTTTTTGAAACGCTACTTGAAGTAGTGTTTGAAAAAACGTTAAACGCTAGTGCTTACCAAACACGTGTACTTCTCACCCGCTAGTTCCATCCGCTAGTTTCATCCGCTATCTGCTAGCGGATGAGACGTGTCAAACAAAGCCTTAAAGTTTTTTACGTGGCACGTTAAATTCTACGTAGAACATTATTTTGGACCAAATTATTCATTGACTTTACAATTTTTTGAACTTTTAAAAAGGGACAAATCAGTTACTGCGCATTTTGGGAGAAATTGGTCTCTGGGACACACAAAAGTGGTTTCTCGTTTTCAAAACCAAAAAACCATTTGATGCGGAAAGAAGAGAGAGTGTGAAGCATAAAGAAGAGATGCCATATTAGTCCCTGAAAAATATATAAATAGATCATATTAGTCCTTGGAAATTATATAAGTAGATCATATTAGTCCCCGATAAATATATAAATAGGCCTATTAGTCCCTGATGTCATTGTAACATTATCATGATAAGTTGATCGTTATACTAGAATCATTATAAGCATTCTACACATTCAAAAGACTCCAAACTAGACTTGTTCATTTACCAAAAGCATTATTAGCATTATACCAAAAGATTCATATAAATATTAGGTAGTGTCTTGAGTTCATTTTTGGCGTTCAAAAATATTGTTTAATATGAAATTTAACCATTTACTCTAACTTTAACACAAATTATTTTTTGTTCGACAATTTGTTGTCCATTGTCCTACTACGAAACACTTTCATCTTTGCAAATATATGCTCATTTTTTTTGTACAGTATGACTTAAACAACATCTCAATAACTTCTATCCCCGTTCTAAAATTTTCCATAAAATAACAAAACTATTACAATCTTTATAGTCTATAACTATTTTTACATGCATGCCATTTGAAATTTTGATTTTAGTTTCATAATAATCATGTCACATAACTTAAGCTTTGTATTTAATATAACTTAAACCATTACCCCCTCTCTCTATAGAACTTAAGCATTGGCCTCGTCCATCGGACGGGTCACCACACTAGTTTTCTAAAATTCCTAGTGCTTCACCTTTCTTCTTTTTTAAACTGTTTGGTGAAGAGATTAGAGTGTGTGCTCGACTCTTCACTGGGACTCGAAGAAGAATGGAAGTCAAATAATTAATTAGTTGCAATAGGAGCAGTTGAACGCTAGGAAAGACCGTGGTGTCATGGTGGTATCTTTCCTTTACATCCTACATAGTTTCGCGCCAGATTTAGTGTTGCTTTGGTGTTGCTTATGTGGCGTGATTGGATTGGTTGCTTGCATACATTTTATGTGATTTATTCCTATTGGTTGGCTCTTTTGTTACCTTACTCCTATTGGTTTGTTCATTTTTTTAAACTGTTCTTCCTTCTTCCCCACTGCTTCTTTTCTTTCTTCCTCCATCCATTTGTCATTACATTACATTGTTTTTCCCTGCCCCATAAACTACACTTGATTACATTCTGAATTCCTTCTTTTCCTGCAACTCTGTTTCTGTCAGACATGCAAACCTTTTAATTTGTTATCAACTACTGTTACCTCCAACTTTCCACCGCATGTCAAATACCTTCTTTTACTTTTTCCTGTATTTTTCCTTTCTTTCTCTCTCCTCGCCATCTCTCACTCTCTCCGTTCTCTCTTTTCTTCTTCTCTGCTCTCATCTCTTTCTCTCCTCTCTCTCTCTCGTCCTCACTCTCACCATGAAAGAGAGAGGAAATTTCGTTTTTTCCAGGGAGAAAGAAAAGGAAGGCTTCACGGAGAGAAAATGAGAGAGGGGGAATAAACGAGAGGGAAGGATGACGAAGGTGGGTGGTGCGATGGTGAGAGGGGGAGGTCACGACGGTTGTTGCGGCGGCGGTTTTGGGTGAGCTTCCTCTTTTCTTCTTCAATTTCAAAACGTAGAGCTTCTTATTTTGAAACCTCTCTCTTCCTCTCTACATCTTCCTCTTTTCTTCTTAATTTTTGGAATCTAGGGTTTCAAATTTCGAAACCCATCTCATTCCTTTCTTCTTCTTGCTGTCTTCTTCATTTAGGAAACCCAGACGAAGGAAAGAGAGCAGCGCAACATGGTGGTGGTGGTGCGGCTTTCGAAAGCAGCGGTAAAGACCACCGTGGGTGATGGTGAGAATGGAGAAGGCTCATGTGTAATTCTCTCCTATTTTTCTCGTGAATCTTCTTTGTTTTTTGCTTCTTTGGTTCTTTGTTCTTCTACCTCTTCTCCTTTGCATGGTTCTCTCCGAGTGTGTTTACGAGTTCTTACTTCCTCCCATTCTAATGTTTACATTTATGTTCCAACTGCAAAAAAATTTAATTCGTAAACTTTCTCGATTTCATTTATTTATTTTAAAATCCATCCTGAGGTTGTGGTTTAATTGATATTACACTAAATGGTTTTTTTGTTGATTTATTTTTTCTTTCATTTGGTTGATTTGCTCTGATTTATGGTTAGATGTTACTCACAATGATGGAACCTTCTCCATAGTTGTTGTACGACTTTGATGTTACTTACAATGATTGGGTTTATTTATCCTCTCTGTTAGTTTCTTAATTCATTTCTTATTTATAATATTTGATTTTTATTGTTAGTTTAGTTTTCGGTTAGTAATGTAGAGAGAGGATTCGAACATGGTGGCTATAGAGCTTCACAAAGAGATGGACCAACAGAAGAGGGGTTTTGATGGAGATGAAGCTAGAGGAGAGACACCTCAAAGAATAACAAAAAGCGTGCTTCCACGACAAAGTTAACAAAGCTAAGCAATAGCAATGTCACCGCCTTCAACACCAAAATTGGAACCTGTATGACAAAATGGGAAGATGGGAAGATTCAAGGATGATGAGATAGGAGAAGCCTTGGGTTTCTACACATTCAAACTGTTTGCATGGAGGTATGCTTTGTGTGTAATTTCTACGCCTTAATTTTGCTTTGTCTAGCAATTATTGGTTGGGTCAAGATTGTCAAATGTAGTTCAGAGCATTGTACTGAGTTGAGGAAAGCTGTTGAGTGAGGTTATTAGGGAACAAAATGTCCAATGAATTTGAACTGAAAGCATATAGCATATTGCAGTAATTTTAATCTACGTGTATTGATTCTTATCCATTTCTTTTGTGTTCCATTTTGCAGCCCAGTTTATCAAGCAATTCGGTAAATTTGGTGAGATTACGGATTGGCAAAGGCGTTGTTGGTACGACGGCAGTGAACTTTCCTCTCTTAACTCTATTTTATCTTCTTTGTATAGATCAAGCAAATGGCAGTGCCAAACACTTAATATTCATTTCTTATTTCTTATGTGCATGTGATTAAATTGGTAGAAATGATGGTCATGTGAAAAGAAGAATGGGAAGTCCTAGCTTTTCAATTTTCAAATCAGTTAATCAATCACTGAAATGGTTATTTTGTGACAAGTTGTGTTCTTTGTCTTTCCCATATAGATTCCATGATCTTTTTTGATTTCTTTGTTTCAAACAGTTTCTTAGGTGAATAAAATAGTAAGTTGTTCTTAGTTTCAGTTTTTTCCATCTGAGAATCTATATTCAATAAGTATGTAGAAAACTATGCTGCTGTAGCTTCCTTGAAGTTGATTAATTAGTATTTGATGCTCTTGAACTATGAGTTCTGTTTGAGTTTACTTTCAGATACCTATAATGTTTATCATGCAATTTATATAAATTACCCTATTGTATAGGAAGTTGACTCAATTGCAGATATGAGGTGTTTTTGTTTCTATTGTTTTCTTATATCAATGCATATATTCATACTTGCTGCTAAGTTTTCTGGAGAGCTCGTGTTTTCTATTTTATTCCATTATTATTAGTTTGAATGTTTTTGTGGGTAAATTTGATAACTTTTGTTTTCCATCTTTTAGTTTGTTTTGGCTTATCATACAAGACACTAACTATTTGAGTTTCCAAAGTCTGTTTTGGCTTTTAGTTTTGCTGTCTTACCGATGACAATCACTCTCCGCCACAATGAAGCTAATGAGAATTATGAGTGCTCTTCTCGCACGACTAACTGTTCAACAGGAGAGAAGTATTTATGTGGGAAAGAATGGTTGCGTTTTGTCAGGGAACAACATTTGAAGGTTGGGGATGTTCTCAAGCTGAGGATTTGAGGCTCTCCTCTTAATTTGTTTGTTGATGTTGTTAGAGTTTAGTCTGTTGTTTCCTACTTTTCTTATTCCGCATTAGTTTTCAACTTTTGTGTATAAGACTCTTAACTTTCTTAATGCATTATTTTCGTACTTTAATAACTTTCTTAATGCATTAGTTTTCTTATTACTTTCTTAACGTGTTTTTTCCGCTTGCGTTTTGCATTGCCATCCATCGGACGGGCACTCAAGCTAGTGAACTTTTCATGATGTCTAGAGTTCAATCTAGCCATGTTAGTTTTTTTTGGAACAATCTAACTATGTTAGCTAAGCAAAAATGGGGGTTTATCACTGGGATTTTTTTGACACCCCCCTCCTCTCTCCCACCCCCATAAATCCCATTTTGGACAAAAATACCCCTGAATTCAACAAAATTTCTGAAAATATAAGTAACCTTGGTAAATCCGGGGGGTGTTTTGGGGATTCCCAGATTTACCAAGAATTAATGGTAAACCCGGTTCGTAAATTGCTAACCGAATTTACCTAAATTCTAGGTAAATCCGAGAATCCCCAAAACACCCCCCATATTTACCAAATAAGAAATTGGATTCCCGAGTTTACCTCATAGGTAGGTAAATTCAGTTCACAAAATACGAACCGGATTTACCTACCTATGAGGTAAATCCGGGAATCCCAACGTAATTTTTTTTTTAAAAAAATACGAACTGGAAATACCATTTTGTGAGGTATTTCCGGTAATTTTTTTAAAAAGTTATTTTTTTTAAATAAAAAAATTGGGGGGTAATTCTGGAATAAAATGGATTACGGGGGTGAGAGGGAGGATGTGGGGGTACCAAAAAAAATCCTTACGAGTGGCACACGCTTTTTATTCTCTCTTGTGATTGGAACTAAATACTTGTAAAAAAAAAAAGATAATGAAGATTGCCTCAGTTGGTTCATTCTCCACAAGGGTGTGAGTTCAACTCCCGCTGCTAGTGTGATGATCTCTTTGGTGGGTGATCTGTAAGTGTAAGTGTAAGTGCTCAAAGAGCCTTGAGACTTGCCTAGACTCTGGTGAGCCTCCGGAGCCCAACTCACATAAAATTTTGAATCTAAAAAAAAATACTTTCATTAGAAGGACTCCTCCGGTCTTAAGAAGCTAGACATTTGAGGAAGAAGATGATGAGAGACTAATTTGTCCTTGTTCACAACCGGACTGACCGGTATCCAGGAGACTCGGTCGGACATACTGCACTCAAAGGAAGAAGAACACGGCAGGAGCTTTCCCGCGGTCGGCCTACAACAAACTGGTCATCGGTTCGGCCGATATGTTCGGCCACCTACAATGTTCGGCTCGGCCTATTCATGACCGCGGACAAACATTAATGAGAATTCTCAGAATCGCTAGTTATGTCTCAGAATAGCGCCACAACGCACCATAATGTGTAATAAATAGGAATAATCACCATCAGATTATATATATTATTGCCTCGAGGCTAATCAAAGGACGAATCATTCTAGACTCAATTCTTACTCTTACTCTCCATATTATACAATTATCATTCATACTTGATTATCATATACTTGTGTTCTTGCTAATTCCTCCCTCAAGGAAATAGTTAGGAACAGTCCTAAAATGAGTAGGGATTGATTTGTCCATTTTTTTAAAATTCTAAAATATGTAAACCCAGGGGCTAATCTGAGTCAAAATAATGTGTTACGTTGCATTTAATGTGACACGCAGTAATACTAAATGTGACACGTATGAGACGTTAAGTGACATGTCAGCCAATTGAAGGGACGAAGAGACTATGTGTCTAATTTTAAAAATGTGAAGGATTAATGTGTCCCGAAAAAATTCTCAAGAACGAAATTGTCCCACGAGAAAATTGTCAAAGACTAATTTAAGTCTTGACTCTAAAGAAAATCTCAAGAGTTAACTTAATATCAATATTATTCATTAACTCTTTTTATCTCTTTTTTTTTGAATTTTTTTTATCTCTAAATCTGCAAGTAGACGACGCTCCCTATCCCAAAGTTCTGTGGTTAAGGTGTTGTTACTGGAAATAATTAGGGTATATTAACCCTCGGAAGATGGTTGGATCGGGTAGTTACTGACCCGACTATACTGGTAAACAAACCCTGCACGTCTCTCTCTCCTCCTCTGTGAGAGAGAGCTAGAGAGAGAGAGAGAGAGTCATTCATCATCGTCCCCCCCGCGCCACACACCGGAAGGAGTCTTCCACCATACTTACTCACTTTGCATCTTCAATCACACTGATACCATTTTTTTCTTCTTTTGATAGGTTTCATCTTCCTTCAACTCTCACCCAAATAAAGGTACTCTCTTTATATTAATTGATGATTAATGCTTTGTTTGTTTCTATATCATTAATAATCACTCACCTCGTTTCATTCATAAATTGCTTTGTTTCCCGATATCCTCGGTTTTACTAATCGATCTGATTCTTTCAACTTCTGCATCTGTACATTATCATCACTAGGCAAGACATATCTATATAGCTGAATTCATGTTTGTATCTGATTCAGCTTTTGATTACTTATCACTTACTTTATATCATTAGTATTATATAATCTGAATCCATGCTTTATGATTTGATTTTCAATTTCAACTCCACTGATTAACCTATTCCTTAGTTTCTCTTGGGTAGTGATCATAATTTGGTTTGCATTTGGAATTGGCTTCACCATTTAATTTCTTGCAGACTTCTAAGCCTAACCATGGTATATAGATAGATATAGATATATATATATATATATATATATATATATATATATATATATATATATATATATATATATATATATATGTGTAACTGAAATGCTCTATCTCATTTTCTGCTTATCTAAACTTTTTTAAAACCTTTTCAGGTCATATTGGATAAGGTTGTATGTCTTACAACTTTCCTTATACTATAATAACAAGATTGGACTGGAATTTAGTTTATCATTACTTGAGGTGAAGTTTGCTCTTTGAAGTTTGAAGACCCTTGTTTCACATCTTCCTCCTACCCTCCTGATTTGCAGGTAAAAGATTTAATGTTTTTTAATTTTCTCCATTTTGTTAGTTTTTCTTCCCTGCTTGTATGCGTGTGTGTGTATACTGGCAACATATATCGGTATTTAATGTAATGATGGCAACTGGAAATC
Organism: Oxytropis ochrocephala; assembly: GCA_020916435.1. Taxonomy (NCBI): domain Eukaryota; kingdom Viridiplantae; phylum Streptophyta; class Magnoliopsida; order Fabales; family Fabaceae; genus Oxytropis; species Oxytropis ochrocephala. The sequence continues at coordinate 27,951,365 of CM037089.1, forward strand.
TGTTTTCCTCTCTGTAGTATGCCGGCAGAGTTGACAGATTTGTTTTCGATTATAGGAATTGATGGGGAAGAAAGTCGGAAAGAAGGCCCGAGGTTTTGCTAAGGAGAAGGGGATTGCTACTCATTCGCAGAAAAAAATTACAGAAATGTGCAATCCAACTGTTGAGTCTGTTGAGGAGGGGGGTTCAGTTTCAGTTGCAAAAGAGACAAATTCATGCCCTCATCTCGTTAAAGGTGTTAATTTAGATTGTTTGTCTGGTAAGATTGGGTCTTCTGGAACCATAAGGTGTGAAGATTGTAGGGAAGGGGCGGCTGATAGGAGGGGTGGTAAAGGCAAGGGGAAACATGGGAAGAAGAAAGGTGGTGGTGCATTAGATTCAAAGTCTATATGGGTTTGTATGGAGTGTGGTCGATATACCTGTGGCGGCGTGGGGCTACCAGTAACCCCCCACTGCCATGTGGTTGGGCATGCAAGGAAAAATCGGCACTCGTTAGTGATTAATTTTGAAAAACCTCAACTGTGTTGGTGTTTTCCTTGCAATATGCTTATTCAAGTTGATAAAATTGAAAAGACCGATGAAACAAGTCATCCTATATCTGATGTTGTGAAATTGTTGAAGGCACGATCATCGGAAAAGTCACCTGTGAATAATGAGGACATTTCCATTGAGGGTGGCAGTGTTACTTCCGAGATTAAGTCAGGATCTCTGTTTACAAATGATTCATATGGACAAGGTGGTTATGTAGTTAGAGGTCTGCTTAATCTTGGGAATACTTGCTTCTTTAATTCAGTCATGCAGAATCTGCTTGCGTTGAATACATTTCGAGATAATGTTATGAAGTTAGATGCTCCTGTTGGGCCTCTGATTAGTTCCTTGAAGAAGCTGTTCACTGAAACAAACCCAGAATCAGGGTTGAAAAATATTATAAATCCTAGGTCCTTTTTTGGTTGTGTATGTTCTAAGTCTCCCCAATTTCGAGGATATCAACAACATGACAGTCACGAATTGCTCCGCTGTTTACTGGATGGGTTGAGTACTGAAGAAATAGCTGGAAGGAAGCAGAAGGGCTCCCCCAAGAAAGACGGGACCTCTTCCAATACTTTAGTTGATGCTTTATTTGGGGGTCAAATATCTAGTACTGTATGTTGCATTGAATGTGGCCATTTCTCAACAGTTTATGAGCCTTTTTAGATCTTTCCCTCCCTGTTCCGACTAAGAAACCTCCACCTCGGAAGGCTCAACTAGTGCCTCGAAACAAAAAGCAAAACTTCCACCAAAAAAGGAGGAAAGACTCGAGTCAAAGTTAACAAGGATGCTGATCCCTTACCTGTTCAAAGTCTATCCGACCAACTATCCAGCCGTGAATCATCCTGCCCTGATCAGTCCGTCATATCAGTTGCCGGAGAAGTGGTGGCATCTTCTAGTGATTCCACAGTGTTAGGTTCTGAAGAAATCTGTAGCGTAGCCAACAAAGAGGACCTGTTGTCACCTAATTTGCCTACTGTTGGAGAGTCCCAACTTACACATGTGCTTGACAATGGTGCAAAGAAAACATCAGATTCATCAAATGATATTGCGTGGTTGGATTATGTGGAAGCTGAAACCATGGTAGATGAAGTTGGAGAGTCCCAACATACACACGTGCTTGACAATGGTGCAAAGAAAACATCAGATTCATTAGATGATTTAGCGTGGTTGGATTATGTGGAAGCTGAAACCATAGTAGATGAATGTGCTTCGATATCCCAGAAGGAGGATGTGCTGGAGGTACAGGATACCGAGAGCAAAGATGAATGTTTGAATAAATCTCCTGAACAAGCTAGCTGTGAAACCAGTGGTCCTGTTTGTTTCCCTCAGGAGGATCCAAACCTAAGACCCGATTTTTCTTCGGTGAATGGGTGGGAAGATGAGGTTCCAATACAAGTTCAAAGCTCAGAAGTGCTGTTACTTCCATACATAGAAGAAAGCTCCTCAACTGGTGATATCGTTGGAAGAGATGGTGAGGCCTCCTCATCAGTTTTGGGTGGGAGTAATCAAGAATCAGAGTTTGATGGCTTTGGTGACTTATTCAGTGAGCCGGAAGTTGTTGCTGGGCCTGCTCCTAGACCATCTTCATCTGGTGACGTGGGAACTGTTTCTGTCATTGGAAACAACAGTGAGTCTGATCCAGAAGAAGTAGATGATACAGATTCTCCTGTCTCTGTAGAGAGTTGCTTGGCACATTTTATAAAACCTGAGCTTCTCTCAGATGAAAATGCTTGGCATTGTGAGAACTGTTCAAAAATTCTCCAACGGCAAAAGAAGGAGCAGGCAAGAACTGAATCCGTTGGGAACGAGACTGGTAGTCATAATGAATCACGGCGTGTATCTAAATCTTGTTCTGTTACAGTTAGAAGTACGGGAAATGGGGATATTAAAAGTGAAAAAAATGTGGAAAGTTTGGTTTCACACGTCAAACCTGACACATGGCTTGAAAACGGTCAAACCGATGAGCTTAATTTAGCTGTTAACGAAAGGGACAGTGAGGCATCTAAGATGGGAGATATAAATAATGATGAACTACAATCTTCATGTTTAGATAAAGCTTGCAATGAAGGAAGCTGCAATAATTCAGCGGCTGATTCTGGTATTACTGGAACTGTCCAAATAGATCCTCCAATGTGTGATGATAACAATGACTCAAAAGAATGCAGCGAGAAAGAGACTGACTTGAAATGTGTGAAAGTGAAGAGGGATGCAACTAAGAGGGTCCTTATTTATAAAGCTCCGCCTGTCTTGACCATTCATCTGAAGAGATTCAGCCAAGATGCTCGGGGTCGCTTAAGTAAATTAAATGGTCATGTCAACTTCAGAGAAACAATAGATCTTAGACCATATATGGATCCCAGGTACTTTGTTACTTTGCTGAATTCCTATTTGATGTTTGAACCATTTATAATTTACCTATAGCATCTACTTTTACCAAGTTATCTTATATTCCATATACTACCCACTTATCTTCTCCAATTTGCTTTTTTCAAGTGTAAATAATTGTCATTTTAATTTTAATCATATGAAATATTTTGGTAATGCTAAAATATTCTAAATTCATTTTTACTTTAAATTTTACTTTTTGTCATTATATATATGTATTAACTCCCAATTCTGTTTAAAAAGGTGTGTAAATGAAGAGAAGTATGAATACCAATTGGTTGGTGTAGTGGAGCACTCAGGAACCATGAGAGGGGGTCACTATGTTGCTTATGTGAGAGGGGGCCAGAAGAACAGAGGGAAGGCTGATAATAAAGAAAATGAGGGTTCTACATGGTATCATGCGAGTGATGCGTATGTGCGTGAAGTTTCCTTTGATGAAGTTCTTCGCTGTGAGGCATACATTTTGTTCTATGAAAAAATTTGACTGGACCATCTAGTTTCTAGGTATTTTTATATTTGAGGTAGAGATAGAAATTTAGAAGAGGGAGATACATCATTGCAGGTGAGTGTAAAAGCAATTTCCAAATTGTATACCATTTTTTTTCCAACATGTATTGAGTTTTGTGAATGTACAATGCGATATCATACAATCAAAAGTTAAAATTTCCCCTTACCTTCTTTTGTTGCCAACTGTCAAATCGAGTTCAGCTATTGTGTTTTGTTTAAAAATGTTGGATGCGACAACATTTGTTCAATTTGATTGCGAAAATGGTTATTTTGGTATTCAACCTGCAATCTTATAGATATTGATGTTACAAAACTCTTGACTTTTGTATCTGAGTTATGGATACTTTTCATTATGTATCTAAAAATGTTCTGAGATATTTGTTCTTTTCTTTGGGGGGTTACATTATGGGAGGTTATTAGACCTTATATATGCCAGAGGAATTTTGTAGAAAATGGCACACATAAGTTTGTAGGAGGATGTGATTACTATAGTTTATAGTTTATAGTTTATTGTTTTAGGATTAGTAATTTGTTTAATTTTAGTATACATGTTTGGGTTGTTGTTGTTTATATGTTGTGCATTGTCGTAATACTCTCCTTTTTACAAGTGTTGTTGGGCACTCTCTGTTAATGATCTATTGACAAAAAAAAATATTTTACCAAAGGTTATGCACAACATCACTTTACTTTAGCACAATCTTGTCCAAAAAATCTATTATTAGTGGTAAGTATCTGGGTAGTCTCTTTCCTCAGTGAAGCTTATTGTTTCGCAATCGAGCAAAATAGAGTTCTAACTGTTTGATTTTGTGTATTGGCCTGTGCACTTTATGCCAGTTCATTGAAATAATTTAGTAAGTTACTTCTAGCCTAGCAGTAACTTTACTTCATTCAATTTTCTGTTGATAAATCAGTCATATTGATTTAAGCAATTACTAGTTTGCTTCTCTCAAAATTAATTCATTGAAACCAACATTTTCATGTTGAATCATGTTCTTGTTCAACTTTGGAGAAAGTAAAACTAAAAAGTGGTGGGATCCACAATTTTTTTAATCTCTCTTCGATACTTATTAGCTACAATAATACATAAACTTTTCTATTTTTCTTTAGTATCTCTCTCCTAGTAGTCCCTCTTATCGGGATTTCACAATCCAACTAATCAAAATAATTATTAATATGAGACAAAGAGAGTAGGTTTCACCAATAGAATATAGATACTCTAAATCCACGATTTCATCATTACTTCCCTATTGTCTGCCCATTTAACTTTTTTTTTGGGTCAAGCGGTGCAATATTTCATAGCTCGGGCAAAGCCACAAATATTACACACATAAGTGGTGTAGCAGGTGGACCCAGGTTCATAATAGTTCCTTCATTTTTATTTGTTAATCCCATTTGCACTAAGAGAAATTCTTTTTGCATTTCCCTTTTCATTCCCTACACTTCTCTCCCACACTCTGCATCTAGACACCAAGTGACAAATTTTGTCACTTGTCTAAATACTAAGCATGGGAGAGAAGTGGGGAGAGAGTGTAAACACAAAAATTCTTGTACTAATGTAGATACTTGTTTAGGGTCAACTATTGGGCTAAGAAGCCCAAGCTAGAGTTTTAAGCCTCCAAAAAAGAAGGCGTTTACTTTTCCCACACCCCCTCCTACTCTTTCACACCCCTTAACAAATTTTATTCCAAAAATAACCTCGTGTGTGAAATTTGTGAGGCGTGTTTAAAGGCTGTTCGAACGACCTTGTTCGAACACGTTCGAATGACCTCGTTCGAGCAGTGATACGCACAAAAAGGTGTGAAGCCAATATTTAACACACTCGAGCGATGTCGTTCGAACGGGTTCAACGCGTCATGCGAGCGGTGAAAAACGCCCAAAGAGAGAGTGTGAAGTCAAAATTTAACACACTCGAACGATGTCATTCGAACCTGTTCGAAGGCCCGTGTTCGAACGGGTGAAATTTCGTGAAAAAAGAGGTTTTGGCTGGCCTTTTGGTCTTTTCACACCCTTGTGGGATGTGTTTTGAGTAGGAGGGGGTGTGGGAAAAGCAATAGCCAAAAAGAAATTATCCAAAGAAAAAGATCTCATAACTTGTTCTTTGTTTGATAACTTTATAAAAATTAGAGTAAATTCTTAATTTAGTTCCTAAACTAACTTTTTTTCTCCTTGTTTGGTCCTTAAAGTAAACTATATAGAAAAAAAATAAATGGTCCCTAAAAATTGCAAAATATATTACATTAATCTCTAAAGTTTTGAGTATTCACTAAGTTTTGCAAAATTCATCTTCTTTTTTTTGACAAAGCAAAATTCATCTTATTAGTCGATTTAAATGACTACTTATAAAATCTTAGATATTAATCTTTTTGATATCTAATTTTTAAATACAAAAAATTAAATAATCATAATAATTTAAATAAAATATTGTTATTTGTTTTAAAAGTTTCACATTATTTTGTCAGTAAAAGAATGTTTCTCATGAGAACGTGCCTTAATTCTCATAACTAGTCGTATACTCGTACATGTACAATGGTTATGCCCCGTTGCTTGCTAAGAATAATTCTATGATTGTGTTCAAATAGTAAAAATAATTTTAATGTCTTATGAAGTTCGTTTTATATTATAATAATAATTAGATATTTACTTAGAAATAATTTGTAATGGTTGTGTATGCTAAGTCATTATGTATATTGGGGTCGAGACTCAAAATCATTTATGTAAATAATGAAAGTGATTTTCCATTGAAAATAAGATGTATGTCATGAGTGGGTCACTCTTCTTTAACACATTATTGAAATACACTTCATATAAAATAAAATTTTACCTTGTATAATTATTTCAAAGGCAATGAAACTATACCGAAAACATATAATGTTTTTCTATTTTGACTTAGAACAAATTATTCATTTATAAAAAGTCATGATATTTATAAAGACCAAATACAAAAATAATATGTATTTTTTCCAATCAAAACTTAAAAACAAAATAATCATTTAAAAAAAGTCATGAGATTCATTGAGAAAAAGAAAAGAGAAAATCAAATGTTCATTTTTGCCCTCCAAATTAATGAATTATCAAAAATATAAAATGTCTACTGGCTCTACATTTTTATTTATATTGATTGATATCTGTGCTAGTGCTGAGCTATATACTTGTACAGGTACCACGTGAATCCCGTTCAACACTATCTGATTTTGTTGGCAAAAAGAAAAACACTATCTGATTTTCCATCTATAAATATTAGAATTTAGACAGAAAAACGACAATTTATATTACTTCATCCATGATGTCTATCTATACTGATTGGAAAAGACAAAAAAAAATTGTAAACTTGTAAACCCTTGTGTCGCACTAATTCAATATCTATAAGATTACTTTGTCAAACAAATTTAGTGTATGTTTGGTTTGGTTCTCCAATGATAAAAATTGTTTCTCATTGATTTAATATTGCTAAAAAGTGAATTGAATATAATGTGATCATTTATATTTGGATACATTCAATAAAAATTGATTTTATCAATTCAATGAGTAAAGTTTTTGACTTTGAGACTACAAATATCAATCATGATAACTATAAAAGATGTAAATATGTAATGATAGAATCAATTCTAGGTCACCTTAAAAGTTATAATTTTGAACTTCAAAATCAATTTTAGATTAATGAAATTGATTTTGGGTGAAGGAGCCAAACATCAATTAGCACACTAAAATTACTTTTAGCCTTCCAACTTCTTCCTTTTTAATGTGCTTGCTTTTGATCTATAGGGGTTGACAGTGAAGCTTGCAGAGTAATAGAAAGAACTTGAGTCTGAGGTCGCCTCTTTCAACCTATTGAAAAAGAGTGTCGAGAAGGCTCTTAAGATGACTCTTTTGACATGGTCGTATCCGAGATAATGTTAGGTGAGATTAGAATTATTGGGTGAGTTCGCTCCATGAACCAATGGAATCCGGTTTTAGTGCTTGGAACTAGGCTAGCACAAGTTTCTTTAATGTAATATAGGGAAATGGTGCGATTATTAATGTTGTGTCTTCGGACAACACCGCTATCGAAGTTATTCGATTCATACTTAAAAAGGTACACGCTAAAAAACTTTTTCATACTTATTGCAACATTGCCACCGCACTGACCTTTTAAGTCGGACATATAGGGGATTGACTTAAATACTCCAATTCTTTTCTAATTTTTGTACTAGTGGCTAAAGAGTCGGTCACTTCGGTTAAACCTTGATTAGGGTACATAGTCAATAAATGTTAGATCTTCACCTGACCTAAGTTGAATTGTGGTTATTATCGTGGTTAATAAATGTTAATGGTCCCTAACTTGGGTTGAATTATGGCTAGTGTTGTTGATAAGAAAAGTGAGATTTTTCTCTGATCTAGTGTTATTGTAAAATGAATTGATGTTGAGTTAGTGTTGTAGTTAAGAAATGTGAGATTATTTAGTTTGTCGTAAACTTTACTCAGCACTAAATTTCAACTAAGATCCAAACCTAAACACCGTTCGATACCTCGATTAAGTCAAGACAAATTATTGATACCGAGATCCTAAATCTTTGTTACTATGCTCAAATAATGATCTGTTGGAGAAATTTCACCAAGATCAGGGGAAAGATTAGAGAATAGTGTAGAGGAATAGGCTAACCGAATTGTAACAGAATGAATAACAATATTTTTGTAAAGAATCTGTTTGTAATATTATTCACATAATGAATCTCAATTACAAGTATTTATATCTTGTCAGAGAAGATATATTTCATTTGGCGAAATTTAAGTGGCGTGAAGAAGTTCTGATTTGCGAAGATGGAGCCCACGGGTCAAAACGCAGAAACTAACATTCCTCACCCCCACTAACGTTTCTTTATAAAAAAATACAAATTTATATCTTTACTTACATTTATTCAACCATGGTCAACTTGACTTAACTAGACTTTGACTCACTAAACTCACAGCTAACTACATACACTAGTTAATTTCTTATTACATTGGATGAGTGCTATAGCACTTCATACAGAACCTAAACACAAACAACACCTAATTGAGTTTAATTGAATTACTCTTTACAATACACCACCTTAATTCAAATCAGTTAATTTGCACATACCAATCACGGTCTTCATATCTTAAGCTTGCTAGGCTTCAAAGCCTTAGTAAGCATATCAACATACTGGTCCTCTGTCCTGCAATGTTCCACCAGCTGGTTCCCCTTGTTCACTTGATCACGAAGGAAGTGATACTTTATCTCTATGTGTTTGCTACGACCATGAGCAATAGGATGTTTGGCTAAGTCTATGACAGACTTATTATCAATCTTCAACCTCATAGCACTGCTGCACTTTACTTCAAGCTCATCCAACAACATCTTCAGCCATTGTGCTTGGATAGCACCAATGGCAACAGATATATACTCTGCTTCACAACTTCACAAGGCTACCATATTCTGCTTCTTTGACCATCAAGATATTGGAGCTTTCCCATACATGAAGAGGTAACCAGAGGTGCTTTTTCTGTCCTCTGTATCACCACTCCAATCAGCATCTGTATACCCTATCACTTCATCATCAACACTGTCATATGCAGCAGGAAACAATATATCACAGGCTAGTGTTCCCTTCAAATATCTGAGCACTCTCTTTGCTGCCATAAGGTGAATCTTCTTTGGTTCCTCCATGTATCTACTCACCAATCCCACACTGTAGGTGATATTTGGCCTTGTATTACACAAGTATCTTAATGATCCAATCAGTTGTCTATACAAAGTAGCATCAACTGGTTGATCAGTAACATTAACTTGGAGTTTGCCATTTGGTTCAGCAGGTGTGGAAGCTTGATTGCAGTCTATCATTTTGAATCTCTTCAAAATATCAGTTGCATATTTTTTTTTGGTGCAGAAAAATCCCTTTCTTTGATTTCACAAACTCCATCCCAAGAAAGTATGATAGCTTCCCCAAGTTTGTCATCTCGAATTCCTTGATCATTTTCTTCTTGAATTCCATGATTTCTTGTTCACTATCACCTGTGACAAACAAATCATCTACATATAAACATATCAACAAAACACCAGCTGAATCACAGTGTTTCGAGTATACTCTATGCTCTGTGGAACACTTCACAAAAAGCTTAATCTCAAGAGAACACATCTATTCTCTTGTTCCAAGCCCTTGGGGCTTGCCTCAAGCCATATAGAGCTTTATACAACTTCATCACTCTATATTCCATGCCTCTTCTCTCAAATCATGGTGGTTGCTTAACAAATGCCTCCTCCTCAAGTGGACCATTGAGGAAGGAAAATTTAACATCTAATTGGCTCAAAGTCCAATTAGATGTGAAGAGTGCAATTCTGCACGAGTAATTGACCGAAACAATATATGTTGATCAACCCTTGGGTTATGTGAAAAAGGGGGGAGAAAACAAAGTGTATAAGCTCCATACAACCCTCTATGGCCTAAAGCAGACTCCTCAAACCTGGTACATCAAGATAGAACACCATTTCATAAATGAAGGGTTCACTAAGTGTTCATATAAACATATGCTGTTTGTAATGATGGGAAAGGAGGGAAGTGAGTTGATCATTACCTTTTATGTGGATGATCTGATTTTCACAGAGAATAACACTGAGATGTTCAAGAGGTTAAAGAATCACTGATGAATGCTTTTGATAGACTGACCTTGGTAAAATGAGGCATTTCCTTGGCATAAAAGTTGTGCAAAGCTGTCAAGGTATTTTCCTATGTCAACAAAGATATGCCAGTGAAATTTTGGACAGGTTTGGTATGGATAAGATCAATGCAGTAGGAAGTCCTATAGTCTCACGAACTAAACTGTCTCGAAGTGAATCTAGTGAAACATTTGACCCTACACTGTTCAAGAAAAATTGTAGGAAGTCTGATGTATCTAACTATAACTAGGTCTGACTTGATGTTTGTAATTAGCCTATCTAATAGGTTTATCGAAAGATTAGTGGGAGCACACTTGATGGCAGTAAAACGTATTCTAATATGTTGGGAATTCTTAGGTGTATAACAAATGTAAGCTAGTTGTTCTATAGGACAACTTGAGGTTAAGGGAGAGATTGTTAAGTAGTTTGTTAATTCAGTTTAGTTAGTTTACGTTTTGTCAATTATAAAGTTGTTGTATCTGTTGCAATGAATAAGGCACAGTTCTAATCCTCATATAAGGCACAGTTGGCCTATTGAATGAATAACAGATTTTTGAGCATTTCTAGTCTCCACATTTAGTCATTCTATTTATTACATTGACATGGTTGACAATGTACAAGTAGATATTTATTATTTGTCCCCTTTTTATTTTCAATGATGATCATCAACAAGTTGATATATCACACTTGAGGTGCTAGCACAAAAGAAAGAGTTAGCCTTATTTTCTCAAAGTGCTTAGTTCAAATCCTTGAAAGCTTGGTTGTAAAATGGTATTAAGCACTCACTTTGTTGATATGTGTGTGTGAAATAAAAATCAACAAGCTGATATGGATCACACAACTCACAGAAGCATTCATACACGCACACACACATTATATAGCCTTGCATGAAAGCAATAAATACATATCACATGCTAATGTCTCATCATATTTTATTCTTATGATATATAGTATTTATTTTGTCATATATAAATAATTTAGAAGGAAGCCAAAATTACAGACTGCACAGCATTGATAAATGTGATAGTGTATGAAGTGAATCCAGCCATTTTGATGACATATTCCCACTCTTTCATTGTCCTCTCTCTGCCACACTTTGTGTGTGCCATCATCACCATATCTAATAGTAACCCAATTTCTTTAAACTTATTCTCTTGTTTTTCTCCTTCTTCAATCACCGATTCCACTATAATAACTCTTCCATTTTCTTTGGGAATAGCTTCCCTACAATTCTTCAAGATTTGGATGCATTCTTCATCACCCCAATCATGTAACACCCACTACAAAAATAACAAAATCAAATCAAATCAAATCAAACTTGGAACATTTAACTACTCTTGGACCCCTTCTTTACAACAAACAACAATATTTTATAATTAAGGAGACTTTTGCTTTCTAGAAGTATTTTCATTTTTTATTTACTAAAATGGGTATTTGTTTTAATAAAAAGATGGAAGACCTCTATGGCGAACAACCGGTCTCTAAATTGAAAATTGATCGAGAAACCGATTACTATAGAAAAGCAGTTTGAAGACCTTTCAATTTGGTCGCTAAATCGACCGCTACGTATTAGTGAGTGGCAGTTTAGCAAATTTTTCAAATTGATCAATGATCACTAAATTGATTACAAAACTAGTTAGCGACCAAATTTAGTGACCCATTTAGGGACTTATTTCAATTTTGTTTTGACACAAAACATATTTATTTATTTATTTCAAAATTCTGTCAATATATCAATCGTTCTAGAGATTGAAATTTTTCGTTCTCTAAATCTGTCACTTAATAGAGAATTTTTTGTGTAAAGATTGAGGCAGAGAGAATATCAAGATTAACTATAAAAAATGTATTTTTGAAAAAAGGGAAAATAGTTTTTTAGCATTTTCATATTCTAATTTGAGGTGCGATCAGTGGTAAGTGCTAGCTTTATATCTTCAAAGTGTTGAGTTTGAATTCCCTCGGGAACCGTTGTAAAATAGTCATTAGTGTCATTTTGATTAATAATTTTTTTACACTAAAGACATTTTAGTTAATTAGTTGCATCTTTATGTGCACTTCTTAGTTGTATTTTGATGTTTTACTTATTATCAGTAGGGGTGGGAATAGGCCAGGCCAGGCCTGCCCAGCCTACATCAGGCCAAGGCCAGACCTGACTTTTTTCTAGGCTCATGCTTCGTACAACCCCCTCTACTCACTAGACTCCCCTTTTTGGGGTGAAAAGACCAAAAGCCCTTACTGAAAAAGTTAGACTACAGGTCATCAAAAAAGTCTTCTAGGCCTATCAGGCCAACCTACTTAAGTAAATATAATTTTTTTTTATTACTACTATTATTATATTTAATTTTTTACTTTATGTTAAATTATAAATTTGCTTACATTTTTTATTTACTTAAAATATTGGCTTATATCAATTTTTGACATATTTAAAGATATTATTATAAAATAAAATTTAAATAGAATGTCCCACAAAGATAAGTGTGTCTAAAAGATTTTGTTAGATCTTAATCTCATTGATCTAATAGCTTATTCGTTTATTTACAAAGTCTACACCACTAAAAGATTGTCATTTTTCTCAAAAAATTGCTGAAATAGGTTTTTAAACAGGCTTGCAGGCCTTGTCAGGCTTCGAAAAGGCCAAATCAAATCTCAAAAGTCGGCCTATCATAGGCCACAGGCCAGACTCAGGCCTAACGCGTTCAACGCAGGCCAGACTCAGGCCAACCAAACAAAACCTAGCTCGGTCCAACCTTTTTCCACCCCTAATCACCGATGTAAGTGGCATGCAATTTCGGAGACTTGACATCTTAAAAGGAGGCTTAGTCACTACTACTTTGGTTATTCTTGTGAGTGTTTTTGGTATTTTGGTGATATTTGCTCAGGAATCTTTTCATCTTGGTATGCTCATTTTAGTTGTATTTTTGTGTTTTGGTTATCACTATTGTAGGAATGATTCTCCTTTTGTTTGTCATTTCAGTGGGAGATATTTTGGTGTGTTGGTGTATCTTGACCTTAACCATCTTTTCTCCTGACATATGCATTTATGCTTCTGATAAGTGTTATCAATAAAACTCTTTCAATTATCGAAAACAGCAATTGCATCCCCAATTTAATAAAATCATGCAAACACATACCTTAAGAAACACAGCATCAGCTTTAGGAACACTAAGAAACATGTCACCAGAAACATGTTCCACAACATCAGATTGAGGAGCCATAGCAATAACATGAGGAAGATCAAAGTTAATTCCATGAATCCAAGGACAAGCCTTAACAATAATACTCATAGTAGTACCATTTCCTCCACCAACATCAACCAAACTTTTTATACCATCAAAAACCTCACTACAACCTTCAGCAATAGCAGGAACAACAACCTTAGCATCACAAGCCATAGCATCATTAATAAGATTACAATGATCAAGATTTTGTTCAGCATAACTCCAAACATCTTCACCATGAACCTTTTCAAATGAGGAATTTCCATTAACCAAAACACGATCACTTAGACTTAACCATGGTACTAACATAACAGGACTAGTCTCTAGTGAAAAAAGAGAAGCCATGCTATGTTCTCCATTTTTAATCAAACGGCGAGAAAGTGGTGTTTGAATATAACTTGGAGGGTTGTGATCATTTTTGGAGGGTAGGGTTTTGAATATTTTTTTGTGAACTAGGAATCTCATTATTCGGTTAAGGTATGATGGGTCACAATTTAGGGTTGATGATAACTCTAAAAGTGTTATGGGTTTTTTGTGGTTTTCAATGGTTTCAGCTATGCCAAGATCAATGGCACATTTCACTACTGCTAGTTCTGCAAATCCGAATATGTATTTATAGATATCAACTTGAGCTTGTGCTTCATCTTCTTCCTCCTTCTCACAAACAGACACATCTAGATCCCTATGTATTTCTCCCATAATGTCTTTTAATGGTGTTATATGTCAGTGTGGTGATGATTTTGGTTTAACTTGCAAAAGCTTTATTTATAGACTTTAGTGCTGCATGTACATTGATCACTCTTAAAATGTGTGGGATCTATTACACCTAATATATTTTGCATGTGGGGTATATATATACTGCTTTTCGGTCTCCTTTCTTTGAATCATCCCTTTGATTTTTTATTTTTTTATCATATGTGCTCAACTGTAGAGACTAATTCATCGAGTCGAGTAGGAACACAATGAGCGGCAACAATCTTTCTCAATAGATTTAAGGCTACTGCATTCCAGAGGTTGGATTCTAACTTGGAACTTTGATTAAGCTGAAAGAGACCCAAGTCATCTCATCCAAACGCTCTTGAGTCGTCCCTTTGATTTTTGTACTAATTTATCAAATTGATTAATTGAAAAAACATGGGTCATATTATGTTTTATTTTTGGATGAAAAGTTATATTCGGTGTATCTAATAATAAGATAGGAAATAGATTTTCTCATGAAAGTTTTAGATAAGGTTAATTATATCAACATGGTGTTTTTTTTCTCTCTTTATAAAATTTAACAATTTCTCAAAGGTTTTAAACGATAAACACAAAAATAAACACACAAGTGACATAAGCTAGTACACGGGGTCGACTATGTACACGAGTTCAATATTTTCCGCAATGTTGATTAGTTTGAAATTTACGTCTAAAATACAATTGAAGATTAGTTTTTGAGACACTTCGTGAGTAGCTAATAAATATCTGAAACAAAAAAAAAAAAAAGATAAACACCAAATTTTGGTACACCTTTACAAGACTCGTCTTGATATCAAAAACTTACACCGAAAGTTTTTTGACCAAAGCTAAACAAAAAACAACCATAATTTTTGAACACCAAAACTCATGCTACACTTAGAGAAATATAGAAAAAGCGAGAATAATATAATAAATATGATAGGTAGATGATGCGATAAGAATAGAAATATAAAATGAAAAATTAGGTGTTAAATGTGTGTTAGGACTTAGGATTTTGTGGTGTCTAAAAATCAAGGTTGAAAAAAGAAAGTTGAGAATTTGTAGTTGCATGTAGTTATTTATGTACCCATTAGATTGTTTTTGTAATCTGTAATTGGCTTTTGCCTTCGTCGGTTTGGAGTAACCTAGTGCTCCCGTTCAATACAATATATTGCTAATTGAATAAATAAAAACAATATATTGGCATCATGGGCTACGTGGCCCACATTGGGTTAACCAAAGGGTCGGGTTTTATCGACTTGGTTAATGGCCCAGTCCGAAACATATATTGTTCCTACAACTTAAACATAAGAATAGCTTTTAGTAATATATATGGGCTTGCAAGCTAGTGTGGAAAAAGATGTTGAAGTGTACACAGTACAACAAGTAATATAGTGATTAGAAAAGGTCGAACCCACAGGGATTGTGTAAATCTTTGTATGATTAGAGAGCACAAATTAGTGTGGCTACAATACTCACAATTTTTGGGGTGCTAAGTTTAAGTTAACAAAATGTAAACAAACAATAAAAATGTATAAGAAATCAGTGAGAAATGATAGTTGAGATGTCTTCACCAAATAAGTCACTTCTAATAGTTTTAGTGTTTCATGTGGTGTAGGTACACTGAATGCAGCTGCATCAGTATGTGTTTTTCAGTCACTTTCTTCAGAGTTTCATTACAAGCTTCCTATGTCTAGGCATGCTAAATAGGTTCACTCCTGCCTCTTAAGCACCCACTGCATCACCCTAAGGACTATGTTATATGGTTTTAACAATCATTTCCTTATTAAAGCAAGTTTAACAAAGATGTTGTTAGAAACACTTATCCTTATTAGTTCTTAATTGTAAACCATGTCTGCTTTTACAATTGTACTTATTCTAATGTGATCAATTTCAAAATAAGTTTTGGAAGAAGTATTACACAAGAACTAAAGTGCACACACTACATAAAACACATTAACTTGCTTATAAGGCTAAAGTGCAGTACATTCCTAAGAAGGATAATATGAAGTCAATTAGCGCTGAGCATGTTGACCATGAGACTGTATTCGACGTTGGCCCTTCCAAAGCGCCACAACTCAAAGATCATCATGGGATGGGCTCAGATGCTTTCGTGGAGGAGGATAATGATCCTAATCGTTTCAAGGGTATTAATACCATTAGTTTATCACCTGAGGAGGTTGCTGAAACCCCAAACCCTCTTCTTGGTATAACAAAAAATATTACTACTGCAGAGTTTGAAGAAAATCCAAATACTCTTCTTGGTGCAACAAAAGTTATAGCTACTATGGGTACTGATACACAAGCATATTTGCCTCTACCGGTTGCGCCTCATGTCCCTCATGAGATCTTTCCCTCTGTTGGACACTCTTCAGTGAATACTCACAGTTTGGACGAGATGGTGGTTCGTTCCTCAACAAATACGTCTCCAAATCAACGATCACATGGGGTAGATTCATCATCCACTCAATCTCCCACGCCTCGGCTAGATGCCTCCTCTTCTAACATAGTGGATACAACTGACATGAGAATTGTAGGGGAGAATTGGGGGGATGTCTCATGGGATGAAGATGTACCTGCTGCCTCAAAATTCGTTGCTACATCGAACCTGGTAGTTGAATCTGACATGAAAATTTTAAGAAAGCTTTGGGGTGAGTCTTCAGACGATGTTGGTGATCCCGTGACTTCTGATATCCATGGAGCAGCTGTGCGACATGCTTACTTTGAACCTGTGGTGTCCAAGACTCAAAAGAAAAAATTACGCCTAAAACAAAAGAAGTTGGTCGTTGGATACATTACTCGTTCAAAAGCTAATTCTGTTTCTGAATCCTTTTGATCTGGTTTTATTTTTTTCTATTTTTTTTGTGCTTTTGTTCTTTTTTTTTGCCAGTTTTTCTCTCTTGCCTTGGGTTTTTGTCTAGTCCCCCATTGGTTTCTTTTTGTCTTCGATTTTCCTTTTTTAATAAATTTTTCTCTGGTTAAAAAAAGATCATTATAAGGATACAACATCTCAACTAAAGGAATTTAACACATATTACTCATTATATAATAGAGAGAATCTGTAAGGAACATGTTAAAATGAGTAATATTACAAAAGAACTCAATAAGATAAAGATTACACAAGTAGGAGATCTTTTGCATGAGATAGAGTTATTCACCAATTCCTTGTACTAACTTCCTCTAAGTAGAAGTGAAGCAAGAAGGCGTCAAGTCCTTCCTTACCTTCTTACAAATCAGAAACTATCTAAAAACTAAGCCTAAAACTAAAATGTAAGAACAATTCTAAGAGAGGATGAGATATGGGATGATTTGAAGAGAGGAGTAGTGCTTCTTTATATAGGCAATGAGTTTTCCTTCAAGATAGGGTTTGCTTGGCGGCAAAGTCACTAGTGCAGAAAAGGGATTTAAAGTCACACAAATTGGCTTTTTAAAGTCACGCGCCAGCGTGACTTTTATTAAGGCGACTTCGTATGTCAGGAGCTTTAAAGTCAAGCGAAAGCGCGACTTCATATGTTTTTTTTAAAGTCGGACCAACATTGCACGACATTAATTCATCGATAATCGTTATATGGAATGACTTTTAAAGTCAAGCCAAAGTGTGACTTTAAAGTTATTCTTAAGTCAGACTTTTTGTCGCTTGACTTTAAATGTGTTTACATTATAAAGTCAGGGTTGTACCACTTTGACTTCAAAGTTTTTTTTTTTTTTTTTGCCTTTTGGTCATTCCCCATGATATATATATATATATATATATATTTGGCTCCACTAGGTATCAAATTCATTAAACTAGCAACAAACATTCTATATAGAATTACAAAATTACTATATTTTGCTCCAAAAATTTATCACTACCAATTCAACATTCATTTCACTAATATCTTGTCAAAAGGTATACCATAATACATATGTAGCAAAACCATAAGAAAATCAACCATCACCTGAATTTACAGCACAACTATATGCTTCTATTAAGCTCCAAATACCACAAGAAAAAATAAGATGCATGAAGCAGAATTTGAAATCTCACCATGTCCTTTGCCAAATCTTCTGAGCAACATACTCGGAGATTTTCTTAATGGCTTCTACCTATGAAAGGAAAAGAAGAAACATTATAGAGCAAAGCATGGATGGATTAAGCTTCATATACAATGTATTACACATTCACACCCATGTATAATCTCTTAACACCGATTTCATACATACCTGTTCACCCAAAAACTCACTCTCAACGAAGTCTGCCAACTGCACACACCATTCTTAGATCACCAGGTATGACTGGATACATCAGTTAAAATGATTTTATTCAGATTCTATGTTACTAAGTTTGCTTAAACTTAAATCACTATGTTTGTGTGATGTTTCCAGATATTAAAGATCATTAGAGAGTCAAGAGCATAGTAGAAATCCAATGTAGGGATTTGTTATGAAGTCCGTGCGGATCATAGTTTGAGTTATAGTGGTTCTATCATCTATGTAATTGGTATTCTACTAAAGTGTCGTTTATTTTAGAGACGATATTTGTACTTCTAGTTTTGATTAAACTAGTACCCTTTTTGAAGAAAATTTTACTTGCGTAATAGATTTCATGTGCCAAATTTACTTGTTTACTTTACTTCAGCAACTTGATTTCAAAAGAAACTCTTTAAAAACACTAAGTAATACTCGGGTAGTAACCAGGGTGTTGCATTATGGTGAAAGGAATTAAGAGAAGGGTAAATTCTAAGTGAGTGTTCTAAAGTAATACACCACCGCAAAAGTGCAGAAAACAAGGAAAAGTAGTAAGCATCATGTGACTAAAAAAATTACTAATAAGAAGGAAGTTGACCAGGTGGGAGCCAAAGATTTTGATGACTTGTACCAATCATTAGGCACCAAAAATAATTGTTTTGAATGATCTAAAACCTATGATGAAACTGGATTCCTTACACAACATATGAATGCAAATGATCTATAGGCAAAATGGTGTACTTACTAGGATCATTTGTCAAGCGGCTTATAACTCCAAATTCAAGAGTCAAGGTCCCACCACCAGCTGTTGAAGTAATCTATTTACAGACCCAAATGGAATTCCTGCGATACAACATAGTGTATATAAAATCAGTAGATGGTGCACAATTAAGGATGTAAAACAACATTCTCTAATGTGTGGGTGGACATATGTCTTGGTCTGACGTTGAGAAGTTAAGGATGTAAAACAACATTCTATTTGTTTTCTTTTCCTCCGTCCTCTCCTTTTCTTTCAAAGCTTGGAGTATACATTATCCTCCCTTTCATTGATTCCTGATTAAATTTTCCCTTTCTAAAAAATGGCAAAATTTCACCCCTCAAATTCAACATCCTATATGAAGCACTCAAAGTTTGTCCATAAACGCACATTATCATTCTTCACTTTTGTGTGCCAAGTGTCTGTCAACAAACCAGTGGTGTACAATGCCATCAAAAGTGCAAATTAGAAGGATAATATATATATATATATATATATATATATATATATATATATATATATATATATATAATTTGAAAGGGATGCAAATGAAATAATCCTTCCTAGGGATTGAGAAAGCTAATTAAGAGAGTGAAAATTCTAAACAATAAGCACAGCTTTGTATGAATCGAGTAATACCAGTAGGAGTATCAAATGCAGGTAACAACCTCCTGGCAAGATCTTCAGCTAAGTTCAACAACTGGTTATCATATGATGGAACTCTCATACCCTGCAGAACATTGATGAGAAGGTAATCGTTAAAGACCTTAAAAATTCATGTATAAAGACATTCTTATATAACCTTATAAGTGAAACAAGATACCAAAGCAGTACACTGTGAATGCATAAATAAGCACCCAAAACAAAAGAGAATAGTAATACATGAAGTGCTGGACAAAAGGCAATGACTAGAAACTGTCTGTAGTGTACCACGACCCAAAAGGTCTTAGCACAGAGATTAACATCCAAGGAAACACCCATACAACTAAAGGGCTATTGCAATTTCAAAACATACCAAGCAGTAAAAGAGTGACATACAAAGAATCAAATTATCCAGTCAGAGTCAGAACACCAAACAACTCTAATCCAAATTGATTTTCAAACCAAGTATCCTGACAGCACTCGAGAAAAACAAGATAGAAAACATTAAAGAAAGGGTATCTATCCACCTCCAAAGCAAAGGTGATAAACCATAACCCCATTTGATCCTACTGAATGAGAGTTTCCTATAAACACCAAGCTTAATGCCCCCATATCGGCCATGAAAAAGACTTAGGCTCATCAATGCATAATGTATGTACATAGTTTTACAAATTTAATCATGGGTGCATGCATTATAAAATAATAACATATACCGTCGCATAATCAGTAGCAATAAGATGAGCTGAAAGTAATCCTCCAATGACCCTGATAGTGGTCTCAAACACAGAAACCGTTTTATTCTGCAATCCAAAAAAAAAAAGAACGCAGAATAAACGATAAGCTAATAAACAAGTCAATGTCTGAATACCTCCTTTCCTCTCTTTCTCTTTCTCTTTATCCCTCATTTCCTCTCTTTCTCTCCTATCAGATCACTCTTTCTTCTCTCCTATCTCTCTGTGTGTGATTCCTCTCTTCTCTCTTTGTACGAACACCTCTCTGTGAAATCCAAACAACATATATAAAAATAAACTTCAAAATCACCATCCTCAATGTATCATTATCAAATAACAAAAGTAACATCAAAACGAAAATGTAAAAGCAGTTGAAAAAAAACCTAGATAGGCGGTGAGCAAGGCGACGGCGACCAGAGGAGCAGCGATAGCGGCGGTGTTCAGCTTTGCTTTTTGCGTTTTATGTAAGGTGGGGTTTTGGCATTTACGGGGTTAGCGGGGAAGAGGAAACATTGCAAGGGTTTTGGTATTTCTAGGGTTTCGATTTGAGAGAGTTCGAGAGAACAAGAGGGTTGAGAGAAAGAGAGTTAGTGTTAGTTATAGGAAAATTTCTTGACCGTGAAAAGCGAAGGCATATCGTGAGCTGGAAATGGTGGTGATGAGCGGAGGAAGAGGAAGAAGGCGTGGTCTTTGCTTGTGAGTGAGAGGGTTGAGAGCGCGAGAGAGCGGCGATGGCGCGTTCAACCCGAGTATTACGTTTTGATGTGTTTTACGTTTTTATTTTTTTATTTTTAATTGTGAAATACTTTTGAAGTCAAGCAATATTACGGTTTGTCTTAAAATGTTAAAATTTTCCACTTTTGAAGTCACGCATATTTTACGCTTGACTTAAACACTAGCGCGCCAAAAAAAGTTTTCGAGTTTATTACAAGTTTGCCACCGCGTCCTTATATCAAGGCAGGCATCTGAGCGCGTGACTTTAAATGTCTATTTCTTTTCCTTATTTTGCACTAGTGAGTTAACCAAGATTAGTTAACCATGGTTACTTTTCAGACTCTCCATAAGCAAGTTGATCTTTCACATGGTATCACATGGGGAGGTCCAATAGTGAAGAGACACATGTCCTTGAGTGAATGATTTCTCAAGCTAGTCTCCAATAGTAGGCGCCGAAATTTGCAAGTTTGTCTGCTCCTCGTTATTAAGCATAACGTCACATGTCAAGTGTTGGTGCATCAAAATAGTCCTTGGATGATTTGTGCATTTGTTGTGTTTCTGGTGTAAGAACATCAAGTGTAGGTGCACTGTGTTAATCTGGTGCAGGTACACCAAGTGTTGATTCTAGTGCTGGTGCACCAACTGCAGCTGCACTGAACAAATACATCAAACATACCAAAATATATGTAAAATGCTTAATTCTTTGCTTTTTTATCCCTCTTTGATACTTTGAATGTTGTTCTTTATTCATAAAACTATATTTAACACTTTAATTTACTTGAATTTGAGCAATAATCTAAGTTTAATTATATGAGTAACTCTATATAAAATAGAGTTATCACAAGCAGCGAAAGTCTGGTACGTGCTCGGACTTTATTGGATTGAGGTAAAATGTTTGGTTGTAAAAACCGATTCAAATTGATGGCTCATACTTATACTTTTTGGGCCTCTTTTATTCAATAAAATAGTTTGACCCATTTTTCCGACTCTATTTAATTATAAGAAAAAATGAATAATTTGTTTTTATAAATAATGAAGAAACACAAGCCCTAAGGCTCGGAGAGAGGAACAAGCTCCTCTTCTATCAGGATCTAACAAACTATAAAGATTAGAAAAAGGAGATTTTAATAGGTGTTTTTTATTTTTTTTTACAATCTAACTAAGAAGATATTTTGCATGCACACACGAATGCAAAGTCATGTCTTTTTATATGCATAAAAAATAAAAATATAATTTTCCATAAGAACAATATATAATGTCTCCCTTTGGAACTAAAAAACAATATATATATATATATATATAAACAAATATAAGAGAAAATATTTTCTCAATTGGATAGAAAAATAGAATAATTATTTATAAAGTTAGTCTGTAATATTAAATAGTTGTGTTACAAAAAGTTAAAAAAAATTGGTATCTTCTTATAATCTTAATAATAGAGTAAAAATCAAGAAAAAGGAAAATGAGATTTAATATAAGATATGCACCCCCTTGTCGCTCCCGTTTGCCTCTCCCGTTAGCGCTCCCAATGTCGCTTTCGTTGTCACTCTCCTAGTCATCCATTGCCAATCTCTCGTCGGCATTCCAGTTGTTGCTCTCCCGACACCTTTCCCATTGCTGATCCCATTATGAGTCTCTCATTGCCACTATCGTTGCCATTGTTTACTCGTTTGACATTTGTTAGTGGTTAAATTGATTAAATTTAGTAGTTTTATTAGACAAATTATAGTAAATAGTAAATTTTAGATGATTTAATATTAATTTAAGGATTTTAATTAAACCAATATTAATTTAATCATTTTTTTAAAATATTTATCAGTACTTTGAATAGTCATTAAATCATCTGATTTTTTATAAGAGACTAAAATGTACTTTTTATTAGTGAGATATATATATATATATATATATATATATATATATATATATATATACTAGTATAATTTACGTGTAGTGCGGGTCTAAAGTCATTTTGTTTAGACACGATAAGGTAATTACTTCAACTATTTTAAATATTTATATAATAGTAGGAAATTAAATTTAGATTTATATATATATATATATATATATATATATATATAAAATAAAATTATATATTACAATTTCAATTGGGATGTGGGTTTTGTCAGAAAATGATTTTGTTTCTTGTCTTATAATGTTCGTAATAATTAAATGAAGGAAAATTAATATAAAAGTATTCAAACAAAGTACTCAAACGAAAATTGAAACCGATGAAAATATGATTATCATCTAATGTATTCTGAATGAGTATATAGAAAAGCACATTACTATTACTAATGGCGAAAGGAACATTTATTTTGTAATATATCATTCATAATTTGTTTTTTCTCTAAGCGTGTGAACTCTGTGGGAATTCGATTTTATTGTTATAAGCAATCACGGGTATACATCTCATTTTGCCATAAAATTTTAAATTATTTTTGGCACCTTTAAAAATGCACGATTGTATTTTTTCGTGTGTTATATGACACGTCGATTTCTTTGTACACCGGCTTTTATCAATTCATTATGATATATATATATAATATATATGTTTATACATTTATTTATTTTTTTATATATAGTGAATATTTAATATACTATTTGACTATTTAAATGTTAATTTTGATTTAATATATGTACATATATTATGAAAGAACCCTTATGGTATTTTGTATATTCCTATAAAGAAACTATAAGCGGGAAATATCAAACTAACACTTGAGGATTATTAGAATATGAAAAATCTAGTCTTATTCGTAGATGCAATGTTTATATAAAAATCTTTAAGATTATATAAAGATTAATATCTAAAACTCTAAATAGTAATACATAACCAAGGTCACGGGATCGAATCCGGACTTGGATGAGATGGTAAGGGTCTCTTCGACTTAACCAAGGTCACGGGATCGAATCCACCTTGGGCATGCGTGATGTTAAATCTCTTGAGGAGAGCTTTGCCGCCAATTGTGGTCCTACCGGCTCGAGGATTAGTCTCTGCAATTCTTGTATGAGAGGACCGGTTTATACCAAAAAAAGACACGATAAGATAATTACTTCAACTATTTTAAATATTTGTATAATAGTAGGAAATTAAATTTAGATTTATATATATATATATATATATATATTATAATTTTGAGATCCCGTGAAATCAAATAATATTTTAGTAGTGACAACCCATAAATAAAAATACTTTAAAAACTACATAAGTACTAATCAAATAATACTTTAGTAGTGACAACCGCATGATGTATATTTCAGAGGGGTATTTTCATATTGAGATGTTATTACAACAGAATTACTTATAAATATTATACGGTCTAAAATAGTATTAGTAAATAGTAACTTACAAATATATAGCAAATATACCTTTGCATAAGGACATGTAAGCTTGCTTTTGACTAAGTTGATTGGCGTTGACAAACCGTAGGATCAATGTTCTCTGTCATCTTGTTTATTCTCTCTACTTGTTTTCTAAGTGCGGCGTAGTGAATAGAAGAATATTAAGCACAAGCGTTATAAACTACAAATATCTCGATCGATCAAAGTTGTATATTGATTCTAATTGTATGTGCATCAAATTGAATACAAAAATATGTGACAAACATTTTTAATATATAACATTATTTATAAGATGAGAATTAAAAAAGGTTGAAATGGATAAAATTACTCATATTTAATATTGATCTTGTCTATTGGCAAAGATTTTGGTCTAGTCCCCCTTCGCTTTTCTCTTTTTTTTTCTTTTTTATTAATAATTGAGGGCAATCATCCGTTTGTTAAAAAAATACTCATATTTAATAATATTCTAGTTAGTAAATATATAGAATAAAATCTATGGAATGTGATACAAAATATTAGATGGTAAATAAATATAATATATAAATGTAATATATAATAACAAATATACATGTATCAAAATAAATAATAAATAGATATAAAAAGTAGGTAAAAAGTTTTGCAATAAAAGAAATAATAGGATAAACATTATGTAATATGCTTTAGTAACATGAAATTGTGGTAGCTCAAAAGTGACATTAGGAGGTGACGATGTGTGGGAATGGGTTCGATCCACGACACGCTTTTTTTGATATATTTCGAAATAACATGCTGAGGTGGATTTAATTGGTGCTGACATATTTATTGACGTGGCTGATTAGGTGGATGCCTATGTGTCAGATTCATGGTTATATATAATATAGATATATATATTTGACCAAATCAGTGAGATATATTTGTAAAGTGTTTTTTTTAATATTTATATATAGTTTGAATAGATATTAGGCCTTGTAGATATCCAAAAATTATTTTGAAATTTTTTAGTGCTTAAGTTGCTTAGTTTTAGTATATTAATAGATGATAGTAGAGAGAAATAGTGTAGTACTTTTAGTAGTGGATTGTTTTATTATGTTGATAGTAGAGATAAGTGGAAAGAGAGAGAGACGGGAAAGAGAAAAGTAGGTTTTAATGTGAGAGTGAGACTCATTAATGATAAAAGTGAGTGAAAGAAAAAAAAGTTAGTGAAAATAATTTGAAATAAGATTTTTATCCTTAAAATTGAGATAAAAGTGAGGGATAATTAGTATTTTTGGTAGTAGATTGATGTATAGTAGATAGTAGATTATAGTAAATATTAGATAGATGTTTTGTTAGTCTTTTTGTATATGGTGTTTCTGGGGAGGGTGTTTATGTTCCCCTCTCTTTGCACTTATTGTACTGACCTTGGTCTACTTTTGATTCCATTAGTTTAGCACATGTTTGGACATTTTCTCATACTCTTTAAAAAAAATGGAGAGCGTTTGTGTCAATAATGCTGAACTAATTAGCTATTACTTTTATTTTCTCCACTTAAAAATAGAAAAAGAAAAAGGAGATTGTAAAACATTTAAACTAAAAAATCAATTCAGTATCTACTCAAGAGCACTTGGATGAGATGGTAAGGTCTCTTCCACCTTAACCAAGGTCCTGGGATCGAATCCAGCCTTGGGCATGCACCACCAATTATGGTCCTACCCGACTCGAGGGATTAGTCTCTGTAATTATGCACAGAGGATACCCGGTTTATAAAAAAATTATCTATTTCCGTGGTGATTTTTGTTACATTCAATAATAACATCAAATCATCAATGCAGTATTTCAAAAAAAAAATCATTTGATCAAAAAAATAAAATAAAAAATCATTTCTGGCCCCATGCATAACTTTACTAACTGCCCATTTAAATGGTTCCCCAAAATACCGACAATGAAGGACTCTCTTTAAACAAAAGAATTATCCTACTTTTAGTAATTACTGAGAAGAAATTTCAAAAATCATCGGTACTAACTAACTCATTTAGTTTTTATCTTTTTTAAGTTAAGTCCCTAAAATACTCTCCACTAAATTTAATAGATTTATATGGATTACTATCACTTAACTTGAAAACTAAAAAGATAAAGCATTTAATGAGAGTAAAATTGGTATTTAAGTAATAAGTATACACTAAAAACTAAAATAGTTTATTATATTTGAGACCAAAATTAACACCAAAAATCCTATTATAATAGGGACCGAAGGGAGTACTTATTAGGGTGTGGTGGGAATAGGAAATGTCGATAAGTAGGGGGCTTACAGCTTGTGGCTTGGTATACATTAGGTTTTTAGATCAGTTTTTTTTTTAAATAGATTAGACTTAAAATTAAACTCTATCCAAACAAGGCTTAAAAGAACAAGTTGGAAGTTATATATTTATTGCCATAAAGGGAAAAGAACATTATTAAATGCGGAACAACTACTAATTGTTTAACTTTATCTAATTGCTTCCACTACTTCATTTTATAAACAAGTAATATTTTTTTTGTTACAATATAAACGAGTAATATAATATAATATAGTATAATATAATAACTTTTCAATATTATCAGTATCCCTCTTTATAATTACACTATAGACTTTTTGATAGATTTAGAGCGGCAAATCTGTTTTTACGTCTAGGCTAATCCATGTATGTGTGTTACCTGATGCATGTGAATAAAATGGAGTGTGGTGGCAGTATTATGTTGGCCTGAAAATTGATGTATATGACATTTATGTGGTTATGTATGTGTAGGTTGCATAGTTTTGAGAATTACAAAACAGATCTATCTATTAAATAAATAAATCCGATTTTGAAAAATTGTTAAACGGATTTATCTGTAAGTTTGTTTTCAATTTTTTTTGCAAAATATATTTATCCTAAAAATAGATAAATCCGTTTTATACTTTTTAAAGAGTAAAATAGGGATAGATGGTTTTTGTGGGGATATTGTATCTGATGGTGGGGGTATAAAAAACGGGAGCCCAATATTTTTATGGTCAAGATTGGTCCAACAAGTTGGAATATTCATGGATATTACTTTTCTCACTCTCCCTCATACTCTTTCACATTCCTTAACAAATTTTATTTCAAAAATAACCTCGCGTGAAACGTTGTGAAGGACGTGTTTAATGACAGTTCGAACAAGGTTATGCGAACATGTTCGAGTGACCCCATTCGAACAGGTGAAATTACGCATAAGAGGGTGTGAAGTCAATTTTAACTCACGCGAACGATGTCGTTCGAACAGGTTCGAAGGCCCGTGTTCGAACACGTGAAATTTCTTGAAAAAAAGACGCTTTGGCTGGCCTTTTGGTCATTTCACACTCTTATGAGGTGTGTTTTGAGTAGGAGGGGGAGTGGGAAAAGCAAGACCCATATTCATTGAAGACAATAGTCTGGCCCAAAAACTATTACAAGGCCAACCAACAACAAAGCAGGGGCCCAAACACTAAAGACATCATGAGAGGAGTTATGTGGCAATGGCACCACCACTTACTTCTGAATTCTGATTAGTAAGTATACACAATTTGCCCGAGTTAGTATACACAATTTGCCCGAGTTTGGATTCCACAAGCAGTTGTTGTACTAAGTACGTAGGAGAGAAAGTAGCACATATAATATAATAATAAATACAATAAATTGTATTATCATTTTGTTGTGTCATTATCTTTTTTACATGACACAATAAGTACTTTTGAGAATCTCAACTCAATCTACCCAATATGTTTTATAGACATTACACACCCTCTCTCGCACCCACCACCTCGGGGATGACCTTGGCGTTCAAGATAGAGAGTTTGGTTGATGCTTGAAGTTGAAGGTCCCAACCTCTCAACAACACTTTCTACTCAGATAAATTCACAACGGAAAAAGTTAGATCCAAGGGCCAATATGTCAATTACCACACTTTCAAATGGGACCTAAACCAAATAGATGACTTATTTATAAAAAGGCCTAAAGTGAAGCCTCTAAAGAAAAATATTTGAAGATCAAGAAACTCGACTACTTATTGACAAAAATATAGGTTTATTAATTTACAACATAAAAACACTATCTAATTTAGAGGCATAATGTAAAGGCTACATTGGCAAGACACTTGGGCCGACCATGCTTAAGCTAATACTAGCAACATAATCCGTGTAATGCACGGGGTTGACTAAATTTCTTTGTGTAAACGATTAATAATTTTTTTACACATTTATAATTAGCAAATATCTTTATAAAAAGTCATGATCGTTTTTTAACTGTATAGAGTTTGTCCATTGCGGGAATTAAACTCAAGAGCACTGAGTCGACTCTGTATCCCAGAGTAGCTTATGCCAGTAGGCTAATTGTGTTGGTTTGTAAAATATACAGTCAAATACTTGTGAATAAAAATTAAATTATAACTATAAATTAAATAAGAAGATAATTTTTTTTTTAAAAAAAAAAAATTAACAAAGACTTTGAAATTAAACATCCATAGATAATAAAAAGAAAATATATAAATATTTTATTAACATTATCCATATTTATAAAATGTAAATATAAAAACTTAACTCATAATTAGAAAGAAAAAAACACAACACTATTAAAAAGTGAAACACATTTGTATCATGTAGAGTTGGATGAAAATCACCAACAAAATTGAAGTAATTATACAAAATTGAAAGAAGATGATGAGAATTTTATTGTAAATGTGGCTAAAGTTCCCGTGAGTCTAAATGAAGCAACGTGATACTCAAAGATACAAAGTTGAAAGAATATGATGTGAGGTTCTTTCTTAAATGTGGCCGAAGTATTTGTGAATAAAAATTAAATTATAAATTTAAAACATTTTATGTATTTTGTCACGATTTTTTAACCAAATCAGTTATCAAGAAACAAACTTTCTGTATTTGAACAATTAAAGTTTATTCTTAACCATAAAGTACACCAAATCACCTCGTTTATCATCTCACTTTACGTATTTTGTTATGAAATTAATTTTTTTCATTTAACCGGTTATTGTGGAATGAATTTTTCATATTTGAACATCTAAAATTTTATCTAGACTCTAAAATACCCAAAACAGACTGTTTAACATTACATTTTACGTATTTCATCATAAAATTATTTTTTGTTCACCAAACAGATTATTGAAGAACAAACTATACGTATGTTAACAGTTAGATCTTTTTTAACCCTCAAATACCTCAAAACATACCTCAAATATAAAAAACAAAACGAAAATAAACTTTAAAAAGGACATTTTTTAACGCTAAAGCAATCAAAAAATGATGAGATTGGTTTATGGAAGCAGAGAGGTTCGGTATATATTGGAATGAAAAAGCATACGCTTTGTTAGTGATTGGTTGGGAAAAGTAGGAGTTAAAAATTTGGGAACCATACATGCTATTTTTAGATAGGTGGAAAGACTAAAAATAGATAAAGAAAATCGGAGACACTTTATATGCATCGGAGGATATAAAGTAAAGTAACTTTTTTGGAATTAAAAATATAAGACAAACTTCATTGGAGCTACATTACGAATAGCAAGGAAATCTAATATCTATTTATACAAATAAACTTTCTATGAAATTATCAATTTGGATCTCTTATTAACATGACACATATAATTTAAGGGTAAAAATGTCATTACTCACTTTTTCTCTCTTTTTCTTCTTACACTCTCTTTCTTACTTTTTTTTTTACTTTTTTCTTACGCTCTCTTTCTTCTTTTTCTCTTTTCTCTTACACTCTCTTTCTTCCTTTTTTCTCTTTCTTCTTACACTCTCTTTCATTCTTTTCACTTTTCTCCTACACTTTTTTTCTTCATTTTTTTCATTTTACTTTTCCCATAAACAATTACTATTTTCTTTCTCTTATCACTTCACAATAACAAAAATTATCACCTTAAAATTTTAATTTTTCTCTCTAAAATCGGTTTACACTCTTATTGAAAATCTACTATCACCTCTTATTGGTAATCCACTATCTATCTTTTACTATCTGTTAGAATCTATTAATCAACTAAAATAATCAATTGAAACTACGAGATAGCTGCAATAATATATAAAAAACATGGGATAACTGCACTAATATATAAAAAAATACGAGATTAATATTTGTCATTGATTATTAAATTTTTTGAAGACTACGACTACAAACCTACTATCTAAAAAATAAGAAGACTTAATGAGTATTTAAACTACTAATTAATATTTAAAATAAGTTTTTCTTATTAATAATCTACTATCTAACTTTTACTATCTACTATAATCTACTAATCAACTAAATAATCAAATGAAACTACTGAGATAAATTGCACTAATATATATATATATATATATATATATATATATATATATATATATATATATATATATATATATATATATATATATATATATATATATATATATATATATATATATATATATATATATATATATATATAAAACACAGGATAAGCTATAGTGATATATAAAAACACGAGATAAATATTTTTTATTGATAATCTACTATCTAAAAAACAAGAAGATTTAATGACTATTCAAACTACTGATTAGTTTTTAAAACAAATACTATCATACTTTTACTATCTACTATAATCTACTAATCAACTAAAATAACAATTGAAACTACGGGATAACTGCACTGATATATAAAAAATACAAGATGAATATTTGTCATTGATAATTAAAAATGACAAATAATTGTCACTAATACCTAAGAAATGATTGCACTGATAATTTAAACACGGGATAACTGGACTGATAATTTAAAACACATGTGACAAATATTTGTCACTAATACCTAAAAAATGACAATAATTGTCACTGATATATAAAAAAACACGGGATAAATATTTTTTATTGATAATCTAATATCTATCTTTTACTATCTACTATAATCTACTAATAAACTCAAATAATCAATTGAGACTATGAGATAATTGCACTAATACATAAAAAACACGGGATAACTTTACTGATATATAAAAAAATACGGGAATAACTACAACTATATATATATATATATATATATATATATATATATATATATATATATATATATATATATAAACACGAGGATAGTTGTTAATTTGATATATAAAAACACAGGATAACAATAATCGATATATAAAAAGACACTGCATTGATATATAAAAAAAACTGGATAAATGCATAGATTGTTTTTAAATGATATTTTTACATCTTTAGATTTTAATATTTATCTATTTTTTATTTGAAACTCCTTTTTTATCTATTTTAATATTGTCATTATTTTCACTGAGGTAATGTTAGATTATTTAAACACTTATCTAAGTTCATTCATAAAAAGAACACGACAAAATGCGCATGTATTTGTGGGTATCCTACTAGTTAAAGGGAAAATTGTTATGGTGACAACATACTCATACTATTTACACCCCCACTTCTCAAAACAAAATGATTGGGCCTCCAAACAACCAAGACTCATACTCACTCATCAAACGGTCCACAATACGCCTCCTCACTGAACGGTTCAAATCATCACACACAAGTGCTCATTAACCCTATAAATACAACATTTACTGCTAACAAAGAGATACACATTAATTATCACATTAACTTGCAATAACTCTTCAGCTACTGACTTTAGAATCGGAGTGACTTTGCAGGTACACCCCATCTTGTCTCGGATCAGCAACCTCGGACGTAGTTGTTATTGATCAATCTCATTACCTACCTACTATCTCGGATCGGCAGGTCCTCAGATACGGTACAGAACAAAAATTATAGGGGGAAAGAATCAATTTGGGGCGCAGATGACAAACCGCATACCATAGGACAGCTGTCTTTTTTAGTTGCTCTAAAAAAATATCAGAAGTTGGCGGAATAGGTGACAAGCCGCATGCTTTGTTAGTGATTGGTTGGGAAAAGTAGGAGTTAAAAATTTGGGAACCATACATGCTATTTTTAGATAGGTGGAAAGACTAAAAATCAATGTTATTAAACCCGGACCGACCCGGCTGGTCGGCCCGGTTGACCCGCGACCCGGTGCCAAGGTCGGTTCGGCCAGGTCATTGGACCGCTTAAGCAATTGACCCGTCAACGACCCGGTTTGACTTCGGTTTTCAGTGTGCAACCGGTTTGACTTTGGTCAAACCCGTAGTCAACCCGTGTTGCATGCAATCGAATATCGCCCGATTAATTAAAAAAATGGCCTCGAGCGAGATCGAACCCATCACCTCCCGTCCAAGGCATATATCTTAACCAACTGAGCTACCATGTTGTGTTGTTAAAATAGCATAATATGCTAATGTTAAGTCATTCTTCATTCTTATTTTACATAATAACCTCATTTCTTCTTTTTTTTGACCTAGCTTATTACTTTATTATATATATATATATATATATATATATAATTATTACTATTTGTTATTTTATTATTATATCTTATTTTTTTATCAGATTGTTATTTTATTGTTATACCTAATTATGTTTATGGATATGATTTAAATTTGATGAATGAAATTTTTTGTAGTGCCACTGTGATTTTGAATTTATACACAGTATAACTAATTTTATCATATTTTAGTAGTGCCACGGTCACGCGGGTCAATCAGTGACAGAAAAAGCAGTCAGATGTTGACTACAATACTCGTTCAAGAGCTAACTCTGCCTCTGAATCATTTTAATTTGGGTTGTTTCTAGCTTTTGTTAGATTGATTATTTAAATTTCTATCTAGCCAGTAGGCTGCTCTGTTTTAGGGACTTTTTTTAGGGATTCTCTATTATTGTATTTTCTCCTCTGATGACAAGGGTTTCGGTCTAGTTCCCCCCTTTGTTTTTCTCTGTTTTTCTTTTTTTAAATAAATTCGGACACTTTACCTGTCTGTTTTAAAAAAAAAGTTAAATAAAAAAAATATGGGCTCAACCATTCTCATAATAATAAAGGGTTTTTTGGTACCCCACAATTTGACTGAATACCCCCCCTCCTACGCATATAGTGAAAAGACTAAAATACCCCTAAAAAATTACAAATTTACAGAATATTTACCATTTCTCACTTATATACGATTTGACCAGAAAAAATTTAGAGCTCGTCATATTTACCTTCCTGGAGATAGATACGAATTCCAGCAAATATCGTATTTATCTAGATACGATTTCCTCCCAAAAACTTTAAAAATAGTAAGTCGTATTTACATTCATCAAACATAAATCCAATTTTCCTTAAAAAAAGCGAATTGAAAAACTCAAATCGTATTTACCTATTACAAACATAAATCCGATTGGTTCAATTTAAAAATAGTAAGTCGTATTTACATTCATCAAACATAAATCCAATTTTCCTTAAAAAAAGCGAATTGAAAAACTCAAATCGTATTTACCTATTACAAACATAAATCCGATTGAGCAATCAATAGACATTAAGAATTCAAGAAAACCTAAATTGAAAGAAGAAGAAAAATCTGAAAGAATTAATGTCTATTGATTGCTCAATCCATACTCGTTTTTTTGATAGGCTCAATAAACTTAAGAATTCAAGAAAATACTTTTAGATTTTCTAATTTTTCTGATTAACATAACTTACAACACTTCTGTTTATCTTAAACAATGATTTTTTTGCTTAAAATGATAAACATTTTTTAATAGTTTCTGATAAATGATTGTGTCTTTTTTATTTGACACAAACCATTGGGTCTTTATGACTGTACTATATGAGATAACAAAATAATTTATATAATTGTAAACCAAGACAGAACAATTTTACCTTTCCTAAAAACCTCAAGAAAATAATCACTATGTTATTTTTTTATAGAATTATATTCTAGTATCTATTTTTTCTCTCTTTTTCATAAGTAAAATCAATTTTTATATTTTTAAATATCTATAAAAATGGTCCCTAAATCTTTTAGGAGTAGATATAGGTCAAGCAATTATAGACATACTAGCCCCACGACTCGTCCGATGGACGGGTTGACTAACTGTTGATTAAGTGAAACACATTGAAAAACGTTAATACCACAATAATTTCACTACAACAGAATTGTTAAAAAAGGGCGCTCCCTTTGGTGGCGCTTTGTTATAAAGCGCCTCTTATCTCAAAACACGGAGGTCCTTCAGAGGCGCTTTATACATGAGCGCCCCCAATTCCTAAAATACGGAGCCACAATCAGAGGCGCTTTACACATGAGCGCTCCTGAATGTGAACACAGAACCACAATCAGAGGCGCTTTACACACGAGCGCCCCCAATTCCTAAAACACGGAACCACAATCGAGGCGCTTTACACACAAGCGCCCCAATTCCTAAAACACGGAACCACCTACGGTGGGCGCTTTCCACGCGGCGCCCCAATTCCTTTTTTTCCCAATTCCTTTTTTTAGTCCGATTAGTTCACTCTCTCACTCTCTCCTCTCCTCAACGTTCTCACCCTCTCATTTCACGCAAACATCGAATCCGAACTCGTTCTCTCCTCGATCTCTCCTCCTCAACCTCCACTCTCCTCCTCAACTACAAAGCAAAACGCTCCTCAAAAGAACACACAATCGCAAAACGCTCCTCACGGTGACTCTCCTCTCTCTCTATTGCCTCTATTTTCTCGGTTGCTCTCCTCTCTTCTCAAAAGGTGAGTGTTTCTTCTTCTTCTTGCCTACTTCTATTTTATTGAAATGCCTCCATTCTTAGTTGAATCGAAACCCTAACTCCCATTTTTGAGGCATTCAACCCTAACACCTCATTTTTTGAATCGAAACCCTAATCCCCATTTTTGGTTGGAATCAGCTGTTAGGGTTTGATTTAAGTTTGATTAGTTGTTGTTGTGGATTCTTGAATCAATAGTTGTTGTTGTTGTGGATTTTGAAGCAGTTGGTTAGATTCTACACGAGACTTGGGTTTAAACCTGTGAACGAAGTAACTGGTTCTACACGAGACATGGATTTAGAATCATGTTGCAGTCAATCTTCCTGAAGAATTTAGAGCGCAAGGAGACGAGTATATACGGTTGAAAAGACATAAAATATGGTGATCTTTTCATAGTTTCATTATTATTTCAATTTATTAGTATCAACAAAAGAAAGTTATTTTCGCTATTGTTTTTCAAATTTCATCATCAAATTTTAATTTAAACCTAGTAAAATATATATGCGACCTTGTCATGACAAAATGTTTCATAAGTCTTATGCTATTTTCACCTTTAGGTTGTCCTCATATAACTAATGCTATTCAAGATTGGATTGAAAAGGTGGCGCGCTTTGTGGATGGAAAGAAAGGTCTAGCTGATGTATGTGTCATTGAATTGGGTGGAACCATAGGTATACACACTTTTGAAAACATTCTTCATAGTATTCATGGTTAGATTGTTTCCATGGTCTAATGTAGATTTATAAGAGATTATTTAATTGGATCTGGTTGCAGGTGATACCCATGCCATTTATTCAAGCATTAGGACAATTCTCATACAGAGTTGGTGAGAAAAACTTGATTTTATTGACAAGTTTGGTTTTTGGTGAATATGTATGTGATGCAAAAATTATTTATTCTTCTTAGTTGTTAGTTACATGACCACTCATTTTGCAGGTGCTGACAACTTTTGTTTGGTTCATGTCAGCCTTGTTCCTATTTTAAATATTGTTGGTGAACAGGTAAAATGTCTTAACAACTCTAAATGCATGTTTGGAACCACGTTGTACTCTCATTTTCTCGGTCTCATGACATGTTAACGAGAAGCTATTCAATTTCTCCTCATTCAGGATCCACATTGAATAGTTTTTTAAATGCAGCTCATAGGTCTAATTGCCTAAGAAAGTTTGAAAGGAAAACTTCTAAGCTTTTTTAGTATGAAAATGCTGAGAAAACTTGGTTCTATGAGGAGCATGGTCCTAACTCCTAAGGAAGTCCTTAAGCTAGGGACTATACCTATTCCATCTCCTCTACATAACCAACTACTTGTCCAAGTTCATGCCGCTGCTTTGAATCCGATCGATTTCAAGCGGCGTACACGTCCCATTTTTCCATCTGAGTTTCCTCTAAATTTGCACATATTTTGCTAGAAATGATTACTAATGGTTTTGATCATTTTAAAGCTTGCCAATTGAGGTAGCCATTTAATAAGTTCCAAAAGAACCAAGGAAGTAAGTGATATATTTAGAGGAGACACATTTAATTTGGCCTCAAAGACTTTGTATATAACTTTTGCATAAACATAATAACATGTTGTAGTTTCAAGAGTGTTTCTTCCAAGAGCTATATTAATAGTATGGATAAATCAAAAAATGCCTAATGTTCAAAGACTAAATTGATATATCATACCATGCAGGTGGTTCCTGGATGTGATATGGTGGTGTGGTGGTAGGAAAAGGAGATGATGTCAAAAAATTTGAAATAGGTGATGAGGTCTATGGAAACATTCATGGTTTCAACACGGATAAAAAATCAAGAGATGGAACTTTAGCTCGGTTTCATTGTTGTGGAAGATAACTTAGTTGCAAGAAAACCAAAATGCATTTCATTTTAAGAAAGGACAGACAATTCTTATGGTTGGTGGAGGTGGTGATGTTGGAACTTTAGTCATTCGGATGGCTAAACTTTTGTTTGGAGCTTCTTATGTAGTTGCTACATGCAGTACTCCCTAAGGTTGAATTTGTGCGAAGTTAGGTGCTCATAAAGTGGTGGACTATACAAAGATTCAATATGATGATATTGAGGAGAAATTTGATTTTCTTTACGACACAATTGGTAAAGTTTTTTTGTTGGTTCCGTGTTGAATAGTTTTTAAATCCAAAGACCTAAGGTTGAATTTGGATCCACATTGTACTCTCATTCATAATTTGGTTAATGATTTATGTAAGTTTTGTTGGTACGTACTTTGTTAATGATTTATAAGTTTATTAATTGGATCGAATTTGATTTGCAATTCGTTTGTTGATTTGAAATTTGGTTCATATTGGTTGTTGTTGGTTGATGAAAATGAGAATAGGACGTCTTTGTAAAATATTGGATATACGAAACAAAAATATTTTAAAAAACATAGAATCGTGGGCGCTTGTTAGAAGTGCCTGTTGTCTTATAAGATCGACAATCGGGCGCCGTAGTAAAAAGCGCCCTGTTGGTTAGACCAGCAGGGCGCTTTACTCACGAGCGCCCACGATTGTCGACTCAACAGGGCGCTTTTTACTACGGCGCCCTAATTGTCGATGCGCTAAGACCCACAGAGCGCTTTTTAAAAAGCGCATCTGTTTCCTAATAATTAGAGGCGCTTGTTGTGCGCTCCTGTAGAATGGTTGGCAACAAAGACGCAGATTTAGGGGCGCCCGAAAGCGCCCCCAATAGGTAAAAAAAAGCGCCCCTGTTGGGTAATTCTGTTGTAGTGTTTAAAAATTTAAAAAAACAAAAACAAATTATTTAAAAAACATTAAAATATATAAAAAGTAAAAAAATCGATTAAAAAACAAAGAAATCTAACACCACATTTACCGGAGGACCTTCAAGGTGCCTCCAATCCAACGAGGGGATTAGTCACTGCGTTCGGCGGTAGATACTCTGATCTCGACCATAAAAAATATTTACTTGTGGGAGCTTATTTAAGTAAACTAAATTGATTTTTGTGCATCCAAACTGCCACATAAGATTAAAGTAGTTTATAAGAAAGTTAAGTAGTTTTCTCTCTGATGGTAGTTGTATAAAAAAGTGGGCGGGGTGGGTTTAGCAGAGCCCAGTTCGTTTGTTGTGATTTGGCCTGCGTTTGCAAAAAAGGATTGCATGGGGGTGTACAACTTAAAATGTGTGGTGCGGATAGTAATCTGAAATTAAACATTAAAATTAAAACAAATTAAAAAACAGAAGGAGATATAAAATGCAACAACCAACACAAAACTAACCCTAATTATATTCTCTCTTCTTCCTAGCGCCGTTTCTGGCTTCAGAGAGAGAGAGAGAATGTGAAATTCAAAAAGCAAAGAGAGAGATTCGCGAGAAAGAGGAGACGATTTCGTAGAGAGAGAGAGAGAGAGCAAGAGGAAGAGTGAGATGACCAGACGACGAGGAGGAAGACGACACTGTGAAGGAGAACAGCGACCACATCTGACGGCGATGACCTCACCGGTGGTGGCGGCCAGAATCTTGGAATTTTCTATTTTTTTTTTACACATCTTGTCTTCATCTTCTTCTTCTACTTTTCGATCTCTCTTTCTTTTTTACTTTTGCTACTGCCCTTAATCTATGGGTGTCTCTTATATAGTTGTGTGGGTCATAATAATTTTTTTGTGCTCAATGGGTGTCTCTAAGTTTGGGTTAGGTAGAGCATCGACAATGAGGTATTCTTATCTCCTAAGAGTTGGAATTTAACAGGTATTTTCATTGTGCTTGCAACAAAAAAAATGTATCTCCATTGTGGAGATTGAAAAATAGGAATCTAATAGGATTAAACTCTTAAATAGTCTCTCTCACTCTCTCTCTCACTTGATATATGGACCCACACATTTACTTTTCATTAAGTTGTTAAAATGTAAAATGATACTCCATCCGTTCATAATCTTTAGTACTTTTGACTTGTTGCAAATAAATTAAGATATCAATAATTTGTGTTGGCTAAATACAAATATATCCCTTTTATAGTTGTCTTGAGATAATTTAAATCAAAATAAAGGTGCATTGAAACAATTAATATATGCTTTGGAACTCCATAAAACTCAATAAATATGAAAGGTGTTTTTGGAAAAGTATAGTGAATTGTACATTGATTTTCTATAAGTACCATTGTTTTGGAACAAAAATAAAAGGCTAAAAGTACCAAATATTATGAACGGAGGGAGTAAGAAGTTAGTAATTTTGTTGGGGTTTTAGACTAGAGAGGTGGAGTTCTTATATAATTAATATTATTAAAAGATTATAAAATAGTGATGTGCACAAAGGAGACTCATTTAAGTACTCAATTTGAGTTTCTTCATTGTGGGTTTTGAATTATTTTTTACCAACTGGACGACTCCAGAAATAAAACACACAGATCCCAAGTAATAGCTTAATTTGTGAGCTAAGAGATAATAAATGAGTGTACTAAATGAGTGCAAACAGGAGGTCTCGAGTTCAAACCCGAGAAACTAACATTCTCCCTCTCCATTAATATAGTCTATAAAAAAACACACAAATTCATTTTCATTTTTTGAAGATTCACATGTTCAACCCTCCCAACACAAATAAATGTGTGGGGTAGAAATGTAATTTAAGACTCTGTTTGGTAAAAATTAGCGGATAATAAATACGCTAGCGGATAGCAGATAAACTAGCTAATAACAAATTATGCGTTTGGTAAAACTAAAGGTTAAAATAGATAATAAATATAAACTGACGTAAAATATATTTAATTAAATAATTAAATTATTTAAAGATGATAAAATATTAGGCGATCTTATATATCGCGAGAAGATTTTCTCGTGATTACCACGAATCACGTGGATGCGGTTTTATAATAACTTTTTAATTCACAAAATTGGTAGAAAGTTAGAGACCATCGTCCAGATATCCAGTCTTCCACCTAAACATCATTAATTAGGAATGGATGAGTAAGAGTTTTACACGAATGATCCACACGAAATATATTCGTTCCTTTCTTCACATTTGTTTCTCGTTTTGGATAAATCCAAGTAACGAGACCAGAATCCATGTTCATACTACAATGGTTGCCAACGAATCTTACTTTGGAACCACTCGGAAGGAAGCTCACGCTGCTGTTAATCAATTCTGTTTTTTTGTTGCTTCACGTTTAATAATTATAAGGCGTTTAGAGAATCTTGAAAATGCCAACTGTGTCCTTGAACTTGATTATTAGCTTTAAAAAACAATTCATGCCACACATTCTTCTTTCTCTGTTTTGTGCTTGGATGAGTGGATCTGTTTCCTTTGTGCTCTTGTTTATAATTATTTTTTATCAGTTGTGTACAAAACGGATTTATCTATTAAATAGAAAAATCCAGTTTTGAAAAATTGCAAAACGGGTCTATCTATAAAATTGTTTCCAATTTTTTTTTACAAAACGAATGTATCCTAAAAATAGATAAAACCGTTTCATATTTTTTAACGGGTGTTCCTAACTATTTCCTTAGAGTAGGATATAGCAAGAACACGATGAACAATAGAGAGTAAGACTATAAAGAATGGAGAGTCAAATTTTGGATCCTTCATTAGCCTCAAGGGCGATGTATATATAGTACAAGGGTAATTGTGAGTAATAAATGCTCATTATGGTGATTACATATCTCGGGGCGCAATTATAGGACATTCCATATATGTATTCTGCTTATGATTACTCTATAGCCGATGGGAGAAGAGGCCGAGCCGCAGACGGAGGGGAAGTCCCTCACTCTGCGTGACCGATGAGTCCCTCGGTTCTTGACGCAGGCCGAAGCCTCAAACTGTCTTGCCTTGCCTTCTGGGAGTCAGTCGTGTCGGTCAGGAAGCGATGTGTGGTCGAGCCTTCCTGGGCGGTCGGCTGGGAACACAGTCCCTCGAGCGGTAAGTGCATTGCACGAAGGCGCTCTAAGATAGCTTCGGCTTGTCGCGACGTTCCTAGTCCCTCGATTGAGGGTCCTTGGTGTTTCCAGTTGTCCTGTCTTTAATGCTTTGGAACTTTGACTTCTTTGGAGTTTCATGCTTGAATGGACAGCTACCCGCTTTGGCTGACGTTTGTTTTTGTATCATCATGAATGTCTATTGTGAAAGTTTGTTCTTCCCTTGCTATATAAGAAGGGGTTTAGGTCTTCACTTCTGCTATCGATGGTTTTTCCTATTGTTGCAATTCCTCATGGTGCTGAGATTGCTCCTGTACTCAATCGGTTGCATATTCGATCGGTTGTTTACTTTTTGTTTATGTTTAGCTCCACTTATTTGTTGTGCTCTTTGGAATTCTTCATTTGCACTTTTTCTTTGAAAGCGCATTGTGTTGCGCCTTTTCTTGATAGCGTCTTATGTTTACTTGGGCTGAAAGCGTCTTGTGTTGCGCTTTTTACGTCGGCTTGTTTCACCGGTTGTGCGAATGGCCTTGTTGGTGCCCAAGGGTTGTATGTCGGCTTTCGGCCGATCTCTACACTGTCGGGACTTAGGTTTCATGGGCTTTCCTAAGTGTCGAGCTCGTTGGCTCGCGTCGGCGCGCGTTAGCTTCGCTTTACACATTGGAAAGCTCTACACCGCACCGAGCGCGTGTTAAGCGTCGGCAGCGGCGATTACTTTAGCTTTATGCGATGCAAGCCCCCGCTTCGGTTTCGGTGAAGCATGGGTTCACGTCGAACCGAACGGTGTGCCCAAGGTGGTGCGTGGCTCGTCAGCCCCGCTCTCACTGTCGGGACTTTAGTCTTCGCTGCGCGAGGGCAACATCGAGACGTTGTTTCGGTCCTTTTTTCACTGTCGGGACTTCGTTATTATGGCACATTCTTTTGTTTGTCATTTCTTGATCGATCTTCTTTGTTTTTGCTCGACCAGTCTGGTCGTCTTCTTCATTTTCCCTCGACCAAGGTGGTCGGTTACTTCATTTTTCCTCGACCTATGCGGTCGGTTTCTTCACTATTCCTCGACCTATGTGGTCGGTTTCTTCACTATTTCTCGACCTATGTGGTCGGTTTCTTTATTTTTCCTCGACCTATGTATTCATAGTCTTCATTTTTGCTTGGGCCGATTGTTAACTTTATTATTCTTGAGCTGGTATGGTTGGCTTCTTTCTTTCTGTTCGGCCAACTTTTTTTTTTTTTGAGTACATGGATCCTGCAAGTAGTGTAGCCACTAGTAATCAGAAGTGAGTGTGTCTATATTGTCACACCCCAATTTTGTCCGGCTTAGGTCAACACCCTAATTTTCAACCAAAAATAAATAAATTAAGGCTTGGCGTGCATTTTAGAGTTTTAAAAGTCATCCAAGGGTTTTTAGGATCATGTTTAGAATAAAAATGCATTTTTGAGCTAATTAGGTTTTTTAGGGTAAAGGGCATTTTGGTCATTTTTCACAACAGGATGATTTTTCTCGTTAAAAATATGCATCCACAAAAAGTATATTTTATTCCATCCAAAATAATTTTTGCATAATTTTTGGAGAGAAACTCCTAGTCCAAAATAATTAAACATGCATTTTTCCTATTTTTAGTGCATAAAAAATGCCAAAAGACCATTAAAAATTCCCCAATTAATTAAGTGACAATTTTGATTGTCTAGAATAATTAGGGAGGTTATTTCATGGTGTCCAAAAATATGTGACATGTTTTTAATAGGTGCACTCTCAATTACATGCCCAAAAGATTCAAAATTCAAAAATAAAAGGAAGAAGTGTCCTCAATAAGACAAAATAACAAAAAAAGCAAGTTTTTTTATTTTTTCCCTCCATGATCAGCTGATCATGCGTCCCATACCCCCTCTATTTCTCTCAAGAAGCTTCTACACACTCCATTTCTTACTCACCAAGTTTTAATTTGATCATATCCTCAATGTTGCCCTTTTTGGTAAATTAGTCCATACACTTACACTAACCCTTCCACCAAAAAACCCCATTTTACCTTTTTGAGAACATTCCCTCACCAAAATACCCTTAACCCTATTTTACAAGAGTCACCATTCCCAAATTAGAT
The DNA here is from genome assembly GCA_020916435.1 of Oxytropis ochrocephala. Lineage (NCBI taxonomy): Eukaryota > Viridiplantae > Streptophyta > Magnoliopsida > Fabales > Fabaceae > Oxytropis > Oxytropis ochrocephala. The sequence goes on from CM037089.1 coordinate 27,994,331, forward strand.
TTTTTGTTCACAAATTTTCCTTTTTTTCTTTCTTTTATGCGCCACCTCCACTCATTTCTCTCACACACTTGTGTTTTCTAAATACCCTTGATCCATGTGACCAACAATCCTAACCATCCATTCAAAATTAAGATCCAATCCTAGAGCCCAATCAAAGCAAAAAGACTTAAATACCCTAAAGCCTCAAAAATCTCTATAAATAGCTCACACCTTCTCTCTTCACCAATCTTTGGCTATCACTCTCACCTTCAAGAAAAATCAAGCATCATACCTCTCCTCCTCTCCACCCTCTAGGCCGAAACCCTTTCCTTCTTCCCCCTCCTCCATTACTTCATCTTCATCCACCAAAACACCTTTAATCCACCTCTCACACCCTTAACCTACCTTTCTCACTCAAGGAGTTCATCACACCATCTTCATCTTCTTCATTCCCTTGCAAGGCCGAAGCTCTCCTTCATTTTTCTCTCCTCCATTTCTTCAATTTTCTCTTCCATCTTAGAGAAAAGGTAAAATCTATAACCCCTTTTGCATCATCTCCAAATATTTTGCATTGAAACTCATTTTCTTTCCTCATTCCTTTTTCGCATAGCATCATCTTTACAATGTAGTTTGTTGTGGTTGAGGGGTGAGATTTGTTGTCTCACCCTACAATAAGTGGATTAGTGTTGTTTTCATGGTGATTTTTTGAGTTTTCTTGTTAAATAAAATGGAGCAAGGTTTCGCATATGCATGATCAAAATGTCTTCAAAATTGATTTTGTTGTTTCTTTGTTTAAATCTTGTTGTGGGTATTTTCCTTTAGTAAGTTGTTGAGGATTTGGCTCTATGATTCCTACTAGTGCCAAGTGCACTTTGATCTTAGTAGTGAAGAGAGCTAGAAATGACTTTTATTTAATATATTAGTTTATGTACTCATTATTTCTTGTGTTTTAATTTACCTTTTGTTTGTTGATGATCTTGCAAAGTGATTCTCACTACATGCCTAGTGCATTTTATTCAAGTGGTGAAGATTGCAAGAAAGGATTCAATTTATTTCATAGTTTATGTGTTTATGTGTTCTTATGGTTTAGCTATATTGTTGTCCATTTGTTGATGATCTTGCAAATGATTCTCACTACATGCCTAGTGCATTTTATTCAAGTGGTGAAGATTGCAAGAAAGGATTCAATTTATTTCATAGTTTATGTGTTTATGTGTTCTTATGGTTTAGCTATATTGTTGTCCATTTGTTGATGATCTTGCAAAGTGATTCTCACTACATGCTTAGTGCATTTTATTCAAGTGGTGAAGATTGCAAGAAAGGATTCAATCTATTTCATAGTTTATGTGTTCTTGTGGTCTAGTTATATTGTTGTTTATTTGTTGATGATCTTGCAAAGTGATTCTCACTACATGCCTAGTGCATTTTATTCAAGTGGTGAAGATTGCAAGAAGGGATTCAACCTTGTATAAGTTGTCATTCCATTCACTACTTTATCTCTTAAATAGTTCTTGTGAATTAATCATAGTTTTGTTTAATGTTCAAAGTTTTCTTTGCATATTTGGTTTTGGCCATGAGCCTATCTCATTGAATAAAATTCCCTATTGTATACTCTATAGTGTTAGGGTTTTGATTTTTTGGTTTTGGTCCCCTCATGTGTGCTTTTGGGATTAGGGTTTTAAGTTTTGAGGTTTAAGTTGCTATTTTGTTTTCTTGAACTTTTAGGATAAATAAACATGTCTTGCTAGATGCCTATTTGGCAATTTCATATGTTAGTTTAGATTTATGCCTACATGTTCATGCATCCATTTATATCTATATCTTTTTAAGATGCTCATGCATATATTAACATCATGTCTTGCATCTCATAAATTAAATGTGCATATATTAATATCATGTTTTGCATCTCATAAATTAAATGTTCATGCATTAATATCATGTTTTTCCCTTTCATAAATTAAATACTCATGCATTCAATAATGTTGTATTTTGCATTCCATAATTGCATACTCTTGCACTCATATACTTGTATCATTGTGCATCCAATTGTTCATAGCAATTTGTGAATACTCTTATGATTGCTTTGCTTGTGTTCCAATGGTTGTTTTGGGTTTTGACTTGGAAAAAGGATTTGAAATGTTACATTTCTTTTCAAGCTTGAAATCCTATGTTTTTTTCTCCAAATAAGAAAACCTAAGGCATTTTTCCTAAATAAAATCATTAACCATCACTCGAAGCCGTTGCTTGTTTGATCGTTAATGAGGAGCTATTAGTGATAGTCACTCGAAGCCTTTGCTTGTTTGGCTATCACGAAAACTCCCACACATTAAATAAACAACAACAAAAAAACAACTAATTCAAACTTCCAAAAATAACACGAGCTACTAGCTCGCCCCCTTTTCTTCAAAACTATTTTCAAAAGAATAATACGACGTTGTCGCTTGTAATCACTCGAAGCCATTGCTTGTTTGATTGCCAGTTCCAATTCTCTTTTCTTTCGAGTTAATACCGAATGCCACTCGAAGCCTTTGCTTGTTTGGTGTTCGCGAACACTCGAGTCTTATTTCAAAAAACTCTAAAAACACTTTCAAAAATCACAAAGCCGTTTTCACACGCAAAACACGAGAACTACGTTGCTTTGATCCTCAAACGCGGTGAAGTACGTAGGACCAAGGTTCATGTCCCGTCAAGCACACCTTTAAAAACCCATAAAAACAAGAACTACGTTGCTTTGATCCTCGGCCGGTGAGAGGCACGTAGGACAAGGTTCTGTCCGTCAAGCACGCTTTTCAAACATCTTTGTCTTGTTCCGCTTTTCAAAGATACCAAAACATCCCTTTTTCCCGTTTTCAATAAAGAGATTTCTCAAAAAGAAAAGAGAATAAATAGAACAATGTATTTCAAATCAAACATTTCAAAACCACATCAAATTAATGGTTCCTTTCGGTAGAAAGAGGCGCGTGAAGTGCTAATACCTTCCCCATGCGCAACCGACCCCGAACCTACATCTCTAAGTTTTCGAAAGACCACCCGCTTTCAAAAAGGTTTTTTTCAATGTTTTCCTAAAATAAAATATTGGTGGCGGCTCTACTATTTTCAAACGTTGTCAAACTGAAAAGTCCCAAACCGGATTTTTCGGGGCGCAACATATATATATGAACTAGCTGATGCAGATGAATTCAACATATCTTCAAGTAGTTTCCAATTAATAGATGCAATCGCCAGGAGTATTTGCGATTTGCAACATGAGACGAAGCTTAAGACATAACGACAGAGTTTTCTTGTACAACCACACCAAATGATAGTAAGTAGTTTTGTATTCGTATTCCTATATCAATATATGCAAATTTCTTGGACTTGTTGAATGTCAAACAAAACTTCATGTGTGTGATGCATGATGACATTCAGTGATACTAAGCTACATACTCTTTTGCTATCAGTATCCAAAAATTGCATAACGTCATGTTTGTATTATTCGATTATGAAATTTAATTGCACTAGAATAGAGTAAGCTTAGAATTTTAAATGTAAAGGAGGAAGAACTAAGACTTCCCTGTTTAGAAGCTTCCATTCTCGGGTTGTATCAGTGGTTTCATCACGGTCACATGGCGTTCTTGGCGAGTAACGAGGATGAGTTTGGCAGCATGAGTTTGGTGAGCGAGGCTGGGAGTAGTGCTTGCTGTTTCAGCCGATTGATTTTTCACTTTACTTGGTCAGTCTTCCCTTGATTTTTGGTTGGCCGATGGTCTTCTTGATTTTTGTTCTGTTGGCCGATTGGCGGCTTCATTTTTGTTTGGCCGACGTTCGGCTTTTTCGTTGTTTTTTGACCTCGTCCCTTTCGGCTTGCTCTGCTTGGTTTGTCTTTGACTTGTTTTTATTTTTGGGTCTATTTAGACCGAGCCTGTTTGGGGGTCGGGGGCAGTGCACTTCTTGGTTGATTTCTTCGTTTTTGTTCGGCTTTCTTTTCTTTAGCAGTGTTCGGCTCCCCGAAGGAACCAGTCGTTAACTCTATTTTTGTTCGATCGAGTTATCTTCTTTGAGCGGTATCTGATACTTTCTCAAAATAGGTCATTAGTAACTTCAATATGATTATATTTCGCTCAGAAGTTCGGATTGCAGAATTAGCTTGTCAGAGTGTTAAATGCAGTGAGTGAAATCTAAAGCAATCACAGCTTTATATATGCACATTCTCACAAGTTACTTAACACTGATTTTTATTTCCTTCAGGCGTTGCAGAAGAAAGGATGTATGGGCAACTTTTGATTAGATAAATCCCGATCACAAACTTTAAACATTTTTTGAAAGTGGTAATCTGTAACTCATGATATGTCATGTTAATTTACGCAATGTCCGTCAAGGAATTTATTCACATAAAAAATGCTCATCAATTAACTACTATGTTGGAAGAATGATAGAAAGATATAACCTGGGCTCCTTGATGCTAACGTCACTTCAAATCCTTGCCTTTGGATGTTTCTTCTTTTCGAACAGTCATATTTGGACTAGTCACGAGATTATGGCGTTGGCCTTGAGCATAGCAGTTGCGTGCGTTATCCTCTTCCACAAAAACCATTGGTTCGGCAACAGTTTGCTCTTCTGCAGCGTTGTCGTCCTTATTAGACGTCCTCGGAAACGTTGTTTGCTTCGGCAGGTGTGTTCAGGTTTGTCGGTGAAAGCCATCTGTTCGTCAATGATATCCTCTTCGGCGATGTTGTCGTGTTCGGCAAACGTCTTCAATAAGCATTACAATTGAGAAGTATCCCTTCTCGGGCCGAAAATATTGCTTCTGCCTTCACTTTATGTTGATTTCAAAGCAATTCAAACTTAAAGGTGATCCAATACCCTGATAAGTAAAACCATGCAAGCAAGTGACAACAACTTTTGGCGGCAGTGCTCGTCTTTTGTCTTCTATTATGTTGGCGGCATGATTGAATTGTCAGATTTTTGTTGTCTCCTTGCTGTAACACGACATTGTTATCATTGTCTGCATCCTTGTTTTGTTTTTTTTTTTTTTTTGACAGCTGATCAAGTTGTTACTCCTCTTTGGTGAGTGTGTTTGAGTTGGAGTACATTGTGGTTGGTAGCCAGGAGTCCATGGCCGAAGATAGAGTTTAGTGTTGGTACTACAGACAGGTTGCAGTAAAACCAGTTTGTTCAACCGGCAAACTTGGTCCTTTGAGCAATGGGGTTTCGCTAATCAGCTTCATCTTTTCTTCCAGATTGGATTTTCGCTTCAAATTTGCACTTCAAGCTTCGATTCGAACCTCAGTTGCCCCTCTTTTAACTCGGCGTACCATTTCTTCAAGATTGCCTATGAGTTGGTTGCTTCGCTGCTGCTTTACTATCCATGTTCAGTGTTCACTGAAATTATTTTATGCATACAGTGCACACTATCAAAAATTAAGATAATACATCATTTGAAAAGTTAACAAACAATTATCATGATGATTGCAGAATGTAAGGTTCTTCTTTTGCATGCGTCATTACTAAGATAATCATCTGGAGCATTGTTTCAAAGTTCACTGATAATATATGCCTTCCTTAATAGATCCATCTTATGCATTATTATGAAATCATGTATAGACAAGGCATGGAAAGAAAGCACCTGATAAGTAACACCATGCGGACAAGCAGCGGCATTGGGCCATAGCGTTTGGCAGTAGTGCTCGACAAAGGTGTTCGGCAGTTGTGTTTGGTGCTAATGAGCCTGGTCTGGGTCATCGGGGAGTAACTTGTGTGGTGAACCTGTTGGGTTTTCCTTCGATTTCTGACTTCCTTTATTTTTTGGTCGGACGAGGGTCTTCTTCATGAGCAACGCTCGGCGAGTGCCGGGGCGAGTTTGGTAACACTAGCTTAGCAGATGTTCTTGGTGAATAATATCCTTCACTTTTACTCAGTCGGTCTCCCCTATTGTCTTCTTTTCATTTCCTGCAAATTGCTTTGATTCCCATTGAAGACCGTAACTTACTCGGCTTTATACTTTGTCCTTGTTGATCAGAGATCATAATAATTTGGAGCAACCTTTTCGACTTCTGGACGAAGATGTTGGGTATGAGACCGATTGAGCTTCGTCAATGTTGTTTTGAAATTGAACCTATCAGAAAATTTCTTCCCACACGAGGATCACCGATGAAAATAATATTCTTTTACACAAGCTAAAAACCATAATGATGAATTCAAAATTGATACAAGCATCTAGCAAAGTGTACTATACACAAAGATGGCCTTTTAATGCATAATGTTTGCAATCTGAAATTGAAGCAGGTTCAAATTTTAACCGCCCCATCTCTTCTTTTTATTGGTGATACTTCTTTTCATCTTATCACAAGATAACATGTTCAAAGAAATCATATCGTTTTATGGTCCAACAGTAATTATAATGTCCCAATGGGACTATCCTGTTATTACAAACATTACATTATGCATAGATAAACCAAGGAAAGAAAGCACCTGATTGGGAAAGGAAGATGCTTGAAAGTGAAGGTAGATGCATCAAGACTTCTTTGATGTTGATGTCTGTTCATATTGACCGGTGCTCCCATCACGGTTATGTGTCAGGGACGAGTTTGACAGCACCAGCAGTGTTCGGCCTATCATCTTCTGAATTTTCGATCGGTTTGGTTTCCTCGCCCGATTGGCTCCTTTATTTTTGGTTGGCCGATTGATAGCCTCACTTTTACTCTGTCGGGCTTCCTTTGGATGGCGTCCCTTGACTTGTTGATGCTCAAACGTTCTACTAGCTTCACCTTTGGGTGAGATACTTTGTTGTTTTGAATGGCTGCTCATGTTTGTTTTGGGTTTCTCCATAAGCATAAAGGAACCTCTTACCAATTAAACTTCAAAAGGGATATCAAAAGCAGAAATATGCGTAAACATATGCGTGAGTTAATTTAATCATGGTACTAGTTGTGTTGCTAACATGCAAGACATCGATTATAAGTCAAATTAGTTTAGCCCAATGAAGGTAGTAGGTGAATTTCACTACCCCCTATCATAGGAATTTTGGACAAACTAATCACTTTTAATGAATATATCCACTTTTCAAAACAAGTAAACAAACAATGATACTTTCCAAAATCTAAAGCCTCAACGCAACTCATTGCGGTTGCACAAGTTGTGAGAGGATATTTTTAGAAATAGTAATTTTGTAATCAAATATTTTTAATGGCTTGAACCTTGTATAGGCTCGAGAAGGAATGCAAAGAGATACTTTTAAACCTCGAGGAATCGAAGATGAAGCTCGACGATCCAAAAAGGAGGTCGGCGATAATGAACTAATGCAGCAAGGAAGAACGACGGCACTAACTACTCGGTTACGTAAGGGTGAATAACTTGCTCGCGATCACGCTTTCGGTGAACTCGTTCGGCGAGAGCGGTTAGGTGACCAGGCAAGCGACGATTGGGTATGCTACCGATCAATCTTCATCAACACCCCATTTGATGTTCTATATTCAATATCACCGCATGAATTGGACCGGCGCGCTTTGTCGCTTAAACCCGCGAATATCTCTTCTAATGCATTATAAACTAAAACTAAAACTAATGAATAAGGATTTCCTTATTTCTTACAAATGCATTATATTATTGAACTAAATATATGCAAATTAAGACATCGCCGTTCGGATGATGATTTAAAAGTAGTTTGTGAATTTTGACAATCACCGTGTATGCATATGGTAGCAGTGTATGATTATAATATACCCGGTTTATACGACTAATTCTTAAACACGAGGAATTAAGATTGGGATCAAGGCAACTTATCCGGAAAGCGTAGGGTCGGTGAAGAGAAACCATGTGTTGTTGATCGCGGGCATCATGCCACGGCAACCGTAGTTTTCTTGATCGGCTTTCAAAGAAAGACAGGCGAGGTTGAGCGTGACCATGGTGGTTGGACGGTCGATATGCTTCGATTGACTTTATTACTTTGAGGTTTGGCTACGGATCTCCATAGAAGATTATGCAACGGCTTGTTTTCATGGAAGGAGGTTTGCGTTGAAGGGAGGGATGATCGATGGGGTTTCGTTTGTTTTGAGTTCGAGATAATGGATCGGGTTACGATTGTGAAGGATTCTATCTTTTTGGAAGGTTTGGGATCTAGTGATTTTGTCTCCAATTTCTAATAACGATCAGATCGTCGCCGGTAGGGATGAGATCAGATGAGAGAAACGTCCATCGGACATGAGTGGCCAGGGAGAGTTTTACCTGGCCCCACGGTGGGCGCCAATGTTCCTAACTATTTCCTTAGAGTAGGATATAGCAAGAACACGATGAACAATAGAGAGTAAGACTATAAAGAATGGAGAGTCAAATTCTGGATCATTCATTAGCCTCAAGGGCGATGTATATATAGTACAAGGGTAATTGTGAGTAATAAATGCTCATTATGGTGATTACATATCTCGGGGCGCAATTATAGGACATTCCATATATGTATTCTGCTTATGATTACTCTATAGCCGATGGGAGAAGAGGCCGAGCCGCAGACGGAGGGGGAGTCCCTCACTCTGCGTGACCGATGAGTCCCTCGGTTCTTGACGCAGGCCGAAGCCTCAAACCGATGAGTCCCTCATTCTCTGGATTACTCATTCTATACTCTCTTATTCTCTATTATTCTTGTGTTCTTGCTAAACCCTACTCAAGGGAATAGTTAGGAACAACGGGTAAAATGAAGATAAATGATTTTTTGTAGGGATATGGTATTTGATGGTGGGGGTATAATAACACGGGAGCCTAATCTTTTTAGGCTCATGCTTCTTACGTACACCCCCTTTTACTCACCATCCACTACCCACCCTCCAAAATTCCTAAAATACTCACAGTGGTTCAAATCTTAACCATCAAACTGGTTCAGTTGTTAACCATTGAACCAGTTTAGAACAACTTTGGAGGTGTGTCTGACCATCTAATGTACTCTGTGGTAAGCGACCGAACCGATTCAGTGTTAATCTGCTGAACCATCCATATCCTGCAAAAAGGGCAACTCTGTCATTTCAAGCGTCTAGATAGTGGGTGTTGAATAGAAGGGAGTGTGTAAGAAACATGAGCCTCTTTGTATGGTCAAGATTGGTCGAGCAAGTTGGAATGATTCATTAAAGACAAGCACAAACACTACTAAAGACATGAGTGGATCCCACAAGCATTCATACAACAACATACATACATACATACATTATAGAGACTTTAGAAGCTTATACTTATAGCCTTCCACGAAAGCAATAAATACATTAACATGATGATGTCTACTGACCCAAGACAGTACATGGATCACATTTTATTAACATGATGATGATAAACCAGCACTCTCTCTGCTATAGAATATAATTAAAAATGAGTTGGCCGAAGTTGATGAATTTGATTCATACATTAACTTCTGTAACTGATGAAATATTTGTTTATTTGTCAGAAATAATTTAGAAGGAAGCCAAAATTACAGATTGCACAGCATTGATAGATTTGATAGTGTATGAAGTGAATCCAGCCATTTTGATGACATATTCCCACTCTTTCATTGTCCTCTCTTTCCCACACTTTGTGTGTGCCATCATTATCATATCTAATAGTAACCCAACTTCTTTAAACTTATTCTCCTGTTTTTCTCCTTCTTCAATCACCGATTCAACTATAATAACTCTTCCATTTTCTTTTGGAATAGCTTCCCTACAATTCTTTAAGATATGGATGCACTCTTCATCACCCCAATCATGTAACACCCACTACAAATGTAACAAAATCAAATCAAATCAAATTTCAATTTAATCAAATCAAACTAGGAACATTTAACTACTCTTGCACTCTTCCATTTTCTTTTGGAATAGCTTCCCTTCTTTACAACAAATAACAATATTTTGTAATTAATTAAGGACACTTTTGCTTTCTAGAAGTATTTTCATTTTTTATTTACTAAAAATGTGTATTTGTTTTAACAAAAAATGGAAGACTCCTATATATGGCGAACAATCGGCTACTAAATTCAAAAATTTACCACGATATCGATCGCTATAGAAAAGTAGTTTGGAGACTTTTCAATTTGGTCGCTACATATTAGCAACCAGTAGTTTAGCGAATTTTTCAAATTGGTCACAAAACTAGTTAGCGGCCAACCGCTCAACCACACCAGTGGGTTATATGCATGCATTTAGCTTAATTTTGATAAGTGTTATCAATAAAATCTCTCAATTATAGGAAAAAAAATCAACTTAACTTGCATCCCCAATTTAAAATCATACCTTAAGAAACACAGCATCAGCTTTAGGAACATTCTTAAACATGTCACCAGCAACATGTTCCACAACATCAGACTTAGGAGCCATAGCAACAACATGTGGAAGATCAAAATTAATTCCATGAATCCAAGGACAAGCCTTAACAATAGTACTCACAGTATTACCATTTCCTCCACCAACATCAACCAAACTTTTTATACCATCAAAAACCTCACTACAACCTTCAACAATAGCAGGAACAACAACCTTAGCATCACAAGCCATACCATCATTAAAAAGATTACAATGATCAAGATTTTGTTCAGTATAACTCCACACATCTTCACCATGCACTTTTTCAAATGAAGAATTTCCATTAACCAAAACACGATCACTTAAACTAAGCGATGGTGCTAACATAACAGGACTAATCCCTAGTAAAAAAAGAGCAGCCATGCTATGTTCTCCATTTTTCATCAAACGGCGAGAAAATGGTGTTTGAATATAACTTGGAGGGTTGTGATCATTTTTTGAGGGCAGGGTTTTGAATATTTTTTTGTGAACTAGGAATCTCATTATGCGGTTAAGGTATGAAGGGTCGCATTTTAGGGCTGATGATAACTCTAAAAGTGTTATGGGTTTTTTGTGGTTTTCAATGGTTTCAGCTATGCCAAGATCAATGGCACATTTCACTACTGCTAGTTCTGCAAATCCGAATATGTATTTGTAGATATCAACTTGAGCTTGTGCTTCTTCTTCTTCTTCTTCTTCCTCCTTCTCACAAACAGACACATCTAGATCCCTATGTATTTCTTCCATAATGTCTTTCAATGGTGTGTATGTCAGTGTGGTGATGGTTTTGGTTTAACTTGCAAAAGCTTTATGTATCGACTTTAGTGGTGCATGTACATTGATCACTCTTAAAATGAGCGCATCAGAGACCAATTCATCGAGTTAGGTAGGATCATAATGAGCGGTAATTTGTTCTCTCTCAAGAGACTTAACGTGGTTACATTCCAGTGACTGGATTCGAACCCAAAACTTTGATTAAACTGAAAGAGACCTAAATCACCTCATCCAAACACTCTTTGAGTCGTCTCTTTTTATGGTCGAGATTGGTCCCACAAGTTGGAATGATTCATTGAAGACAAGAGTCACACCCAAAAACCATTACAAGGCCAACCAACAACCAAGCAGGGGGCAAACACTAAAGACATGAGTGCACTTATGTGGCAACGGCACATGTACAATGATCACTCTTAAAATGTGTGGGATAGGAATCGTCCCTTTTTGCATGTGATGTGGGGTATATATACTGGCTTTTCTGTCTCCCTTTTGAATCGTCCCTTTGATTTTTTTTAACTGTGTCTCGTGTGTGCAACTGTAGAGACTAATTCCTCAAGTCGGATAGGAACACAATAAGCGTCAAAGCTCTTTCTCAAGAGAATTAATGCTGCTACATTCCAGAGGCGGGGTTCGAAACTAGAATCTTGATTAAGCTGAAAGGGACCCAAATCATCTCATTTTAGCACTTTGTGTCGTCTCTTTGATTTTAATTTGTACTAATTTATCAAATTGATTCATTGAAAAAACATGGGTCATAATATTTTATTTTTTTGGATGAAGAGTTATATTTGGCGTATCTAAGATAAGAAATGGATTTTCTCATGAAAGTTTTAGATAAGGTTAATTATATCAACCATTGTGTTTTTTTCTTCTCTATTTATAACATTTACCAAATTTTCAAAGGTTTTAAATGATAAACAAAAACCAATACGTTAGCCAAGTGACATAAGCTACCCTAGAGTAGATGGGGCTTACTATGTGCTCGAGTTCAATTTCCGCAGTAGACAAATTTAGTGTTGATTAGTTCGAAATTTGCGCCTAAGCACAATTAGAGATTAGTCTTTTTGAGACACTTCGTAGGTAGCCAACAAATATCTGAACCAAAAAAAAATGATAAACACGAAATTTTGGTACGCCTTTACGAGACTCGTCTTGATATCAAAAACTTACACTGAAGGATTTTTGACCAAAAGCTAAAAAAATAACAACAATAATTTTTGAACACTCCAAAACTCATGCTACACTTAGAGGAATATAGAAAAAGCAAGAATAATATAATAAATATGATAGGTGGATGATATGATAAGAATAGGAATATAAAAAGAAAAATGAGGTGTTAAATGTGTGTTTAGGACTTAAGATTTTGTGGTGTCTAAAAATCAAGGTTGAAAACAGAAAGTTGAGAATTTGCAGTTGTATGTAGTTATTTATGTACCCATTAGACTGTTGTTGTAATCTGTAATTGGCTTTTGTCTTTGTCGGTTTGGAATATCCTAGTGCTCCGATTCAATACACACTTAGTTTCTCATGCTCCCAAATCACCTGTCGTACAATATTTTTCAAGTCGTGATTTATTTGTGAATTTTTTAGATTTGCATAGTCTCTAAACCAAAAAGTTGGTGTAGTTATCAGCTTTGTAATTTGCATAATTATTGGACTAAAATTCGATTCAGCGCAAAAACAACTAACATTTATTTAAATAAATGAGTAGATATTTTGGGTTTAGAAAAACATGGTTTGAAAAAATAAAGAGAGGAAAAGCAAATATAAATAATATTATTTTGAAAGAGTGAAATTGTAAAAGAAGTACCATAACTTATGTTGGAAAAAAAAAAAGGAAAGAGAGAAGCGAAGAGTTGGAAAAAAAATAACTTTGGAGAACTTTTCTAAACAAAAAAAAAAGAGAGAAGAGTTTGAGAAAAAATAAAGAAAAGAGTTGGCTACCAAAGATTTATTATATAGAAGATAGAAGATAGACAAGAGATACTTAAGAATCGATTTTTTTTAGAAAATGGACAGTTGATCGGCAACACCTAAATAAAATGGATAAAAATAACTTTTTTATCGGTAAAATAAAGGCAACAAAACAAACTACTTTCTACTAAATTGCACTCTTATAGCAGCTAAAAAAATCATAGATAAATCAGTCGGGCATTGATACCATAAGAACTGGCCAGGACTTACGGAAGCTCTGTGCTTGGCCAACCAGTCAGCAACATGATTTCCTTTCCGCATAGTATGAACGAATGAGAGAGACCAATTGTAGTTCTTGAACTCGTAGATGAAGGAGACAAGATGAGCATACAGATGAGTATGGGAGACACCCTCCACTAGTGCAGAAAAGACATCTAACATCGATTATTTTGGACATTTAGCATCGGTTATTTGTCGATGTTAAATCCACCGATGCTAAAAGTGAGACATTTAACCAATGCTAAATGTCACTTTTAGCATCGGGTGTTTAAAAACCCGATGCTAAATGGTGTTTTATCATTGTTTTTGCTGTCTAAAAAATGAAATTTAGCATCGGTTATTCAAACAACTGATGCTAAATGTCCTGAAATGTGACATTTAGCATCGGGTGTTCAAACAACCGATGCTAAATATCTTGAAAAGTGACATTTAACATCGGCTGTTTCAAACAACTGATGCTAAATGTTCCAAAAAGAGACATTTAGCATCGGTTGTTTAAATAACCGATGCTAAATGTCTAATTTTTTTTTAAAAAAAAAATTAATTGACACTATTAATAGATATCAATTAGGCAATTTATAAAATCCTGATATACAAAGTTATTTCCAGACAGTAATAAGTTCATAAAAGTACTTCAAATGCTATTGAAATTTTAATATCATACAATACAAGTTATTAATCCTATAAGTTCTACAAGTTTCTTACAAAAAATTCTACAAATGTTATAACTGAAAGACTTAGTACCTAGATTCTAGAGTACTTAGTAAACTTATACAAATCAACTCTGCCAAACCCAAGATCACTACTAAGAGCTCATGTTGAGTCTTTGAGTTGTTGCAAGGACTAACACAATGTCCACATAGATTCCAAAGGAGAACATGAGGATCACAAGGGCTAGTTAAAAGTAGAAGCATCTCACCAATGCCACCATAACTTGGGAGAAATAATAAAAACATATAACCTGGAACAAGAGCAACAAATAAAGGTTACTATAGTAATAAGAATAATACCATCCAACTTCAATTTTAAGTTGGCTAGCTCATAACCACACCTTTAACCAAAATAATATATATATATATATATATATATATATATATATATATATATATATATATATATATATGTAAATAGCAGACCTGTAGTTGAAACTCCATACACGAAGACCATCTAGATCATCAATGCTGATAAGAATTCTGCAGGGTAAATAATGAAATAGTTGCCCAATTAATTAATTTAATTATAAACATAAGACAAGGTGATAATGGTTTATAAATAGAGTTAATTGAGTCAATACATTTTACTATTACAGAGAAAGTGTTTAATACAAAGACTAAACCTTTGGAAATTAAGTGGGAATTAGAACATCTAAGTGAAAAAACGATAAGTACGAGGTAGGGAAGTTAACTGACACATGGCCATGGGGGTACAATACACTACAGGGTACAAAAGAAGGATCATCATGGGATCAATGTTACCATGGAAAGTTGACAACCTAGTTTCAAAAAATTTGCAATGAGCAAAACCAACAGTGTGTACTCCCATAAAGGTAACAAATTAAATCTTCTAGTGATATATAGGTTTGGACTTGCAAGTTTAGTGATAGCTAAAGGATGTTATTATGGGCTTGATGCTTTTAAAATGCTTTCGGGTGAAATATTTAAATAATATGACAGATAGTTAAGTCCATGCTATATGGGCTAGATGCATTATATTTCACAAAATGAAAAAGAGAATACATATATATCTAACACTTACACTAAAGCTACTTTGACTATTGCAAAGCTTGTAATCAGCATGGAAACAACTTCAAAGCCCAACTAAATAACTAAAACTGCATAGTAAAAACAAAACAAAACAAAACAAAACTGCATAGTAATACCTCTAGCCTAAAGGCATTCCCCTTTTTCTTCTTAATAATACCCTTCGTTGGGCATGCATTATACTCTAAAGGACTTCTATAGCCGGAAGCAACTCCTTTGAGAGATGCAGATATGGAGTCTGTTGTGAAGGCATGTGGGAAGATGGTGAAGTAAAAACTGTAGAATTACCACCGGCTGGCCTTTGACCCTGTAAGGTTGAGAAGAAAAGGTTCCAATGTGGGAGTTTTCTGAGATTTATCAGAACTTAAATTCGCAGATACAAAACAGTAATGAAAATAAATCTCAACTGCATCAAAATCAAAACCTCAGAAGATTTGGTATAGAAACTCTCCTTTCTTTATCACTCAGCCAATGTCATGTAGGAGCAAGACAACTAAACACCAATATATTTCATTAATTTCTACATAATCTTGCTAGCTAGTATGTTGTCTTTGTCTCTCCCAAGATGGCCAAAGAAAAAGATACTCATGTGCAGTACATATTTCATGTAGGCTTTAAGACAAGCAGTTGTGCACCAGAAACAACACCTAGTACTGGAATCTCAGATTTGGCTTGGACGAATTTTAACCACCTAATTAACTGCCTTGTGATTGAGTTTAATACTCATCAATTTTCTCAGATACCAATAACATTTTTTTATCTAAGATACCAATAACATAACAACGTCTGAATTAAACACAAAGCTCTCTAATATTTAGTCCAAAAGCATATTAAATAACTTCCACGCAGCTGTATAGATAATTTTACACAAACACAAAAGGATGAAATCAGAATTAATAGAAATAATTATACAAAAACAAACACAAAGGGAAAATCAATTAGGGACAGAGTTAGGGCAAATCAATTACAGAAACAATTAGGGTTTGAATTAGGGAAATCAATTAGGTACAAATTCAAAACATTGGGGAAATAGGTTATTAAAACAATGATTTCAAGATATGAGTCATCAAATAGCCTTTTATGTAGCCAATAAGACTAAACCAACACACACTATGCAAGCTTGAGGTGTTAAATCTTCACTCAGTTACTTCATATTGAAGCATTATACATGAAATTATAATAAAATAAGCATGATATCGATCCTTCCTTCATTCTGATCTATTTTTATTGATCATAAAATAAAAACAATATATATATATATATAAGTAACTAATAATATCATTTATAAAATAATTATTATGAATCTAGTTAAGTTAATACACACATAAATTAGTTTAAGAAATATGGGGTGTTACACTTATATATCGCTCTAGGCCCCAAATCACATAATTAAAATAAAACAATTTTGAAAACAAGTCTTCACAATTATTTAGAAAAAGTGAGGTGTTACAAAATTCACATGCAGTGAATGCAAGTAATATTTAATATTTAGTCTATTAGCACATGAATGACTCAATTTATATATGATGGATGTGTTACAACTTATTTGTATGGTTCATTTGATAGTAATAATTATATGAAGACATCACTTGTCCATTTAGTTTTATGGAAAGATCTAGAAATGAATTTGCTATTATTGGAACTCTTGAAGAGATTTAAAAACTATAGCTTGCTCAAAGAAATAATTCTAGAGAATGACTTCAAATTATATTTGATGAGTTTGGAGGTTGAACCTTAAATAGATCTCCACCTAGAAAATCCTAAAAGTATAAAAGATATAGAGAAATATCTTAAAATAAATATTTCTGAGAAACAAAGTTTTGTCTCGACCTGCAGATCGATCAATTAGCTAAGTGAATGATGATAAATTATATCTATTGAGTACATGATGTGTGTGTCAAGAAGATAACATATATTACAGTCTCGAAGACCACATAATGTCATATGAATTGATGTGATAGTATTATTTTATACTTAGTGAGATAGAATTTATCAACAATCAAAATGTACTAGAACAGAGTGCAATATATTTGTTTTTATATTTTCATGAGACAGATGAAGCAATTATTTTATGCATATCTGTTCATAAAACTAATCATGCCGATACAATGTATTTATTTTGACCCAAATCAAGTCAGATTCCAAACCTACTATTTTCAACATATGGTGACATTGAAACATCACTATAATCTACAAGAAATCTATAGTTATTGTTTCTTCATATCAGACTCAAGCACCAGCAATTTAAGGAAGAGACATTGAAGATAAAGCTTAATTGAAAGGATGATATATATCACAGTGTATATTGGTTAAAATGTGTTAGGGGAGAAAATCTTGGTATCAATATTTGTTGTATATGTGGCACTTCTATTGGTTAGCTCACACCTGAGGTGGATCCTACGTGGCAATACAGATTAAACATCAGCACACCAGAATCATCTTTATTATGTTAGTTACACTCGGTTTGCAAGTTAGTTGGTTGATTACTTGAATAGCAAGTTTGGCGCCAAAACTTGTAATTCTATAACTAGCTAGTTTTGTATGATTGTAAAGATAATAACAGAATTGGGATTGTGTGATGAGAGATTGGGAAACGTGGGAATCTGGTAGTGAGGGGGAAAACACCATTGGGAGTTTCATTCAATTGTGTAAACCTTGATACTTTGATCTAATGCAATGGACAAGCAATTTGACTTGGTCCCCCAGATGTAAGCATCACATTGATGCTGAACTGGGTAAACATGTTCCCTGTGTTCTTTAATTTCACTGCAATTCGTTCAATTTGGTTTTAGGGTTCTTAATTGCAACTTAGGGTTTATCGGGTTGAATTTGGGGATTTAAGTTCAATTTCGCAATCCGTGTGAAATTGACCTCTAAATCTTTGTGCCTATTACTCGTTGGATGCTGTATGATTGATCTTGATCAAAGTTCTTAATCTGTAACATTGTTTTCTCAATCTTGAATCGGTTCTGGTTTTGTTTGCAAAACTGTGTTACTGTTCCATTGTTTTTGGTGTTTCTGCTGCTTAATTCTCAACAATATTCTTAATTGATGCTTTAAATAGGGGGAGAAAACTGTACTCTTTTTTCCTTTACCATGGTTTTGTCCCACAGGATTTTCCTGGAAATGTTTTTAACGAGGCAGTTCCCTAAAGGATATTGTACTCTTTTTCCTTCACTAGATTTTTATCCCACTAGGTTTTTTCTAGTAAGGTTTTAATGAGGCATATCATCGGTGGACATCCAAGGGGGAGAGTGTTATGAAATAATATATATGGATGTCCACTTCTCTTCCTCTTCCACTACTATTGTATTTACTCCCTTTGTAATGGGTTACTAGTGGTTTTACATAGGTTGATCTTTCACTTCACTTCTACCCTATAAATAGGGCTATCTCCTATGTGTAAATACACTTGTGATGAGAAATACAAAGACTCCCAACTTCTCTTCTTCTCTCATTATCTTCTTCAATTTGCATATTTCTTCTTCATCTATAATCTTCTATTTGGTTATTTTCATAACACAAACAATGTTGTCTAAGTCCTTCAAAGTGTTTGTCTAGTCAATGTTAGAGCGCATTAAAAGTCCAATTGTTTGTGTCTATAATTCCAATTTTTTGATAACACAATTCAATAATCCATTTGGCCAACCTAATTTCAAGGTCACAACATAACACAAGATATAGTTTTTTAACAAGGAAAAAAAAAAAGAGGGGTGTATAAAGCAAAATTGGGAATGCAAAAGGTAACGTAACTCCCTTAGCCCCAAACGACGTTATATATACGTGTCTCTGTCTCCCGCGTTTACATTCCGTTGGCAATTAGACGAACTGGAAATGGTGTCACCGTGTGTGTACGTTATCCAAAATGATGAACAAGTTAAATTCTTTTATACGAGTAAACAACTTCTGCTCTAACTCCCACTCACAAATATATAATAGTAAAATTCAACTCGCTTAATCGAAGATAGATTGTTCTTTACAATGTTGGCAGTGTCATTTTCTGCTACTTGGTCAACCCTCCTCGGTTCTTCTTCTTCCTCCACCTCTTCTTCACTTCCTCGTTCTTTTTCCATAACAACCGTTAGCCGCCCCACCACCACTATTTCCACCATATCCGCATCATCATCTACATCTATAACCAAAGATGTATGGACCCGAACGCCGCGTTCTCCTTCTTCCAACACCAACAGAAAACAACGTCTTACCAGAACACAAAAACAACAACATCACAACCACGAACCCAATTATCTAGACCGCAGCGTCGACATGAAACAACTATTATCCTCAATCGCACAGACACAAAACGAGGAAGAACTTCACGCTGTTATGTCCCCTTACAACGGTAGACAACTCTCCATTCGGTTCATGGTTTCCGTACTCTCTCGAGAACCCAATTGGCAACGCGCCCTTGCAATTCTAGATTGGATGAACGAGAAAGCTCGTTATTCACCATCGGTATCCGCTTACAATGTTGTTATCCGTAATGTGCTTAGAGCTAAACAGTGGCACCTTGCACATGGCCTGTTTGATGAAATGCGTCAAAAGGGTCTTTCTCCTGATAAGTACACTTATTCCACTCTCATTACATATTTTGGTAAACAAGGTTTGTTTGATTCTTCTTTCTTTTGGTTACAGCAAATGGAACGTGATAAAGTTACTGGTGACCTTGTTTTGTATAGTAACTTGATTGAGCTTTCACGTAAGTTGTCTGATTATTCTAAGGCAATTTCAATATTCAACACGTTGAAAAACTCGACTAATATTACCCCTGATCTTATTGCTTATAATACTATGATTAATGTGTTTGGAAAGGCTAAGCTTTTCCATGAGGCTAAATCATCTTCTTCAGGAGATGAGGGACAATGGTGTGAATCCGGATACTGTTAGTTACTCGTCGCTTCTTGCCATTTATGTTGATAATCAGAAGTTTGTTGAGGCGCTTTCTTTGTTTTCTGAAATGAATGAAGCTAAATGTCCCATTGATCTTACTACATGCAATATCATGATTGATGCTTATGGCCAGCTTCACATGATTAAGGAAGCTGATTGCTTCTTCTGGGGTATGAGGAAAATGGGAATTGAACCTAATGTGGTTAGTTATAATACTATCTTGAGGGTTTATGGAGAGGCTGAGCTATTTGGGGAGGCTACACACTTGTTTCTTTTGATGCAAAGGAAGGGTGTACCACAGAATGTTGTTACCTATAACACCATGATTAATATTTATGGCAAGTCTCTCGAGCATGAGAAAGCGATTTAATCTGGTTCAAGAAATGCAGAGTAGAGGTATTCAACCAAATGCCATCACTTACTCAACCATAATATCTATTTGGGAAAGGGCAGGGAAACTTGATAGAGCGGCCATTTTGTTTCACAAGTTGAGGAGTTCAGGAGTGAAAATTGATCAGGTTTTGTACCAGACAATGATTGTGGCTTATCAGAGGGCTGGTTTAGTTGCTCATGCTAAGCGCCTACTTCACGAGCTCAAGCAACCGGATAACATTCCTCGGGAGACAGCGATCACGATACTTGCTAGAGCTGGTAAAGTTGACGAGGCTACGTGGGTTTTCCGACAGGCTTTTGATGCTGGAGAGGTGAAAGATATATCTGTATTTGGATGCTTGATTGATCTTTTCTCGAGGAACAAAAAGTATGCAAATTTGGTTGAAGTGTTTGAGAAGATGAGAGAGGTTGGACATTTTCCTGATTCTCATGTTATTGCTCTTGTGCTGAATGCTTTTGGAAAGCTGCTGGAATTTGAGAAAGCAGATGCTTTATATAAACAGATGTATGATGAAGGGTGTGTTTTCTCAGATGAAGTTCATTTCCAGATGCTCAGTCTTTATGGCGCGAGAAAGGATTTCGCGATGGTGGAATCATTATTTGAGAAGCTGGATTCCAATCCCAATATTAACAAGAAGGAGTTGCATTTTGTTGTTGCCAACATTTATGAAAGAGCAGATAGATTAGTGATGCTTCTCGAATCATGAATATGATGAATCACAAAGCAATCAGAAACCATGATAATGCTTAGAAGTATGCATCTGCCTTTCCCCATGTAACTTGTGTGCTGCTCTTGATTATTAACATTATTTTCCCTTGATCATCCATAAATACCATATTCAGAAAATTTCTCTTATTCCCTACTAAGTGTCCTTAATTCTTATGTAAATACTCATGATAGTGTTATAGCAACAACACACATTTTGTATTAAAGCATCCTTGTAGTTAATCATTACAGTTCTCAGACTTATGAGCACTCATACTCTTTCTACATTTTGAGCGTTGCACTTTGAATAGTGTTATTGCTTGAATACTAATGATTAATTAACTGATTGTAAGTAAGAGAGGCAGTGGATTTTGGAATTTGGGACTAACACAAACCCAAACTTTAGAAGGATATTTGTGAAGGATATTTGTGAAGGGATGTTTGGCCCTTGCTGTTGCGAACCCAGAATCACAGAATCCAGAAAAAATAGGAATTAAAAGTAACAAATAGTGAGAATAGATGTATATTATTGATGATAATGAAAGGAAACTGCAGAAAGGGATGAATCCCCTTCTACTTGCTAGGCTCCTCAAAGAGAAAATACAGTTCTCTGGCCAAAGCAGCCAAAACAGCTCCCATTCCTTACACACCTTTCCGTGAACTTTAAGGGTGTGTTTGGGAGTTTGGAGTGGAGGGGAGAGCATAAGACTAGTAGAGGAGGAGCTCCTCCAAATTTGTTTTTGGAGTTCCTCCAAATTTCCCCAATTTTGGAGGAGCTCCAAAAATAAACTAAGAGAGGGATTTGGGAGGGTTTAGGGGGGTCATTTTTCTCTCCATCACTAAATAATTTACACTTTTAGTCCTACTAGTATCCATTACCCGTGCGCTGCACGAGTATATTTGAAATCGTGAATAATAGTGTCAAATTTAGTCATGCACGGTTAAATAACAATGTATGGCGAAAGAACACAATTACCAAAGTAACAATATAATGAAGTTAAATAGTATATGCCTTGCACATGCTAATTCTATAAAAGATAATAAAATGCTCAAACACACCAAACAGAAAACTGAATAAAAGACTCTTAAACACCATAAGTCTAACTGAAATTAATTCAAATGCATAATCTACGGGCAATTTCATTGAACAATACTCATTGACTCGTAAGTCCGCCAACTTCAAGGGTCCTTTTAATTCCATGGGTACCACCATCAGTATTGCTTTCTACAACACCATCGACGACTGCTTCGTCCAGAGTGTCAACAAACTTACCTTTGAGATCCTGTACAACAAATATAGCAAATGATAAACGTCATATACCCCATTTTAATTTTTTTTAATGACAACTGATTTATTCAATGAAGATGATAATCAGCAATATAATACCTGAGCAACAACGTCCAGTCCAACAGGGATTTCTTCAGCAGTCTTTTGATTACCAACAATATGATGAATAATTCAATCCATAAATAACAACAAATTAGTGGGATAGACAGTTATAAATTGAAAGTTGTCTAAACAAATTCAACTGTTATACCAAACTTATACCAGATATTTAACTTTGAAATGTTTAATTATGGTAGCATCATCAGTCAACGTCGTCACGATGAATGACCTTGCAAAGCGTGTATTCCTATGCTGTAATACACATCAACTTTAGTTCCACTCCGGTATTCCTATGCACTATGTGTTTTAATTCCTTTTGAACACCAATCAAATTAGTAGTGCTATAATGACCTTCCAGGAGAAATCTGATTTATAAGAGCAACAACATGATTGTTTTTTTAATTCCTTCTATTATATACGTTTTTATATAATTGCTATTGATTGTATAAGAGGTATTATAGTAGCGCTATAATGACCTTCCATATTGTATAAGAGATGCATCAATAATTCATTATATTATATAATTAATGTGCTTAATTTCACCAAAGAATTTGCAAATTGGTTGCTAAAAAAGATGATTAAAAAAAACTGAGAATGTGGTTAATCACCATTTTTTGAATTGACGGATCGATTTGTGTTTAAAGGATATTAAATCGCTAATTAATGTGCTATATAGGCATTAAACTGCAGTTTTGAGAAATCAATGATTTAATTCAATACTAAAAATTGATTTTCTAATTACTTGGGAATACAATCTTTTCAAATTGCATTACAGTAATATTTTGGTTAAAAACTAATTAACACTATTAAAACCGTTCCCTGTAAATGAGCTTGTGTTTTGAAATTCTTGAAGATTCAACTAAAAAAATTAAATCCGTCAAGGAGACATGTGCTGTAAATTTGCGCTAAACCTTCGTTTTATTTGTTGTCATCAAATTTTAAACCGGTAATTAATTAGGAATAAAAATATCTGAAATTTCATCCAAGTTTTAATATTTTTGTTAAATATTGCTAATTAACACAAATCAACACTTGACCCAAGTAAATTACCAAACGGTTTTAATGTGTTAAAAATTCAAATGAAAACATTAAAATTGGGTATTCAATTCAAATTCATTACGTCATTATGAGTGCTTTAATTGTTGACAAAATTTTAATTTTGTAATTAATTGGGAATATTGTTAATTGAATTATGATTCCAGACATATTTTTGTTAAATGCTAATTAACACAATTAAGACCATGTCCCCAAATAAAATTAGCTTAGGGTTTTCACTTTTTATAAACTCAAATAAAAACATAAAACTGGCTTTTCAAATCAAATTCTGAGTGTTATTAGGAGGGATTTGATTCTTGACTAAAAAACCGATCTTGTAATTAAATGGGAATAAAACTAATTAAATAGACATCATTTTATAAAATCAAATGTTGAAGCACATGTCTCCAAAAATTTCTAAATCATAATTTTCGCATCTATCCTTAACACAAATATTCTTTTAATTTAAAAAAACATCTGTTTCATTAAAATATGACGGTGACGTCTATATAAACTTGATGTAAAGTTGAACAATTAAATTTGAAGGAATGAAGGACAAAAAATACAACAAACTCACAATTCATACCAAAATTCATTCAATCCTTGTTATAACAATTAACAAAGTTGACATGAGCCAAAAGGCCCAAAACCACGTGATATAACAAAGTGTTACTCCTTTGGAATGGTGAATCATCTTCTCATAATGTGCATTTCATTCCCTGTATTTCCAAATAATACTAACAACAATCTTTAATTCGCATACCTGAAGCCATATAACTCGCTTTATTCCTAGCTTCATCATTAACATTTGTCCTTTACACTAAAAAAATAAGCTCATCATTAACAGTTAGGAATTCACAACCAAGTATTAGCACAATTGAAATATATAATAATTAAAGAAATTAAAATTTTCATTTTAAAGAATTAGGCAGCCTACCCTCTTCATCAGCCTTGATTTTTTCGGGAAGGTCGAATAATTGGGTTTAATGTTACGTGTGATGTCGTAATACCCCTCGAGACGACACAACTACTCCGACAACCGTATTAATGTTGTGTGACGCTGTAATGTTTTGTTCGACGCCTCAATCGCACTATTAGACGCTGCGGTCTATTTTGTCACCTAAGACAACACTTGGTCTTCTTCTCCTCTTCTTCCCAAGTGGGCAGTTGTAGTAGCTATGCTCTCAGAGTGGCAATAAACAACCTTCCATCAAAGAAAATATAGATTTAAACAAAATACTAAAAAACTCAGTCTCAAATTAAGTATTAAACACAATATTCTCTTATAAGTAAAATCAGAATTTGAAACCAACAGAAAAAGTGCAGGTGTTCTCCCTTTAATATAATAACAAAAAAAGAGCTAAATAGCCTAAAAAGCGCCAACACAAAGAAGCAACCTACATGGTAGCCATAGGAGGTGATGCAGGTGGGAAATAGTGAAGAGAGACCCATAATATTTTTGATAAAATACGAACCAATAATCCCAACAATAAAAAATGCATCAAAATCAATCAAAAGCACTAAACAATAAAAAAAAGGCTTGATGATAGGCTCCTGCAGCAGATCTATTCGTTGGTTCAAGTTCCAAATTTTAGTGAAAGTGCTCATTATATTTGCTGGAAGCATCAAAAATATGATTAATAGGATTTATTGCGAATTTAAGTGCACTTATTGACAATGTTTTATTGTCTCGCTCATAATTAAAGGTCGTGGGCACCGAAATATAAATTGATTAGAGCCGTTGATGAACTTCGTTGTGTGTCTTCCGTTGATTCAATTTGATGTTGCAAGATCCAACGCTTAACATTACATGGGATGGGTTAGCGCATAGACCACTCGCATGTGAGCCAAAAATTCGATTCAATTTCAGCCCTTGATTATTTCGGACACACGCACGCTATGCATCTTGATCGTTCAAAGTGCCATGTATTAATTTTCAGTGACGTGGAAATGACGTAATGTATTGCGTCATTTTTGTCTATTTGACGTGTCATGCACACGTCAGCTATTCATGGTTATATATTATTAAGATAAGATAAGATGTCCTCCCCTCCCTTCCAAACTCCCAAACACACCCTAAGGGTTTGCATGCTCCATTTCTGTTTGGGCGAAGGTGCTTTTGAGAATATACGCACGCATTTGCATAATTATAAAATGAATATACGCATTTGAAGAATTATAATTTTTCTTATTATTTGTGAAAAAAAAACTAAGACAGTGCTAATTATGTTAGGAATTGTTTTGAAATATCGAAAATGGTTTTTGAAAATTAATGACCGAAGAAATACACTCTCAATACTTGGAAATGCATGTTTAGGCGAGTTAGCGACTTAGTGAGAAAGTAGTTGTTGGAAAAAAATCACAACAATTATATAAAAACAACGACTCAGTAGGTCAACAAAAAAAATTACACCACTCATCCTAAGCCCATGCCCATGCTCGGCCCAATCAGTCAGATGGCGATGCGTGTGTAGTGGTAAGTTTGTGTGTATTATCTTCCATCCACAAAATTGGGCTAATATCCTCAACGAATAAGAAGCCACAACGTGAATACTCCTCTTAAGGATATTAGTAACATTTTACTAATTGATTTGGTTGGGGATCCTATACTCTATAGAGTTATGAGTTTGTAGTTCTGTCCGAGTGTTTTGCCCTCATACTCACACAAAAACATTTAACAAATCTGTATTTTACAATTTTTTCCGAACGATGTCTTAATGAAATTTACAGCAATATGTGTTAGGAGACAAAGTCTAGGATATATATATATATATATATATATATATATATATATATATATATATATATATATATATATATATATATATATATATATATATATATATATATATATATATATATATATATGTTTGATAAGTCCAACTATTACTCCATTAGTTTATAGTAGATAGGTAACTAGTAGTTTATAACATGTCATCAAAAATCGTAGGCGGAGGCCTTCAGGGGAATCCTCTAGGAAAACTGTGCTCATGGTGGCCACTTGAAAACTGTAGTTCGTCGGCCAATCTTCCCAGTTCTTAGAATGTGGTTTAAGGCCTAACTCAACCCCCACAAAATCAGCTTGTAAGGTGAGGGATGCCACCCACTTATAAACTCTTTTTCAGGCCATATCACATCCGATGTAGGACTCGAACACACCCTCACGCCCGGGGTGGACAATCGAGCGTGACCGAGTGGCCCGATAGCGGGTGGCCCAACGAATCTTGGATTGACTCTGATACAATCTTAGAATGTGGTTTAAGGTCTAACTCAACCCCACAAAACCGGCTTGTAAGGTGAGGGTGTAAGAATGAAATGATGCAAAAAGTGATATTGCATTGATTGAAAAGCGAAAGTATATCTTGGTTTCTGATTACAACAATAATGTAAAAACCGAATTCAAATGTAAATTGAAACAATACACTTTTGGGCTCACAGAACATAAAAGGCCCAAAACAACTAGGAGCCCAACTTATACAAAATAGGCCCACTAAACTATCAAGACTATATACAACATTTCCTCCCTTAATCTGTAAACACCAACTTTCAGATTACACATCTTTAGCAGCATCAATTTTACACATTCCAAGCTCCTTCATAATCCTCGCAGTAAACTCGTCAACCTTCAATGCTTTAGTGAGCAAGTCAGCTAGTTGCTCTTGGGATGGACAGAACTTCAACTCTATGGTTCTTGAGTTGCTCAAGTCTCTCAAAAAATGATACCTGACATCTATATGCTTACTCCTCCCATGCATAACTGGATTCTTTGCCAATTTGATGGTTGAGGAGTTGTCACATAAGGCCCGCGAGCACTCACTCTGTTCTTTGCCCAAGGTACTTGAAGACTCTGCTTAGCCGCGATTCCTTGGCAAACACCGTATGCATTTGCTACAAACTCGCTTAAAGTGGTGGATAGAGTCACTATAGGTTGCTTGCTTGGCCAAGCCACAAAGCACGAGTTCATCATGAATACATATCCACTAGTGCTCTTCCTATCATCCAAATCCCCCGCGTAGTCACTGTCACAATATCCAACAAGTTCCTGTATTTTCCCTCTCCTATACAGTATTCCAGTGTCAGCTGTGCCTCTAAGGTATCTCAAAATTCTCTTTGCAGCAGTCATGTGTTCAATCGAAGGCTGCTCCACAAATCTACTAATCATGCCAACACCAAACATAATGTCCGCCTTGTTGCATTCAAGTACATTAAGCTTCCAATCATTTGTTTAAACACTGTTGAGCTTATAGTACTACTGCTACTGCTACTTTCTTTGGTTAACTTGCATCCTGTCACCACTGGACTGCAAACAGGTTTGCTGTCAAGCATTCCAAACCTTGATAGAATCTCCATGATGTACTTTTGTTGATGAATGAATATTCCTTTGCTGCTTTGGATCACTTCCACTCCAAGAAAGTACCTCATTTTTCCTAAATCAGACATGTCAAAAACTTTCTGCATAGATTGTTTAAAACTGTCTAGCAGATTGTTGTTGTTGCTGGTGTAAATCAGGTCATCAACGTAAAGGCTCACAATAAGGACATCTGCAGTTTTCTCATCCCTTTTAATGTATAAAGTATGCTCATAAGGACACTTAACAAAACCTGACTCAGCAAAGTAAGTATCAATTTTGCTGTACCAAGCTCGAGGAGCTTGTCTAAGCCCATATAAAGCTTTTTTCAACCTGTATACTTTGTTTTTCTCAGTACCAGTCTTCACAAACCCTTTTGGCTGTTCCACATAAACTACCTCTTCTAATTCTCCATGCAAGAATGCTGATTTCACATCCAACTGCATAATTTGCCATTTGTTACCAGCAGCTATAGCTAAAATGGCTCTAATGGTATCCCACCTAGCAACTGGTGCAAATACCTCTGTGAAGTCCACTCCATGTTGCTGAGTGTATCCTTTAGCAACTAGCCTTGCCTTATACTTATCCACTTTCCCTTGCTCATTGTATTTGGTCTTGAAGATCCATTTAACACCAATGATCTTGGCGCCTTGAGGCAACTCCTCAAGCACCCAAGTCTTGTTTTTCTCAATTGACTCAATTTCGCTTCATTGCCTTACGCCACTTATCATGCTTGGCAAAGATCTTCATATGAAATTGGATCGCCTCATTGTCAAAAACAACTACACTTTGTGCAATTCATTCATATCTGCGAATTCTTCATCATTATCATGATCCTGTTACCACAAAATCCTTCCACCGCATGGGGTTCCTTTTAATCCTTGGCTCCACCCTTTCTTCACTTTCCAAACTTGTATCACTATTACTGGCAGTGTCAGTATCTATCCTCCCTTGATTCAAGTTTGGATTAGACACTGAATCATCATTTGCAGTAGCAGTAGCTGATGCTTGATCATCACTATTGTTAGCAGTGCGAGATTCATTAATGTTTTTCTTTGTATTTGAATCATTATTCATCTCAGAGTCAATTTCAATCCCAACATGCTGATCCTGTTGATCATTCCAATCCCATTTCTCTGTTTCATCAAAATTTACATCTCTACTTACCATAATCTTCTTTGTGATCGGATCATAGAGTCTATAGGCCTTAGACTCATCACTTATGCCTAAGAGTACACACTTTCTACTCTTGTCATCAAGTTTTTTTCTTTGATTATCTGGGATATGCATGTATGCCAAGCAGCCAAACACTCTAAAATATTTGACTGAGGGCTTGATGCCACTCCAAGCCTCCTCAGGAGTTAGATCTTTGACAGATGCAGTGGGACTTCTATTCAGAACATGAAAGCTCCACCTTACAGCCTCAGGCCAGAAACTTTTGGGTAATTTAGAGTCACATAATGACTCCTTACCATATTCATGATCTGTCTATTCTTTCTTTCACCACCCCATTTTGTTGGGCGTGAAAGCTGCGATCCAATCGCTTTCTAATGCCATTTCAGAGAGCGAAAGTATTAAATTCGGTGAGAATTAAATTCTCCCCACATGCGTCCTTAAGCAACTAATATGGCTACCAATTTCCTTTTCTACCATCACTGAACCTCTTGAATGTATCAAAGGCTTGAGACTTTTCACTAAGAAAATAAACCCAACCCCTTTCTACTAAAGTCATCAATAAAGGAGAGAAAATACCTCTTCTTCTTTGTTTGATTCAGTGTGATAGGTCCACAAATGTCGAATGAACTAGTTGCAATGCTCTGGTGGCCCTCCAATTACTCGCTTGGCTATAGAATCCCCGTGTTGTTTTCCCACCAAACATTCTCGCACATACTCCATCCTGTCTCCTTCAAGCTAGCAGCCTTCTTTCACCATATCTTTCACCTTCAAGAGCTTCAAACCACTGTATCCTAAGTGAGCATATCTCCTATGCCACGAAGACAAATCATCATCCCTCTGTTGAAGCTTGCATACAATTCGAAGCAATAGGTGTTCCTTTCACCAGAACATTCTACATTTTTTGCATGTGTGAAGTCATTAGAACTCCAATTTTCTTGTGACTTACTATACAATGGTTATCTTCAAAAGTCACTTTCAAGCCTTTCTCTTGAAGTTGACCAACACTAAGAAGATTACTCCTAATATCGTGTATGTAGTATACATCGAGACAATCCTAACATGACCTTCAATTTCTATCTTTATCTTTCCTTTACCCTTCACAATCAATCGTGTATCATTTCCAAGTTTAACCGTTTCTCTAAAATTCTCATCAAAATCAAAGAACCAGTGTTTATTACCACACATATGATTGCTGCACCCACTATCTAAGAACCATACCTCTTCATTTGATGAATTCTTTGCATCCTTTGTAATCATGTAGAGAACATGTTCATCGTGACACACCATGATTAGTGCGATCCATCGCCTAGAATCCATGTCGCCTTCTTGCAACGTTCTTGGAATCTTCTTTCACAGCCATGAGAAGCATCTCTTCTTCTTCATCAAAACCAGCATAGTTTGCAACTTTCTCTTTCTCTGCAGAATTGGTGCACTCATACTGATAGTGCCCAAATTTCCCACACTTGTAGCATTCTATGTTCTCTTTGGACCTTCCCCTTCCTCTTCCAGAAGATCTTCCTCTGCCACGCCCTCTTCCAGTGCTAGCCACTTTCAGAGCCTGTTCCTCTTCTTTAACCACCTTCATTCGTTGCTCTTCAACAATGAGACTGCTCTGCAACTCATCGATGCTCATAGTTTCAACATTGTGAGATTGAACTATGGAGCAAACGACGTAGTTGTATTTCGTAGGCATGGATCTTAATATCTTCTCCACCACTTCAGTTTCGGTCACGCTACCCCCGTGCTTCTTCATCTTGTTTGAAATCGCTAGGGTTCTTGAGAAATACTCGCGTCATCGATTCAGAATCTTTCATCGTCAGCACTTCAAATTCACGCTTCAATACTTGCAATTGAGCATGCTTCACCTTCGTAGAACCCTTGAATTTCAACTTTAATGAATCCCAGATTCCCTTCGCCGAATCTCCGTTCAAGATCGTTTCTATGATTGTACGATCCAAGGCTTGATAGAGGTAATTTTTAGCCTTTAGATCTTTGAGTTTCCCTTCCTCCGCCTTCTTCGCCGCCGCCGTAGCATTCTCTCCGATCACCAGACACCACTCTCCACGATCTCCCAATACTCTTTCGACCTCAACAAATTCTCCATAAGCATAGCCCAATGGTCATCAAAGTGACCATCGAACTTGGGAATTGCGGGTTGAACATACGAACCGATCTCCTTCTCGTCATTGTGAACCTCGGTTCCACTATTCAATCGCTGCTCGTTCGTTTCTTGAATCGCTTGCTCGCCGTTCTTACCACAGAGCCCGCGAGAGAGCTCTCATACCAATTGTAAGAATGAAATGATGCAAAAAGTGATATTGCATTGATTGAAAAATCGAAAGTATATCTTGGTTTCTGATTACAACAATAATAAAAACCGAATTCAACAGAAATTGAAACAATACACTTTTGGGCTACAGAACATAAAAGGCCCAAAACAACTAGGAGCCCAACTTATACAAAATAGGCCCACTAAACTATCAAGACTATATACAACAGAGGGATGTCACCCACTTATAAACTCTTTTTCACCAGTTGTTCCCTCCAAGTATGCCTTATGTCCACCTCCCCTCAGTCACCAGTCAAGACTCTCCAAATACGCTTAACAATCGTGGGAGTGTCCTTTGCATCTCTATCTTCCTAGTAGCATGCCGACTAGAGTCTGAGTCGCTCTCAATCACCAACTTTGCAATGCCAATTTGTCGTGCCATCTCTATTCCAATCCACATCCCCCGTATTTCCGCATGAAGGGCAGAGCAAGTGCCAAGCCTTCTAACATATCCTCTGGTTCGCCTCCCGTTGGCATATCTCAAAAGACCACCACACCCTGCTTGCTTGTATCCACTCTTGCAAGCCCCATCGAAAAATTTAGTTTGAACCAATCCTTAGCAGGGATTTGCCATCTAACAAGTGTTATGTCGCCACTATAAGTAGCAAGACAATGCTAATTGTGTTAGGAATTGTTGTTTCAAAATATTGAAAATGGTTTTCGAAAATTAATGAGTGAAGAAATACACCCTCAATATACTTGGAAATGCATGTTTAGACGAGTTAGCGACTTGGTGAGCAAGTAGTTGTTAGAGAAAAAATCACAACTAATAAAAACAACGTCTTAGTAGCTAAACAAAAACTATATTACACCACTCAAATTTAAAACCATGGTCGGCCCAACCGGTTGGACGACGGTGCATGTGTGGTGATCAGTTTGTCTGTGTTATCTTCCTTCCACAAAATTGGGATAATATCCTCAACGAATAAGAAGCCACATCGTGAATACTCCTTTTAGGATATTAGTAACCTCTTACTAATTGATTTGGTGGGGATCCTATACTCTATAGAGTTATGAATTTGTAGTTACATTCGAGCGTTTTGCCCCAATACTCACACAAAAACATTTAACAACTGTATTTTACAAAAAAATTTCCTAACATTGGCTTAATGAAATTTACGGCAACAAGCGTTAGGAGACAAAGTCTAGGATATATGTAACACCCCCTTCTATTTATTACTATTTTACTAAATACAAATCGAGTTTTCAAAAGACTTTTCCACGCACTCTCAAAAGAGAGTGCTACATTTCATCAAAATACCACAAGATAGCATGTAAAACTCAAACGCTTCTATTGCGCGAAATATATATCATATCAAGATGGGGCGAACCCTCAAACCATGTCTTAAATTTACAATAATCCGAAAATAGTTTTACAAAGACAATGAATAAAAACTAAGTTAACATATCGAAGACATAATCCAAATCGGTTTAAATACATAATATAAAATAACTACACTACGATCCCCGCCCGGGTGTCACTAATCGAGTGACTAATGACTCAAGAAGGCTTGGCACCTTCACTCAAGATCACCTGCATGTCGCCACAAAGAGAGCAACATAAAAATGCTAGGGTGAGTCTCTTTACATAAATAATAACAAGTAAGATAAGCATTATATTAGGAAGACATCTAGCAACAACAATCCACCGAGATCAAGGCATTTACCCTTCAATTAAAATACCAACAAACAACAATAATGAATTAATTAATTAAGCATCAACAGGAATTCTAAGAATGCATGGTTATATGCATGTGTGCAATATGCATGTGGATCCATAACCACCTCAATAACCCCGTCGGGCAACCACCGCTTTTGGCCGAAGCCATACCACCGCTTTTTGGCCGAAGCCATACCACCGCTTTTTGGCCGAAGCCATACCACCGCTTTTATATGCATATGATCTATGTGACCCATGACAATGCATCACAACATCACAGATTTATCACATCAAGTATTAACTCACCACTTTGACCAAGCCCACACCAATTATTAACCCACCTCTTTCGCGAAGCCCACATCATTTATTAACCACCTCTTTGGCCGAAGCCCACGTCAATTATTAACCACCACTTTATCATTTTCTCATCACCACACTCCATTTATTAAATTGAATCTCACCTAAGGACCAAACACTTCAAAAGGACCTTTTCAACACCTAAGGCCATTTTTGACACACCCAAGATTAATTTAGTGTTTAGGGAATTATCGGACACCTTTGGATTAACTTTGGTACTTAGGAATTATTTTGACATATTAGGCTTAATTGGATACTAAGTGAATATTTTGTCACTCCAAGGATTAATTTAATTCTTAGGGACCATTTTGTCACACCAAGGATTAAATTAATTTTAGGGACTAAAAACCTCACTTAGGTTCCATTTAAGCACCCTAGCGCCATGGCAGCCATTTTGGCGCCCCACCTAGCGCAACACACATACACACAAAGACATCACTTCCACCCACAGCGCCAAGTTTCTAGCAAATCGCGCGCCACACTACACTAGCTCATCGTCGCGCTGCACACAGCGCACCGGCGCCAAGTTTCTAGCAAATCGGCGCTTCTCACCGTGCCACTTTCTCTCAAAGACACACACCCACACTAGAGACACGCACACAGCGCCAAATTCCTAGTGAATTGGCGCCTTGCATAAACCGAGCCCGCACGCACGCAGCCCTCACGCGCTAAACACCAGCGCCAAATTCATGGAGAATTGGCGCCTCCCCACTCGCACACCGTGCCACCAACAAGCAAAGACATGCCTGGCGCCATTTTTCCGATAAATGGCGCCCGCACCTGCATTCCTCGCCATTTCATTAACAGGACTGGCGCCATTTTGCCAAACAAATGGCGCCCGCCCAAAGACAAAGACCCAACCCATAAAAAGCAAGAACCCAAGGCGCCACTTTCCTTAGGATTTGGCGCCCCTCCTTCCAACACACCAACCAAACAACTTCTCAACCACATTTTAATCCAACAAATAAATTCTCAATTCGATAAAACCCATCTAGACACTTACTCAACATCATTTAATTCACCCAATCTCATAAATTCTCACATTGGAGCATTTAAACAAACACTGGCATGCATAATCAAAGAACACACTCATTTCTAACAACAAGTAACATGGAGTCACCAACTTAAGCATCAAATACAACAACCAACATATAATTAACATCAAATTCACACAATCAAGTCATTACTAGAGCTATTCCACACATAATACATATCATACAAGTTATTATAGACATAAATGAGAATCCCCTAACCTTGAATGAGCTAGAGCTTCAACCAACATCAAAAATCAATAAAATGAAGCACCCCCAACACTCTTTTCAGCTGAACCGAATTCCCTCCTCCCTAGGGTGAAAATGGAAAAATCAAAATGGACAAGAATGAGTCTATAGAACTCATGGAAATGGAATAAGGAGAAGAAATGAGGAAGAAAGGTACCAAAACCCTCACCCAAAGCAAGCAATTGAATTTCTCTCCCCTCTCCCACAATATGTGCCGCGCGCTTCTTCTCCTCCCTCTCCTCTCTTCTATTTTTCTGTTTTCCTCCTTTCTAATGTGATGGAGACCTTTACCCTAGTTTAAGTCATGAACTTGGGCCTAATTAATGGGCTTGGGCCCTTTGTTCACCCCCTTTAGTTACTCATTTACATCCTCCCAATCTAATTAAAATACTCCCCACTTAACCCAAATACTCACCATTTATTTACCACATTTCACTCCCTAATTTAATCAATCACCCTATATTTATTTTAATATAGACACTAAAATAATTACTTAATTAATTTAGCTAAATAATCATTTAATTAAGTTAATTAATTAATCACTTAATTAAATAACCACCTAATTAATTTTAGGGCGTTACAATATATATGTTTGATAAGTCCAACCATTACTCCATTAGTTTATAGTAGATAGGTAACCAATAGTTTATAACATTTTTTCAAACGCTACTTCACTGTTTGAACTATAGCTTTTTTGGGGTGATAGAAAGGGTTAAACCCCAAAAATGCACTCCAAGGACAAAACAACAACACAAACTACGACCATTAAGGGAGAGCCCCCAAGGTCCGAATCCAAATAGTCTAGAATACAAACCGGCGTGAGTCCTCATTAATTTTACAAGCCTCGGATAACTATCTACTTTCCTTCGCAAGTCTATCAACTACATTATCAAGTCCCCTGGAATCGATCATCGATGCACTCATATTTAATTGGGGGCATTTTTTGTAATAAAAGAGGCAATTGCCCGAAAACTACAAAACGAAATTAACGAGTCCTAATGTCTCGAGGCACAGGCGCGCCGAACATGTCATCAAAAATCTTAGGCGGAAACCCTCATGGGGATCCTCTAGGAAAACTGCGTGCTGTGGTGGCCACTTGAAAACTCTGTAGTTCGTCACCAATCTTCCCATATGTTCCTCCAACTATGCCTTACGTCCACCTCCCGGCCACGGTCAAGACTCTCCAAATACGCTTAACAATCGTGGGAGTGTCTTTTGCATCTCCATCTTCCCCGAGTAAAGCATGTCGACTAGAGTCTTTGAGTCGCTTCTCAATCACCAACTTTGCAATGCCAATTTCTCGTGTCATTTCTATTCCAATCCACATCCCCATAGTTTCATATGAAGAAGGCGAGCAAGTACCAAGCCTTCTTAAAAGACCACCACACCGCTTAGTTGTCTCCACTCTTGAAAGCCCCATCAAAATTCAATTTGAACCAACCATAGCAGGCTTCGCCATCTAACAAGCATTATGTCGCTACTATAAGTAGTAAGATTAATGTGAGTGAAATGTATCTCTTTTGGATCCGGTGCTTTAGGTGGTGGTTGCTTGCATCGCTTATGTGTTTACCTTGTCCATTTTATTAGGTTGGTCCTGCTTTCTTCAACCCTTCCGAGAACACACTTTTTTCAGAGTAAGTTCTGAATTACCTCCTATAAGAACCGCAATGTACCTTCCTGTATACATTATAGTTGTTTAGAGGGTGATAGATTTGCTCGTGTCTTCCTATCGCCCTTTGGTTGTGTTTGGAAGCTCTTGACAACATGTTTCTTCTTTGTCCATGTTTTGGGTGTAGTGTGCTCCTCCTCACATGTTGTATTCATGTCTCGCTGGCTCAGTTGAGTCAACTCATTGAGGTTTCCCGAGTGTAATGCATCATACCTGACACGTGGGAAGCTGGAAGTTGGAAGCGATTTTCTTGGAGTCGATCCACCACCATCAACAAACTGATTGAACTATAATTTATAGTGTATATCATTTTCTCTTGTTTCTACCTTTATTATTTTAATTTTGATTAAATTTCTCATACAAGCTAGATTAGATGAATAAAAAATTACTACTATTATCATCTCTCTTATTTATTAAAAATAGTTTTTTAATATCTATAAACTTATTTAACCATTAATTTTACGAAACACTTTAAATTCAATAAATTAACTACTTATCTAATCATCCACTACTAATTTATATGCCATCGCTAATTTATATGCCATCAAATATAGCGTATCGATTATACGCTAAATTTTAGCAAATGAAGCCTAAATTTTACGATAATTTGGGTGAAGCATAGAGAGTAGAAGAGTTGGTGTGTGTTCTCGTCCGTAAAATTCGTAAAGGTAACTTAAAAATAGGAAATTAACAATAAGTTAAAATAAAATTAAAAAAAAAAAAAAGAAAAGAAAGAAAGAGAGGGCGTAGCTTGAGGCAGAGAAGATATTTTTGTAATCATCCCATTTTCGAAGGCGCTTCTCTTGCGTTGCGTGTGGCGTTTAGGGTTTCTCCATCTTCGTCAACAATTCTCTCCGTCTTCTCCATTTCAGGGTTTTAGTCTTCCGTCACAGGTTCTCTTCTCTATTCTCTCTTCTCTTCAATCTCCATTTACTTTTCCCAAACCATTGTTTATAGGTTTTCGTTTCATTTTATGCATTATTTAGTTTGCATCTCAAATTTATGAGATCGAGGTGTTTGATTCGAATTCTTCGAATTTCAGTGCTTGATTGTTGTTTAGGACCAGTCAACTATGCGATCTTCATGGGCTGATTTGGCTGCAAATTCTGCGGCCGAAAATGCATCTTCTGCTAACAATGCCAACAGTTCAGCTCCAACAAAACCTGTTTATGTTCCTCCTCATCTGAGGAACCGTTCAACATCAGCATCAGCAGATTCTCCATCACCTGCTCCTTTTGCTCCTCCTTCTGATAACGCTGGATCGCGTTGGGCACCGCCCAGAAACGATTACCGAGGCGGAGGTGGAGGTGGTGGTAGGACAGGTGGTTATGGAAACAGAGGTGGTGGTGGTTGGGATCGGCGTGAAGCGAATCCGTTTGCAGATCAGGATGATACGGAAGAGCCGATTAGTGAGCAGGATCAGGAAAACACGGGAATAAATTTTGATGCTTATGAGGATATTCCGGTGGAGACCAGCGGTGGAAACGTGCCTCCGCCGGTGAACACGTTTGCAGAAATTGATTTAGGGGAAGCACTTAATCTGAATATAAAAAGGTGCAAATATGTGCGGCCAACACCGGTTCAGCGGCATGCCATACCTATATCCCTTGCAGGAAGGGATTTGATGGCTTGTGCGCAGACTGGTTCTGGAAAGACTGCTGCTTTCTGTTTCCCAATTATAAGTGGGATTATGACGGGCGAACCAATGCAGAGGCCGCAGCGTGGGGTGCGTACCGTGTATCCACTTGCCCTTGTTCTCTCTCCAACTAGGGAGCTGTCAATGCAAGTGAGTTTGTTGTGTAATTGATTGTGTTTTATGACTTAGCTTTTAATTGGGTGCATTGTTGCAGTGAAAATAATATGTGAAAATGTTTTTGGTTTCAGATACATGACGAGGCTAGGAAGTTTGCATATCAGACAGGGGTTAGGGTGGTTGTTGCTTATGGTGGAGCTCCAATAAACCAGCAGGTTTGTGTCCTATCTTTTATTTTTGTATTTTCTTGTTCTTTGCTTTGTCTTTTTCCCCTAAAGATTAATCATGCATGGCTTCTATGTGGTGCAACATGCATGGCTTCTATGTGGTGCAATTATTAATAGATGATGCTTCAATTGTTATCTTTTTTGTTTTATTGTTTAATCCACATTTCTGACACAGCTAGTAGATGACACTTAGTTGTTGTCACACGGAGTTTTCCGTTGGTTCTGAAAATTCTGTTATTGAGCTTTTAGATTTAGTGCTATAAGTCGCATTGAAGGTTTTCTTTTTTAAACATCGGAGGGGTTTCTGATATGCCTAAGGGTAGGAGTTTTTGATTTGCCACATCCTTCCAAAATTAAAAATTTGAAGATTTTGCTTATCAGCTTATTATTTTGTGAATAAAGTATGGGAGGTTTTGAAACTGTGTAAAGTCAATGAGTCTCTCTATCTGGTATGCTCTTGTTGATTCTGTTGCCTTTTGTGCTTACTTGATCCAATCTGGATTTTAGAGTCTAGAGTATAATTCTTGAATAGCCAATGATATTTTACTTTTGAATGCTGGCATGAACATTTATATTTTGGTATAGAGCCTAAAAAAATGTATTTTCCAGCTACGTGATCTTGAGAGAGGGGTGGACATTCTTGTCGCAACTCCTGGAAGACTGGTAGATTTATTGGAGAGAGCTAGAGTTTCACTGCAGATGATCAGATATCTGGCCTTAGATGAGGCAGATAGAATGCTGGATATGGGCTTCGAACCACAGATAAGGAAGATTGTAGAACAAATGGATATGCCTCCAGCAGGTGCCCGACAGACTATGCTGTTTAGTGCTACATTTCCGAAAGAGATACAGGTTTGATTCATTCTCCAAGAAGAAAATGGTCAAAATATCGTTTAATGTGCGTCTATTGTGGTTCTTAATTAGTTACTGTCGATATGCAGAGACTTGCCTCTGATTTCCTTTCAAATTATATTTTTCTGGCTGTTGGAAGAGTGGGATCAAGTACTGATTTAATTGACCAAAGAGTTGAATATGTTCAAGAGGCTGATAAGAGAAGCCATCTTATGGACCTTCTCCATGCACAGAGAGCAAATGGCGTCCAGGGAAAGGTATTCTCACATTTCGCAGAAAGTGCATTTTTCTTTTATAATATTTTGTGCTTTTAGAAATTATTAGAAGTGGGGAAATCCACTAAATTAACCCACGTCAACTAAAATGGTGATTTAGGCTATGAAACCAATGATGCAGAGTTTTAGCAAGTTGATTGATAATTTGATATTGTGACAAGTCTTTTCTTATATAAAGTGTGGCTCTTTAAAATGTGTTCCAGCAAACTGAAAAGTTGTTAAAGTAAACCTGTTGTTCAGTACTGTCTCAAGCTGTCTGGACCAATCTGGATGGGTTGTTCTGGGTGATGCATATCAACCCAATACAATTGTTTTATGTGATCGTATTCATATTTCCATTTTAGGTCACCAATGCATAGAACATGTCATAAATTTAATGATATGCACATGTAATTCTGCTAATGTAGGGGATTTATAGCTCAGATTATATTTTGTCATTGTGTGTGTCTATGTGCGCGCAATCTTTCTGAGAATAAACTCTTGATAAATATCTAAGGCTATTTCATGCATGATTTTGGAATTTTGCAGCAAGCTTTGACTTTAGTGTTTGTGGAGACAAAGAAGGGTGCTGATGCTCTGGAACACTGGTTATGTCGTAATAATTTTCCAGCAACTACTATTCACGGTGATAGGACACAGCAGGTTAGTATGGTGTACCATTGTATTTGCCATTGTATTTGCCTTTGTATCAGTGAATGGGCTACTGCCTCACTTTATTATTTGTGCGGGTAAGGCATATGTACCCCATCCCATATATTCTCATTTTTCTTCTGTAAACGAAGGATTACATTGGCTGACTGAGTCTCAAGTATCTGTTTTTTGTTTGTTTGCCCACTGTTTAGGACAGCAAATTTACGATGTTTTTGTTTATGATGATGTCCAATTTACAAAACCCTAAAGCTTTAGTTGCTATTTGATGGGGTCAACTATTCATGACCTTATGCTAAACATTTTGTATGGAAGCAAGATTCTAGTTGCATTCCATTATGCAAATTCTAAAGAACCTAAGACCTTATACTAACATGTGGTATGTAAACAAGATTCTACTTGCATACCATTATGCAAATTCTAAAGAACCTAATTTCTTCAATTTTATTTTTCTAAGTTTATTTGAAAATTGTTTGATTCACATGGAGCATCCTTAGGAATTGATATCTACGGGTTTTTTTTTTCAAAAAATTGTTTGGTTAACGTTGACCATCCCTAGGTTAGAAAAATTGTATTCCTCGGAAATTATTATAAAAAAAGTTCTATTTGAAATTGAGATTACTAACATCCCTTTGAATCACTGATGTGATTTCTTAACAAGGCAGAGTTGTTAGTTAATCCTAGGAATCTACTTTCAGATCTTGATACGAAAGCATAGGTATTTAGTCATTAGGCCCAAAATAGCCTCCTTCCCCCCAAAAGCACCGTTGTCCATGTTAACACTTTCATTTTTGTTTGTAAGCACTACATCTTTTAAATGTAGTGTCTGAGCATATTATTAGTTTGTTTCAAGCTAAAGCATGCAATTGCCATGTTGTCTCAAGGTTAATGTGGTTATAGTTAGTTTTGATAACTGAGTTGTTATTGCTTAGTTAGAACAATTATAATTTTTTAAAGCTTTTCACATTATATGGTATACTAGTTTTTAGTTATCGATGTTAATATGTATATATGTTTTGATTTTTGCAATGCCTGCAGGAAAGAGAGTTGGCTTTAAGGTCATTTAAAAGTGGAAACACCCCTATATTGGTTGCCACTGATGTGGCTGCACGTGGTCTTGATATTCCTCATGTTGCCCATGTAGTTAACTTTGACCTTCCAAATGATATTGATGATTACGTACACCGTATTGGAAGGACGGGGCGAGCGGGAAAGAAAGGCCTTGCGACTGCATTCTTCAATGATGGCAATACATCCATAGCAAGGTCTTTGGCTGAACTTATGCAAGAAGCAAATCAGGAAGTGCCAGCTTGGCTCTCACGGTACGCTGCACGATCCTCCTTTGGTGGAGGAAAGAACCGTAGATCGGGAGGCCGATTTGGTGGCCGTGACTTCCGAAGAGAAAATTCTTTCAGTAGGGGTGGTTCTGATTATCCTGGTGCAGGAAATAGCAGTGGTGGATATGGTGCAGGTGGTGGATACGGTGCAGGAAATAGCAGTGGTGGATATGGGGCTTCTGGTGGGTACACAGGAGGATACGGTGCGGGGGTAACCAGTGCTTGGGACTGATTTTTCAACTTTCGATAGCATTATATACTGTCTTAGGGCATTAGGTGCGAACATACACCTAAAGGATAATTTTTCTCTCCCCTTTTTTCTCTATTTCAAGTTTATGGTCTTTAATTTACTTTTTCCCTCCTAGTGATTTCAAGCCAACATCATTTTTTATGGTTTACAATGCTAATAGCCAAGGGAGATGTGGATGTGTACGTGGTATTGTTGCCACTACAATAGAGGTTGTGTAGTGCTAGTAGGTGTTGGCAGTGGCGATTACTAACATTTGGAGTTTTCTTTTTGACAGCTTTCTGTAACCATCATTTTTGGTGGTTATTTTGGGGCGGATGGATGTAGATTATATGGTGGGAGAGGTGGATGCTTTTCTTTACAGTCGGTTCTATTTGTCTCTTTATCATATTTCTACCGAATATATATTGCCATTTTAACATTCCCTACTTGGATGGGTATGGTTTTGTAATATTTTAGTGGTGACCGAAATGAATGAAAAGTTTTCTTGCTGGATGTTCGTTTGGGCATACTTGTATCCGATTAGCATAGTAAAATTTGTTCATCATGTTTCTCATATATTTAGGTTGTCCTTGGTTGAATGAAATTGTGTAGTTAATTATTATATTGTTAGTGTCAAAATGCATTATGAGGTAGCCTTGGTTTCTTGTTGGCTTCAAAAGCTTAAACAAAAGAACTTGATGTGGAAGCAGGCACCCTTGGTTCCACAAACCAAGAGTTTGGCAAGTGATTTTGGTTGGCGTTCTATGTTTGGAAGGTTCCCCCTAATTTGGACCCATGCCAAATGCTCCAATCACGGACCCTTAATTTGAGGTAGTTGAAGAGATTAATATATTACTCCCTCCGTTCCTATATACTTGTCACTTTTGAGCCTAAAATTTGTTTCATTTTACTTGTCACTTTGATAATTTAGCTACATGTTATGTCTATTATGCCCTTATCTTTATTTATTGTTTTGCACATTTTTCATAGATTGACTATTAAATTATTGAAAAGTCCAATAATTCAACTTAAAACTATTCTCATAGATTGAACACATTCCATTGGTTGATTAAATCATTTTTTTTGACCTCACGTTCCATAAATTGATTAATGTTGTTTTCTAAACATCAATATATCATCAATGTTAGCCTCTTCCTCCAAGTATATATCATCATCATCATCATGTCGCTCCTCTTCATCATCATGTAGCTCATCTTTCTCCATGAATACATTATCATCATCAACACTAGTATTTTGAAAATCTGGAAAATTGTTTAAATCAAATGAACACCTTGATAATGTTTTTGGAGAATCTGGAAAATCATTTAAATCAAATGAATGTCTTCTTGATGAACTTTCTGGAGAATTTGGAAAATCATTTAGATCTAGAATAAAATTTCTCTCAAGTTGTGGATTAACTTGTGCAACCTCATTTTCAAGCAAGGAAGCTCTCTCATTTGAATCCATGTTTTAGATGTTTTTAATTTTTTCAGTTTAGATTCAAAATGTTGAATATATACTGAAATTATGAGCCATGTTAAATTGTTTTGGTGGGAAGTTAAAATTTTAGTTAAATTTTTGAAATGAAATTTTTGGTGGTAAAATAAAGTTTTAAGAGTAAACTTTATATAGGGATGAGGAAGGCCGAAAGATTTGAGTAAGGAAGATGTAGAAGGAAATGTATGCAGGTTAATGGTTTATCGGGTGTGAGGAGAATGCAAGTTAATGTTTTCTCGGTATGCACAGATTAATGTAGGTTAATGTTTTCTCGGTATGTAGGTTAATGCTTTAACCGAAAAAATTAGTTGAATAATGGGTGTAGTGGAAACTAAAAATAGAGGGTATTATAGGAATAATATTCTTCTCAAAGTCTTTCCTTGGTATTTTGAAAATTGGCTAAAACGACATGCATTCAGGAACAGAGGGCGTAAAAAGTAAGCCCTTTCAGAACACAAAGTAAGACACATGTTAGCAAGATGCTCCTACTTGAGTCCCTACGACATCAGCTAGTAACAAGGTAGACAACTCTGCAAGGAGAGAATTCCACACGTCAAAGATGAAGTCTCACGAGCTCCCATCTTCGCAAACCAGTCAACACAAAAGTTTGCCTCATGGCATAAATGTTGAATTTGAACATTCCAACCATTCTTCAAATAATCCTGCACCATAGCTATCTCATTTACATACTTATTATAGGAGATGTTAGCCTCATCAATCATTTGAATTGTCTTAAGGGAATCAGTATACTAAATAACTTTACAAAAGCCCTCACTCCAACATAAGACAAAACCACGTAACAAGGCCATAATCTCTGCATGAAGAATATTCGAGACACCCACTAAACAACTAAAACCAAGAAGAAACTTCCCTTCAGTTTTGCGCATTAAACCACCAAAGCCAACAAGACCGCGATTTGTGATTGCACTACCATATGCATTTAACGCCATTCATCCTACCTGAGGCTTCTTCCAAGACACATGCAGACTAGAACTAGCTCTTGTGCGAGAGACCCCAACCCGCTGAAACGCCTTCCCTCTAGCATGATATAGCGAGTGGCACTATGG
Organism: Oxytropis ochrocephala; assembly: GCA_020916435.1. Classification (NCBI taxonomy): domain Eukaryota; kingdom Viridiplantae; phylum Streptophyta; class Magnoliopsida; order Fabales; family Fabaceae; genus Oxytropis; species Oxytropis ochrocephala. The sequence goes on from CM037089.1 coordinate 28,038,426, forward strand.
GACAATCTCAAATATTGGTGTTTTGAAACTAATTATATTTTATTAAAATTAATTTTGTTGGTAAAACGTTTCACCTACACTCAATGTGTTAAAGAAGAGTATGAAGCAAGTGAGAGAGGGAGAGTCTGACATGATTGTCATGTCAAATTAGAAGACTTATTGACTTATTATGTAAGTCACATCAGTTAGTAATGCCACCTACGAAAGCCACGCCAATAAAAAATGGCACGTGAAGGTAATTTCACTAAAATGTTAGTCCAATCAACAAGTTAACTTTAGAGGCTGTAGCTGTAAACGTCAAAAAAATGGGAGACTAAAACGCCATTGATATTTAAAAGGGTCGAAACTTGAAAGAATCCAATCTATCGAGATAAAAAACATATTTAGCCCTATTTATTTTTATAATAATGCTTATAGTAGCGAAACTTTCAAAATATTTTATTAGAGGTAAAACTAGAAAAAAATTACATTACATTAAAATATATTTTTTCAATAATATTACGTTAAAATATGAAAATAGCATTGTTATTGCCATTGATATAGCGAGTGGCACCACTATGCAACGATCTCAAACATTGTCAGACAATTTTTTTAAATGCCTGCATTGAGAGAGTAACTTTTGTTTTCAAAAACATTGTTTCCCAATATATGTCGCTTTAAGATTATTTACACGTAACAAAAATGTAATAAAATTTGTTTTTTTGACAAGTATTTTTTTTGGTAGACGTTTTTTTTGACAAGTATGTAATAATATTTGTTACTTTGTTGGATATTTTTTTTCATAATACCTTTGATTATTTATACCATTCTATTTAGGCTTAATAGTGATTACCCCCTGCAAATATCAACTTTATCCATATACCCCCTGTAAAAAGAAAACTTTTAAAATAAACCTTGCAAATATTAATTGCTTACAATTACCCCCCTGCTGTTAGTTAGAGTTAACAGAGTTAACTCTATGCTGACTAGGATGACAAATGGACTCCACATTGGCATGACACGTAGATGCTGCTTACACACGTGTTATGTGAGTCACTATTCACTCTTCTCTCACTCTTCACTCTTCTCTCACTCTCTACTCAGACACCATTTTCATCTCGTCTCTCACTCTTCACTCACTCAGATACAATGGGTTGATTTCTTCAATCTTCACAGTTAGGGATTCGAAGGAACGAAGACGAAGGAACGAAGTGAAAGCTCACTCTTCTCTCAGTCCTTTCAGTGCGAAGACGAAGGCGAAGCGAAGGAACGAAGGAACGAAGACAAAGCTCAGTGTTGATCTAGGGTTTAGGCGAGACGAAGGAAAGAAGAAGACGCGCGAAGACAACAACAAAACAGAGCTTGTGAGAAAAAGTACTACACAGGTTTGCAGATTACTCTAGATGGGTGTTTAACACAAGAATGAGCCACACCTTCTATTTTGAATGTAATGTACTTAGGTGTTGTACTTTGAACCTCTAAGACCTCTGTTGAATGTAATTATGTATTTTGGGAACTTTATCTAGTTAGGAAGACTAGGACTTATGTCTACTGGTCCAAGTTGTTTAGGGACCTTATGTATTTTGGAACATGTTTGAAGTATGTAAGCTTAATTAAGGGGGTACTTAATGTGTAATGTACCTATTTCTATTTTGGAACTTGATGTATTGGTGTTGCAAGTGCTGCATAATTGCAAGTGCTTCAACTTAATGAATGCATATATGGTCTCTTAGTGAATGCAACCAATTTTGGCCCATTTTCATTCTTCGCATAATTTCGCATAATTGGTGCATATCGCATAATTTCTGCATAATTGGTCTGTTACTGCATAATTCATTACCTTCAGGTACAAAGAGGATTGAACTGAAATAATTGGTCTGTTTTGAAGCTTTATGTCTTGTGGGTCTGTTTTGGAACTTGTTTTGGCACATAATTAAGTGCTGCATAATATAGTCAAGTTCTGCATAATTGCAAGTGCTTCAGTTACTGCATAATTTTGCCACCTTTAGGTTCCTTATCTTCAGTTACTGCTTAATTTTAGTGACAGTGTTCTATTACTGCATAAAGTGACATTTTTACAAACTTAGAGAAATTAATTAAGCAGACTTCTATACTTCTATTACTGCACAATTCTATACTTAGAGAAAATAATTGCAAAATAAAATTATGCAGCAAAATTTTTGCAGCAATGTAAAATTATGCAGCAACACAAAATTATGCAGCAAACTATATATATATATATATATATATATATATATATATATGTTCAGAGACATACACTATATGATTTCAAAATTCTGCAGCAATGTAAAATTCTGCAGCAACACAAAATTAGCTTAAGTTCCTAATTAGCTGCAACAAAATTTACCAAAATAAAACTTCATTCATAATCAAAGTACATTTTTGGCAGCAACACAATTTAACTTAACATAGGAATTAGATGGATTGTCACTAACATTGATCCTAATTCAATCCATTCATATTGCCTTTGATTCAACTAACACAAACACAAATACTACATTACTGATAACCTAAATCCTATTTTTTAACCAACTCATATTTCTCAAATGCTACAAAAACTAAGACTAAAATGAGAAACACTTGCATCCACTTCATCTTCTTCCTCTTATATAACAACTTCTGTTTCAGCCTTGAAACTTTCTTTAACTCCCAATCCATGAATATGTCACCACATTTACATTGAGCTATTGTGTTTGTTGTTGACTCCAAGTGTTTAGCCTTAGCTTCATTTGTTTCTGAAACTGTCACCATGCTCACTCTGTGAATCTCTAATTCATCATCCCAAATAAACAGCTTGCATCCTATTTGCTTCTACACAGATTTAGACAAACCACAATGATCTCAGAAACGATTTCTTACAATATAAAACCGAAAAAATCAATGGAAAACAATAATTAAAATCAACCCTACAACTTACCCCCCAATTAATACACATCCAGAACCTTTTTCCAGGATTTTCAGAAGTGTTTGAAATCCATAAACGCATTGCCAATTGACATCCACAAATAGGGACTTGAGCTTGCCCTATTCTAGATACACCATTGGAAGAGGTGTTGCTTGTGGCCATGCTTCTCAACAAACGAAGATGGAAGAAGATAGAAGAAGAGAGAAGAAGAAGGACGATGGTGTGATCTGGTTTGAGCCCAGAGAAGAAGAGAAGAGTGAATGAGGAATGAATGAAGAAGAAGATATGAACCCTAATTATCATCTACGTGTCATCCTAGTCAGCATAGAGTTAACTCTGTTAACTCTAACTAACAGCAGGGGGGTAATTGTAAGCAATTAATATTTGCAAGGTTTATTTTAAAAGTTTTCTTTTTACAGGGGGGTATATGGATAAAGTTGATATTTGCAGGGGGTAATCACTATTTAAGCCTTCTATTTATTTCTCTCACTGAAATTAATAGTTAGAGATATTTTTAAAAGACAATAAAGGCCATGCTTCTCTCACTCCCTCCCCTACTTACTACACACTCTCAAACTCTTCGAAATATCTTAAATACTCTTAATGAACAAAAATATTTCTACCGTGTCCATTTTTTTCCTGGATATCAGGGGTTCGACACCAATGTACCGAACCTGGTTTGGTTGCATGGTGTTGTGGCATATGTCTAGTGACACACGCCCCATTTCAGAATTTTAATAGGTACGACACTATGATGCCGAGCCGATACGGTATCATAGAACTGTTCTTGTTAAAAATTCTACAATCGTCATATTAATTGAATTAACCAGAGTTAAAAATTCTACAATCCACATAGAACCGTACATGGTATTTTATAGCATAATAATGTTAATTTGACATTTAGGCCTAAACTGAAATTGGAGTAAAAACACCTTGGTTGTGCATTATCAATTAGGTACGTCACCAAAGTACCGAACCACTTCGATAGAAAGGTACTCGATGTTGTTATGTGGGGTGTGTGACTTGACTACACAGGTACGGAACCGACCAGTACTAAGGTGTCGTGTCATTCCAAAACACAACATTGGTGGTTTCCATGCATTTTACACGTGAAGATATTTGTGGAATATTTGAAGTTTGGAACTGTGTGGTGAGTAGGGAGAGTGGGAGAAGCATGCGCCAACAATAATTAATAGTATTGTATTTAACTTAGAAACAACAAGAAAAATGAAAGGAAAGTTGAAGGAGTAAGAAGGAGGTCTAGGAATTAAACCCCGAAAATTAACATTACCCCACCACTCTAACGATTAACAACTAACCTTGCGTATAAAAAAACAAGAAAAATGAAAGGAAAATTGCAATCCTTGACTTTTTATGCCTTTCTCTCTCACTTGCCTTCAAAGATGGTTGGTTTGAGTGTTTGACTCTTACACTATGTTTGGTTCTACATAAAGTGGAAGGAAAGAAACATGAGGGAAAGAAAGGTTAGGGAATATTCTACTTTCTATTGTTTGGATCTCAAGTGAAAAGGGAAGGAAAGAAAGCTTTTTAGTGGGACCCACCCAAAAACTTGATCCTCCACTCTAAACATCTTTCTTCCTCTTACTTCAACTCAACTTTACTTTCTCTTATACCAAACACCCTAAATAATTCTCTCACTTTCTACTCACTTTCTACTCTCTTTCACTCCTTCAACTTTCTTTCCTTCCACCAATATCCAAACACACCATTAAAGTAACAATATTAATAAGAGATCTTTTCATCATCACTCACAAATCGCAATGCAAGTCACGATCCTTTAAATTCAACCACACTTAAAAGTCTTGTTAATTTAAATTCACAAAATTCAATTAAAGATATTAATTTCATGAAATCCTGATTCCAGCTGTCAGTTCCACAAGTACTACCACCGCGTTGTTGAACAATTCTCACTTAATCACTACTATTCGCAGTTGTTGGTAAATTGCAGGTGACCCATTTTTCTGTCCACCATTCTCTTACACTTTCACACTTCAAAGAACAACCTTTCCTTTTTCTCTCCACTAAGAATTGAAGGTTAGGGTTTACGTTGTTCTGAAATGAACCCCCTAATTGAACGCACTACCAATGTTCAAAGTACTTCTAAACTTCATGCTCCACTGGTCAGTCTAATTCACTCCCTCTTTTACTATTTTACGATTTTACTTTTTTCATATTCGTTCATGCTCTTGAGTTTCGGTTACCCAGTTTTAATATGATAAATATGGCTTATTGGAGTAGAAGAATGTTAATTTTTATGTTGTGTTAAATGAACGATTATTAGTTTATAGTTTATATTTCAGCCTATCTATCTTTTTATTGTAAGTTTATGAAATGGTCAGTTAGTTACTACAGTTCTTACATTTGTTTCTGTTCAACTAAGCCTAAATTCTCTGCATTTTTCTATTCACCTCTTTTTGTCTTCTTATCTCTACCCTGTATTATCTAATTAAAATTATATTATGTATCTTGATTAAAACTTAGTCATTGTTGCATTTCTGTTTGGGTTTCTAGCTAGCAAACCTGATAATTCCTTTTCTGTTGGCATTTGTTAAAAAAATTAGGGTAGAGAGAGTATATCAACATGCATCTATATATATATATATGACAAACACAGCTCTCTTTCTGCCAATATTGCCATGGTTCTCTGACAAGGCTTCCCATCAACGTCAGTTGCAGCATTCATGTAGGATTTGTCTCAATCTTTATTAAGGAGTGTCCATGGAGAATGAGTACTATCTGTTCACTTATAATTATGTCTAAACTCTAGAGTCAAGCTGTTGGATTGGACTTGCTCAAAAATTGAGTTTGTGAAGGAAGACTCTGATACGTGTATCAGCAGCATCTTTTTTGATTTGTTTTTGTTTTACTGTTAATGATACTAATGTTGTCTTTATTAATCTGATGATTTCATGAAGAAATGCCTTGGTGATTTTTAATCAATCTCACTGTCCCATCATCAGCATTTAAAATACAATGGCTGCATTCAATGTATTTCTGACAGTGAAAAGAAACTTTCTACAGATGATATAATTGTTTGTTTGATATATTGAAAGATTGTGAAGTTATTTGGCCAGAACTTTTCTTTTTGTGAAATTTCTTGCAATTTCATTTTTTTAATGAAATATTTGTTTACTGGATCATGGTTAGCAAACTAACCTGTCAAAGTGGCAAGTTTTACAGGTTGATTCTGTTTCTTGCTACTGTAAAGTTGATTCAGGCTTGAAAACAGTTACTGGTGCAAGGAAATTTGTTCCAGGATCAAAGATATGTAGCCAACCCGATATAAATCCAAATGCACATAAGAGCAAAAACACACGTAAAGAAAGGACAAGAGTTCAACCTCCTCTCTTACCTGGCCTTCCCGACGATCTCGCTATTGCCTGTTTGATCCGAGTACCTCGTATTGAGCACAGGAAACTGCGTTTAGTTTGCAAGAGATGGAACCGCCTTCTGTCTGGAAACTTCTTTTATTCACTCAGGAAAAGTCTTGGAATGGCAGAAGAATGGTTATATGTCATCAGAAGAGACCGTGATGGAAAAACTTCGTTGCATGCTTTTGATCCGATCTACCAACTATGGCAACCCCTTCCCCCTATTCCTGGGGAATTTTCCGAAGCTTTCAGGTTTAGCAGTGCAGTTCTTAGTGGTTGCCACCTGTACTTACTTGGTGGAAGAGATCCAGATAAAGGATCTATGAGACGTGTCATTTTCTATAGTGCTCGTACAAATAAATGGCGCAGAGCTCCAGATATGTTGCGGAAGCGTCATTGGTTTGCTTCATGTGTTATAAATAATTGTCTTTATGTAGCTGGTGGGGAATGTGAAGGAATTCAAAGAACTCTCAGATCAGCTGAAGTTTATGATCCCAACCGGAACAGGTGGAGCTTCATCTCAGAGATGAACCCAGCCATGGTGCCTTTTATTGGTGTTGTTCACAATGGAACATGGTTTTTGAAGGGACTTGGGTCCGGTCGCAATGTCATGTGTGAAGCCTATTCACCTGAAACTGATACCTGGACACCGGTTTCTAATGGAATGGTAAATGGTTGGCAAAATCCTTGTATTTCACTGAATGGACAACTCTATGCAGCTGATTGCCGGGATGGATGCAAGCTCGCAGTATATGACATAGCAACAGATTCGTGGAAAAGGTTTATTGATAGCAAACTTCATTTGGGTAGCTCTCGTGCTCTTTCTGCTGTTGTACTCGTTTCTCTTAATGGGAAGCTATGCATTGTCCGCAACAATATGAGCATTAGTCTAGTTGATATTTCAAGTCCTAACAAACAAGTCGAAAGCAACCCTCACCTCTGGGAAAATATTGCCGGAGAAGGCCACCTCAGGACTTTAGTTAGAAACTTATGGTCAACTATAGCAGGGCGTGGTGGTTTCAAGAGTCGCATTGTTCGCTGTCACGTGCTCGAAGCCTGAGATCCAAAATTTCTCCACTAATCTTAGTTATTCATCAGGGAAATTGATGGTTTCTTCGGAAAATCAATTGAAATTGGTTATAGTTTTTCTCGAGGGAGAGGGACACAATGGAAAAACACCTGCTCTGTGAAATTGAGGTTAATTGTTGATTTCGGCAATAGAATGGGGTCATTCCCTTACAATCTGAGAAGATGTTGCACGTGCTATTTCAGTGTAAGGCCGCGCCTTTCATCGATGCTACCGGATGTTAGGTTTGTCTAGCATACTTTAAAGCAGTACATGATTTATAAGAAAACAATATATAATAGCTATATTTACTGTTAGCAGTGAAAATAAGCTTAATAGTTCCCATGTTGTACAAAAGCTTTTCCTGTGCTTAGACTTAGACAGATTTTGACTTCATGTTAAAGATAATAACTATGTATTACAGAAAAAGTATATGTATAAATAAATATGAGAATTTCATCCATCACTATTCTCCTTAATCTTTTTTTTGAAAGCACACTATTCTCCTTAATCACATATGATAATAATTGCATTGTAGAGTCATTTCTATTTCATGAACAAAAACTGCAGCAGTAGTTTTATTTTGATGAAATGAAATCATTAGCGCTTCGGCGTGTCATATCCTTGAAACGCCGGAGTGATTCTTGTCGCTCAATCTTCAGCTGTTTACGGAAGTTACTGATAAATGTGTCGGCCTTCATGTTGATGTCTTGTTGATTCTCCAAAACTACTAATCTGCTCATCAAATATTTCTTCCTATCTGTACTGCTGTTAAGAAAACTGCCTGAGAAGTCATTTCGATTATCCATTCTGGAGGATTTTTTGAAAAGGTATAATAAGCTGCTGTGAAGGAGACTTTTTCAAGAGTACTGGCTTCTTGATTCCACAAGAATCACTGTTTAATAGACAACCTCGGCTAATACTAGAAGCATGTGTTAAGTGTTTGTGTGTGTGGGTAGAATAAGGAAAAAGAGAGGAAATAAAGGAAAACATAGGATTCATCAGGGATGTATTTTTTTTTTATATCAACTTGCTATTGTTTATTGATGAGTACTAATTGTCTTAGTAGTATAATATTTGAGTGAACACGTGTGGTGTGGTGTGCATGCATAAACTAATTGGATAGATTGAAGTGATCCAGGTGAATGTTTGTTTCTTTTATAAATTTATTATGGGCAATATGCATTTGTTTAGATTATTAGTCTGAAGTTGGACCCTTGGTCCAACTGGGTACAATTTCTATAATTATAATATAATATAATATAATATATCGAACGTGACATAGTAGTGCCACACTGTTTGCTTCCACTTTGAGCACTGTATTTGTTTTTTGACCAAAAAAATCAGTGGATTTGCAAGGGTCAAATGAGATTTGACTGAGATTGCAAGATGTTGACTCTGGGATTTTTCTTTCAATGTTGATTTTAAGCTGAAGCAACACTTGTTAACTTTCACTTTTGGCATGATTCAAGCCATCAAGGTATTCATTGAAGTCACATGTGTAACATCTCAGACTTGCTTTCAGAAGTGTCGTCTGTCCTCACAAACCAACATGTGTCTTTTAAGTTTGTGTTTTCCTCATTTGCATGCTTTCTGGGAAACTTCCCAGAAGATCACCAATCCCACTACTACTCTAAGCCAAACACGCTTAACTATAGAGTTCTTATGGGATGAGCTCTCGAAAAGAAGATGCATCTTGTTGGTATAGGTGGTCCAAATCAATTCTTTTAAGTCATCCTTCAACTATACAGTCTCATATCTGCACAGTCTCAGGATCCCTCTCATTCTGGTGCGTATTCGGTTCATTCACACGCCCCTTTGCTGGAAGCTGCCAGGAACCGCTCTTTTCTCGTGTCACCTTTTTCAACATGTGTTGTCCTCACTTGCATGTTTTTCGAGAAACTTCCCAAAAAGTCACTCATCCCACTACTACTCTAAGCCACACACACTCAATTATAGAGTTCTTATGGGATGAGCTTCCAAAAAGAAGATGCATCTTGTTGGCATAGGTAGTCTAAATCAATTCTTTTAAGTTATCATTAATCATGCATATCTCATACCGCCGCACCTCTCGTGATCCTCTCTCGTTTTAGTGTGTATTCGGTTCATTCACTTGCCCCTTTGCTAGAAGCTTCCAGGAGCCGCTCTTTATGCTGTCTCACCTTTTGAGGCATGAGCGATCACTCCCACCCTCATCGATCCGGATGTTAACATGTCCTTTGCCTAAAATTAGTTGCCCAATTTTATTATTCACTCTTTTTTTTTAATGTTGTGCATGATAGTATTAGTATATGTGCAAGTGCATCCTCTTCATCTAATGGTTGGTTATAGATAGATTGCGCATATGAGTAGTATGTTTTGGTTGCTCACATTAGAATTAGAAGGCGCGCCTACCTTTTATAGGCCAAAAAATAAACAAACGTTGCATACTTCAACATCTCATCTTCACCCATAATCTTAAAGCATTTGGTATATGTCTTGTGTTTTATTTGTTTAACCCTTTCTTGAGCCATTGTAGAACTCTTTTTACCTCTTCTACCTTAATTTCCAACGGAACTTAATAGTAAACGATCACATCCTAGTAATAACTTGCCCTTCATACATTTTCAAAAGAAAACTTACCCTTGTTAATGTTTTTTTTTTTGACCACATACCCTTCATAATGTTTTATAGTCCAAAAAATTTAGTCATTGTTGCACTTTTGATTCCTTTATGCTTTTATTTTTTTTGACAAAAGATTCCTTTATGCTTTTAGTCTCAAATTATTTAAGATAATCACAATCTCCTATGTTTATAACAAAATAATATATACAACTCGAAAAATAGATAAAGCATCTTATAATGGTACAAATTTAATGAAAATGATTAACTATTTAGTGTCTGTATATATTATAAAATTTTAGTATAATTTATATAGTATTTATACACTTTTATTATTATTATTATTATTATTATTATTACTACTACAGTACAATCCTTTATCTCATGCTATGCAACAATCATTAAGAACATTAAAGACTTCCTAATGTTTGAGTGGACTATTCACTTAGTTCACACTCTTCGAGAGGAAATTTGGCTGCTGATTTCATGACTAAGTATGGTGCCAACAACTTGGAGACCTGGACAGTGTTTCAACATTCTCCTCCAGATCTGATGACTGATGACTGCTCTCCCAGCGGATGCTTCGAGAGTGCTAGTTCCCCGCATTTAGTTTTTTTTCTTCTTTCCCCCTGTATTACAAAAAAAGCAGTTTCATTGATGTAAATGGGCTAAGCCCAAATCTGGTAGAAGCATAAAGGGAGACAATAATTGGGCCCCATACAACGGGCTACATGCAAAAGAAATAGGAATCCAATTTGGCGTTTTCTTTTCCCACACCCCCTCCTACTCTTTCACACCCCTTAACTCCAAATATTCCAAAAATACCCTTAAGTAGAGTGCGTGTTTTCACCGATTCGGGGATGGGCAACCGAATCTATTCGGTTGAGGTCAACCGAACAGGTAAAAAAGGTGAATGTAGTGTGAGAGTCCATTTTTTGTAATAAAATAGGGTGTTCGAACACCCTCATGCGAACCTGTTCGCATGACCTCATTCGAACAGGTGAAATTACGCACAAGAGGGTGTGAAATCAAGATTTAACACACGAACGATGTCATTTCGAACCTGTTCGAAGGCCCGTGTTCGAACAGGTGAAATTTCGTTAAAAAAAAAAGAGTTTTTGGTGGCCTTTTAGTCTTTTTTCACACCTTTGGGGTGTGTTTTGAGTAGGAGGGGGTGTGAGAAAAGCAAACGCCTTCAATTTTAACATCTTCCCTTAGAGATATTGAACCAAAAAAAGAAAAGAAAAGAAAAGAGATGTCTCATGTCTGAATACGCAAGGCTATTGCTTTTCCCACACCCCCTCCTACTCTAAACACACCTCATAAGGGTGTGAAAAGACCAAAAGACCTATTTTTTTAAGAAATTTTCACCTATTCGAACACGGGCCTTCGAACAGGTTCGAACGAGGCCGTTCGAGTGTGTTAAATATGGACAGACACCCCTTGGGCGTTTTTTCATCTGTTCGAATGGGGTCATTCGAACATGTGCGAATGATGGTGTTCGAACAAGTGCTGCAGAATTGCTGCAGGTATTGGACGCCTCAGATTCCACCGACAGTTTTAATCAACGGTTTACAATCAGTCTAATGTGTCAAATAAAGGAGTGGATGTCAATCCCTTTGGAAATTGTGTCTGAACGGATAGAATTTAAACGGCTCAGATTTGTGATCTAAAAATGAAATCAACGGCTGACATTTCACCACGCCTATTATAAAAGGGGTTCACATCCTCAGACCTTCTTCACCAAACCCTAATCTGCTTCTTCACCAAAACCTTCTCTCATTCTTCCCAACCCAGCTGCTTCTTCACCAAAACCTTCTCTCCTTCTTCCCAACCCAATTTGAAATGGAATGGCAATTGTGCTCAACCCAAGACTAAACGACAAATTCCTAAATGACCGCTTCACCACCTGATGGATTTGTCACCACCAACGAACATGGTGTCGTGTTTCGTTGTCCTAACCATGTCTTACGCGTGAAGATGAGTAAGGACATCACCTTCGCCCAACCCGAAGAAAAAGGCCGAGAGGAAGATTCGCCCCGAGGAGGAGCGTGGCGTAAAGGCGTGGAGCGTATACGTTTCAAAAAGTTCAATTGTAGAGATGATGGGGACCGCCCGAAGATTCAATCATGGAGATCCAAAGCGACGACGACGTCCGCTCAATGATGGAACATCTAGCTAACGTTCCGATGGGGCGACAAATCTTAGAGCTGTATGTGGACACAGTACACACTCCAGAAGAAGTCATGCATCTTCTTCAACAAGGACCACCCGCACCACAACAACCCATACTTACGCTTTTTTGTAAAGTTGACTATCGGATGATTGTCCACTGCTAGGACCAAGCTGGTATGTTGTATCATGGTCATCAAACTAAACATTTCAGGCTTAAGAACAACATCACCTTCGCCGAATTGAAAGAAAAACTAACAGAAAATGTGGAACTAGATGGTGTGGAGCAAGAAATTAATAGTATCGAATTTCAATCCCCTACATCCGCAAAGATGACCCCACGTAATCGTATTCGAAGTGCCTTAAGCCTCAAGAGAAGAAAGACAAAGACGCTCGTCAAATGTTTGAGAAACATGAAGAATTCCAAGGTTTCATTGAACCTTATCTCGAATTGTTCGTCGAAACAGAAGAATCTGCCCAATCCATCCGCCGTAGGATTAGAAGTAGGTTGAATTAGAACTAGGTTGTATTATGTTTTTCGCTGCGTTTCGTTTTAAATTTCCTATCCTTGTATTTTTGCAATTTGTGTTTTTCATTTCATTTCTTATCCAATATTAAATTGCATTCGACTTTTTAATTTTACCGTAATTATTATCGTAATGCCAATAAATTTGCGCCAACGTAAAGGGAATTTCAAATTAAAAAACCAAATGAAACAAAGTAGTTAAATTATACAAAAAATCCAAACATATATCCCCCTATGACATATCCTATTGGGTGTTGCGCCTCCTCCTCTCATACACATTCCTCCTTTTGCGATTTGAAACCGTAGGAGGTGGCCGACCGGCTCGCTCGGATGGTTCAGCTGCATGACCACCTCTGCTCCTCACCATATCTGAAACAACAATCAACAAAACCAATTAAACCAAATTAACAGAACCAAACACAAAAAGGCTGACAAACTCTCCTTGTCAAACAATGGTTCGACGGCAACATGCGAACATGTTCGCACAACCCCGCTCGAACAAGTCGGGATTCGATTTCAAATTACAACGGTTCGAATGAGGTCGTCGAGCGGTGTTGTCAGACAACCTCATTCGAACACCTTCGTTTTCACGTGTTCGAATGACGTCGTTCGAACAATTCAGCGTTTCAGAAAAAAAAAAAACCCAAATGCAGCGTAGGGGGAGAGGCATACCTTGAAGAAAATTGAACGATTAGAGAGTGTGAGGGGAGGCGAAAATAACCCAGCAACTCTTGAGAGTGTTGGTGGAGAAGCTTGAGTGAGAGATTGGGTGAGATTGAGTGAGTTGGGAGAAGGTGAGTGAGAAGGAGAGTGAGGTTAGGGTTCGAAGGGAGGGGAGGGGAGAGTGAGAGACGAGGGAGAGTGAGAAGGGGAGGAGGGGTGTGGGTTTTTTTTGTTTTTTTGAATGGGGGTAAATTTGGAATTTAAATTTTGATGGGGTGTGAATAAGTAGGAGGGGGTGTGGGAAAAGTAAGAACCATACGCAAAACTACAGAGACACAACAATTTTGGGTGTTGTGGCAAATCCATAAGGGTGATGAGGGAATTTTGAAATTGTTATCAGAATCGAGTTTAGTCCGTCGTAGAAGCTAGAAATCTCAGCTTGTTCGTAAAACCGATTCTGAAGCTTGAATCGTTTATTGTTTACAGAAAGCAAACACCAAAGTTGACGGCAAAAGCCATTGAAGGTTAGGGTTTACGTTGTTCTGAAATGAACCAGCCAATTGAACACACTGCCAATGCTGCTCAAAGCACTTTTAAAGCTCATGCACCACTTGTTCGTCTACTTCACTCCTCATATTTCTTCTGATTATTATTAACTATATCATACTGAGAGGATGCTAATCATGCTATGCCTCAAGCTGTTGACTTGCTCACAAATTGAGTTTGTGAAGGAAGATTCTGATAAGTATATCAACAGCATCTTAATTTTATTTTTGTTTTAATGTTAATTAATGATACTAATTTTGTCTTTCTTAATCTGATCATTTCACGAAGAATGCCTTGGTGTTTTTTATTCAATCTCACATATATTGCTGACAGTGAAAAGGAACTTCCTACAGAAAATATAAAGTTTGTATGATATTGATATGATATATCAAAATATAAAGTGTCAAAACTGTTTTAACCTAGAGTTATACAGGACATTTTGTGAAATTTCTTGCAGTTTCATTTTTTTTAATGAAATATTTGCTTACTGGATCATGATTATCGAACTAACCTAGCAAAGTGGCATGTTTTACAGGTTGATTCTGTTTCTTGCTACTGTAAAGGAGTTGCTGGTGCATGGAAATTTGTTCCTGGATCAAAGAGCAAAAACACACGTAAAGAAAGGACTAGAGTTCAACCTCCTCTCCTACCTGGCCTTCTTGATGATCTTGCTATTGCCTGTTTGGTTCGAGTACCCCGAATTGAGCACAGAAAACTACGTTTAGTTTGCAAGAGATGGAACCACCTTCTATCCGGAAACTTCTTTTATTCACTCAGGAAAAGTCTTGGAATGGCAGAAGATTGGTTATATGTCATTATAAGAGACAGCAGTGATGGAAAAAATTCATTGCATGCTTTTGATCCCACCTACCAACTATGGCAACCACTTCCCCCTATTCCTGGAGAATTTTCTGAAACATCCGAGTTTTGCAGTGCAGTTCTTAGTGGTTGCGACCTGTACTTATTTGGTGGAAGACATCCTGTGAAAGGATCAATGAGCCGTGTCATTTTCTATAGTGCTCGTACAAATAAATGGCGCAGAGCTCCAGATATGTTGCAGAAGCGTCATTGGTTTGATTCATGTGCATTAAATAATTGTCTTTATGTGGTTGGTGGGCAATGTGAAGAAACTCAAAGAGCTCTCACATCTGCTGAAGTTTATGACCCTAACCGGAACAGATGGAGCTTCATCTCCGAGATAAACCCAGCCATGGTGCCTTGTACGGGCTTTGTTCATAATGGAACGTGGTTTTTGTCGGGATTTGGGTCCGGTCTCAATATCATGAGTGAAGCCTATTCACCTGAAACTGATACCTGGACCCCAGTCTCTAATGGAATGGTAAATGGCTGGCAAAATCCTTGTATTTCACTGAATGGGCAACTCTATGCAGTTGATTGCTGGGATGGATGCAAGCTCACAGTATATGACACAGCAACAGATTCGTGGAAAATGTTTGTCGATAGCAAACTTCATTTGGGTAGCTCTCGTAATCTTTCCGCTGTTGTACTTGTTTCCCTTAATGGGAAGCTATGCATTGTCCGCAGCAATATGAGCATAATTCTAGTTGATATTTCAAGTCCTAACAAACAAGTTGAAAGCAACCCTCACCTCTGGGAAAATTCTGCCGGGCGTGGTAGTTTCCAGAGTCACATTGTTCGCTGTCACGTTCTCGAAGCTTGAGATCCAAAATTTCTTAGTTAGTCTTAGTTATACATTTTAGGTAATTTAATGATTTCTTCGGAAAACCAATTGAAATAGGTTCCAGTTTCTTGCGAGGGACACACAGGAAAAACTTCTTCTGCCTTTCACCGGATGTAAGGTTTGTCTAGCATACTTTGAGGCAGTACATGATTTATTAGAATACAATATACAATACTTATATTTCTGGATAAGCTGATTTATTTGCTGTTAGCAGTGAAAATAAGCTTAATAGTTCCCATGTTGTACAAAGTTTTTCCTGTGCTTAGACTTAGACAGCTTTTGACTTCATGTTAAAGATAATAACTATGTATTACAGAAAAAGTATGTATAAATAAATATGAGAATTTTTATCCATCGCTATTCTCCTTAATCACATGATAATAATTGCATTGTAGAGTCATTTCTATTTCATGAACAAAAACTGCAGCAGTAGTTTTATTTTGTTGAAATGAAATCATTAGCACTTCGGCGTGTAATATCCTTGAAACGCTGGAGTGATTATTGTCGCTCAATCTTCAGCTGTTTACGGAAGTTACTGATAAATGTGTCGGCCTTCATGTTGATGTCTTGTTGATTCTCCAAAACTACTAATCTGCTCATCAAATATTTCTTCCTATCTGTGCTGCTGTTAAGAACACTGCCTGAGAAGTCATTTCGATTATCCATTCTGGGGGATTGTTTGAAAAGGTATAATAAGCTGCTGTGAAGGAGATTTTTTTCAAGAGTGGCTTCTTGATTCCACAAGGATCACTGTTTAATAGACAACCTCGGCTTAAAATAGAAGCATCTGTAAAGTGTGTGTGGGTAGAATAAGGAAAAAGAGAGGAAAGAAAGGAAAACATAGGATTCATCAGGGATGTATTTTTTATATCAACTTGCTATTGTTTATTGAAGAGTAATATTTGTCCTAGTAGTATAATGTTTGAATGACCATGTGTGCATGCATAAACTAATAGTATAGATTGAAGTGATCTAGGGGAATATTTGTCTCTTTTATAAATTTATTATGGGCATATGCAGTTGTTTAAACTAGAAAACTTTGAAGAGTCTAGATTATTAGTCTGAAGTTGACCCTTGGTCCGAATCGGGTACAAATCCTATAATATAATATAATATAATATAATATAATAAAGCATGATTTAATATAACAAATGCAACATATTTAGCAGGTTTGGTTCCACATTGAGCACTGGATTTGTTTTTTTTTGACCAAAAAAAGGTAGTGGATTTGCAAAGGTCAAATTGTATTCACTGAGTTTGGATGATGTTGTTGACTCTGGAAAAAAAAAAGGGGGATTAACTCTTGAAGCTCTCATGACAAATGATACATGATAGAAGGTCTTATCAGATATGTCACTTTACAATTTGTTCGATGGTACCTAAATCTCATGTATGATATAATTTACGCTTATTTTAAAGAATAATTGATTCAAAACTTGTCAACCAATTTATATGAGGATGAGTGAAACAATGACTTACTAAGTAAAAGTTCAAATCACACTATAGCTTTAACTAAAAACATGTGATTTATGTAATAATGGGATTTGGAGTTATTATGAAAATGGTGAGGATTGTTATGGGATTTCCAAAATATGAAAATCCAAGAGCACCCAAGAGGAACTATGTCTCTTCAAGAGCTTAAGGTTATTCCTAATTAGATGTATCATGAGCACATCTTTCTATACACGACACATGTATGCGATAATGTTTTCTCTCGCGAAGTGGCATTAGTTTCTCTATATATAGAAGCTCGCTACACGCATAATAAAAATTAAATAAATACGTTTGTGCCATTGTCAAGTTCATACTCCAAATTATTTCCTTTTTTTGTTAAGCGCATATTGAAGTTAGAGAATTATTATTTTGTAAAACACCATTGTTAATACACTAAATGTGGGTACATATCAAGGAACTACCTTGTATCTTGAAGCAGAATCGTTGTTATCCTAATGCATCAAATCCAAAGTGATTGATGAGACAAATGAAACATAAAAATTACTCCCTCCGTATCGAATTAATATTCGTTTTAGCCAAAGTTAAAATTTTCAAATTAATTGTCACTTTGTCATTCCAATGCAACATTAATTAAATCTTGTCAATTTTACCCTCATTAATTGTTGTAGTTTTCCACTAACCAAAGACACTATAACCAACATGCATTTATTAATTAATGGGGTTAATTTAGTAAAACTACCATATTACTTAACCAATTTATTGTTTTTCTTAATATTTGTGCCGAAACCTTAAACGGATATTAATTTGATACAGAGGGAGTACTTTTTTACACATGTCTTAGAGTCTTACACAAATGATGAATTCATCTTCTTCTTTGATCTTTATTTTACAACATATTCATCTTTAAGTATCTCAAGTGTGAGATAGTCCTACGTTGCCAAATAATGAACAAAATCAAAACTATATAATAAGCTAATCTTTGCTAAGTCTTTGGACTCACTACTTGCGGTTCAGGGGATTCATTTGAACCCCTTGAAAAATAAAAAATTAGACTTATACTCTTATATAATTTTTATTTTGAACCTCCTGAGTTTTAAGTTCTGCACCTAGATCTCTCAGTTCTTTTAGTTTTGATAATTAAATAAAGACTAAACTCTTATTTTAGTTCCTGAACTTACACCGTATCTTCTACTTGATCCTTAAATTGTATAAAATAATAATAAAACTTTGACTACTTATAAAACTTTGAGAATTAATTTGACGAATGCTACATACGTTACAGACTATTTATTATTTTGATATATTGAATAGAAGAATAAATGTAAGCTTAGAGACTAAATTTGGGATTTACTTTTTGAAAAAGTTTAGAGATAGATAGTTTGGTTTGAAAAGGAAATTTTCAACAATCTTATAAAATGACAATTTTGATGGTGATTTTTTTTTGAACCCCCTGTTTCAAGGTTCTGCGTCCGCCACTGATGCTGCTAGCCTAAGTTTCATTAGGTGTAATTTTTCCTTTTGTTTCTGATGTTCTAGCATTTGTTATCGAAAGAATTATATCATCCAAGTTTCATTGATATATTAAAAAAAATTTGTTGACAATATTAGTATATTAGGTAAGACCTTCATTAGACTAATCTTCATTCGTAGACTAATCTTTGTTCGTGTTAATGATCTAATATCGCACTGTTCAACACTAAATTCGTAGACTAATCTTCATTAAGACCAATTTATTGCCCATAGTTTTTACTACCCAAAAAGGAGCAAAAAGCAACAAAAAGCAAAATAGGGTTTTGAAAAAAGTTTAAAAAAGTCCTTGCAAATACCAAACACTTCTAATTTAGTCTCTGCTGTTAACTTTCCATCCAAAAAAGCTGACGTCACTAACAGAGATGACGTCACCATTGACGTCACTGCCACGTGTCATCATTCTATTGGGCCTTTGTGCCACGTGGCACTAACAAGCCACGTGTGCACCTCATGTCACCACTGCCACATGGCACTAACATGTGCCACGTCAACAGGCAATGGGCGTCTGCCACGTGGCGCTCACATGGAAATATAAAGCACATTGTTACTAAAATAATTAAACAATTTAGGGGAATCAGGTGTGCCCGTGACCTTCAGCATATACACGCACATAGTTACCACTCTATCTGTTTGATAAATTAAGCCAACCACAAATATATAACTCATATCTCTGAGTTATTTTTTTTTTTAAAAAAACTACAACTCTTCATCTTCAACCCATCAAACACCTTCATCATCTTCAAACCAAAAAAACGCAAAACCCAAAAATTGAAACAATTGAAATCTAGAATCCTAAAACGATATATTCTTCTTCCAGATTTGAAAATGAATCTGAGAAAATAAAATGGAAATACTTGAAACCCATAAACATAGAAGAGCAACCATGAAGAACAAAATTAAAACCCAAATTTGTTTCCATTTTCGAGATTTCGTTTCAGATTTTTTTTCCATTTTCGTAAACTGATTTTGTGTTTGTGTTGATGTGTGAATCATTTTCGTTTTAAGTTTTCCAGAAACAGAGATTTGGGAATGAATCGTTTTATGTTTATGGGTTTCGTTTTACGTTTTACGTTTTTGGATTGAATCTTTTTCGTTTTATGTTTTCCAGATCACTTGCAATTTACTTAAAACGCAAATCTGGGATTAAAATCGTTTTTGGAAGATGATGATTTCTGATGAAGATGATGATTTATGATGTAGTGCTTTCTGATTATTGCAATTTTAGCCTTTATATAATATAAATATCTACCATTGGATTAACAAACACAAGTCGTTTGGTTGTGTAGTGGTTAAGACATTAGTGTATTAGTGGGAGGTCATGCGTTCAAGACTCATATTCCCCAAAATGTTTAATTTTTTTTAGTAACAACAGTTTCTCCACTTTGCCATGTGAGTGCCACATGGCAGCCACTCATTGGCTACTGACGTTGCATGTGTGAATGTCATGTGGCAGTGGTGACATGGGGTGCACACATGGCTTTCAGTGCCACGTGGCACAACGGTCCAATAGGATGATGACACGTGGCAGTGACATCACTGCTGACGTCATCTCCGTTAGTGACATCATCCTTTTTGGATGAAAAGTTATGGCGAGTGACCAAAACTAAAGCGTTTGGTATTTCTGAGGTTTTTAAAAAAATTAAATTGAAAAAAATTTAAACCTGACTTTTTGAATATTTACAGAGACTAAACATACCTTTAACCCTAGTTTTTACTACCCAAAAAAGAGCAAAAAGCAACGAAAAGCAAAATGCGCTCTAGACCCGTTAACTTTAGGTCGTCCATTTCCTACAATACCCGCAACACAGGATATTTCAACAGAAAAATGGTACACACTACACACAAAATGAAGATGGTTATTTGTTCTTTTAACACATTCCACTCACTATTGGAGCTTTAGATAGGATCCATTCTATTCTATTCTACTTAGAAGCATAAGCTAGCGAGAGTTACTTCACCTAAAATCGATTTTAGAAGCTAGAATCACTTCTCTAAACATACACTGAGAATTAAAAGTTAGGGTTTACGTTTTTCTGAAATGAACCAGCCAATTCAACACAATGCCAATGCTCAAAGCACTTCCAGAGCTCCTGCACCACTGGTTAGTCTACTTCACTCCCTTTTTTACTATTTTACCATTTTACATCTTCCATATTCGTTCGTTCATGCATTTTCAGATAAACCCTTGAGTTTCTGTTGACGCAGTTTGCTAAACATGGCTTATTGAAGTAGAATAATGTTAATTTATATGTTGTTTGTTTCTATTAAATGAGTAATTATTACTTTATATTTATTCTTATTATTAAATTTGTTACATCTTGGTTTATAGGTTAAACCTGTTTTTGCAAAGACAAATTAACTAGTATATCATAATGAGATTGAGAGGGTCTTAGTCATGCTATGCATCAGCATATTTGTCTTTTCAATTTCATTGTAGGTTTATGAAATGCTATTACTAGAGTTCTTACATGTCTTTCTGTTTAACTGACCCTAAATTAATTTCTATGCATTTTTTTATTTTACTAATGTTGTCTTTGTTAATCTGATGATTTCAAGAATAATGCCTTGGTGTTTTTTCTTCAATCTCACTGTCCCATCATCAGCATTTAAAAATACAATGGCTGCATTCACATATATTGCTGACAGTGAAAACAATCTTTCTACAGAAAATATAAAGTTTGTTTTGACAGTGTCAAAACTGTTTTATATTTTGTGACCTAGAGTTATAAAAGAGATTTTGTTAAACTTCTTGCAATTTCATTCTTTCTTAATGAAATATTTTTTACTGGATCATGATTATCGAACTAACCTGGCCAAGTGGCATGTTTTACAGGTTGATTCTGTTTCTTGCTACTGTAAAGTTGATTCAGGCCTGAAGAAAGTTGCTGGTGCAAGGAAATTTGTTCTAGGATCAAAGATATGTAGCCAACACGACATAAATCCTAATGCACATAAGAGCAAAAACACACGTAAAGAAACGACTAGAGTTCAACCTCCTCTCCTACCTGGTCTTCTTGATGATCTTGCTATTGCCTGTTTGGTTCGAGTACCCCGAATTGAGCACAGAAAACTACGTTTAGTTTGCAAGAGATGGAACCGCCTTCTATCCGGAAACTTCTTTTATTCACTCAGGAAAAGTCTTGGAATGGCAGAAGAATGGTTATATGTCAGCATAAGAGACTGTGATGGGAAATATTCATTGCATGCTTTTGATCCCACCTACCAACTATGGCAATCACTTCCCCCTATTCCCTGTAAATTTTTCGAAGCATTCGATTTTAGCAGAGCAGTTCTTAGTGGTTGCAACCTGTACTTATTTGGTGGAATAGATCTTGTGAAAGGATCAATGAGCCGTGTCATTTTCTATAGTGCTCGTACAAATAAATGGCGCAGAGCTCCAGATATGTTGCACAAGCGTCATTTGTTTTTTTCATGTGTAATAAATAATTGTCTTTATGTTGCTGGTGGGAAATGTGAAGAAACTCAAAGAGCTCTCACATCTGCTGAAGTTTATGACCCTAACCGGAACAGATGGAGCTTCATCTCCGAGATAAACCCAGCCATGGTGCCTTGTACTGGCTTTGTTCATAATGGAACGTGGTTTTTGTCGGGATTTGGGTCCGATCGCAATATCATGAGTGAAGCCTATTCACCTGAATCTGATACCTGGACCCCAGTCTCTAATGGAATGGTAAATGGTTTACGAAATCCTTGTATTTCACTGAATGGACAACTCTATGCAGTTGATGGATGCAAGCTCAAAGTTTATGACACAGCAACAGATTCGTGGAAAATGTTTATCGACAGCAAACTTCATTTGGGTAGCTCTAGTGCTGTTGTGCTTGTTTCCCTTAATGGAAAGCTATGCATTGTCCGCAGCAATATGAGCATAAGTCTAGTTGATATTTCAAGTCCTAACAAACAAGTCGAAAGCAACCCTCGCCTCTGGGAAAATATTGGCGAAGGTTACCTTAGGACTTTGGTTAGAAACTCAGGGTCAACTATAGCAGGGCGTCGTCATGGTTTAAAGAGTTACGTTGTTGGCAGTCACGTGCTCGAAGCCTGAGATCCAAAATTTCTATGTTAATCTTAGTTATACATATAGGTAATCTCATGGTTTCTTCGAAACATCAATTGAAATAGGTTCCAGTTTCTTGCGAGGGACACACAGGAAAAACTTCTGCTTTTGCCTTTCACCCGATGTAAGGTTTGTCTAGCATACTTTGAGGCAGTACATGATTTATTAGAAAGCAATATATAATACTTATATTTCTGAGCAACCTGAGTTATTTTCTGTTAGCAGTGAAAATAAGCTTGTCAGTTCCCATTTTGTACAAGAGTTTTTCCTGTGCTTAGACTGCTAGGCAGTTTTTGACTTCATATTGAAGCTAATAGCGTTGCATTACAGAAAAAGTATGTATTAATATCAGAATTTTATCCATCATTAATCTGCCTAATATGCCTATTGTTATTTCATCTCTCTCTTAATAATTAACTATTGAAAAAATAAAACTACATTAATGCTTCAAGGGTATAATAGTGAAAAATTAATGTTTCAATGGTATTGTAAAACGTTAAGTAATATGGGACAATTTTTTTTTGTTGCTAAAACATCAAGTAATATGAGCCGGAGGGAGTTATATCATGAACAAACAGCAGTAGTTTTATTTTGCTGAAATGAAATCATTCAAGCACTTCGGCGTGTCATATCCTTGAAACGCTGGAGTGATTCTTGTCGCTCAATCTTCAACTGTTTACGGAAGTTACTGATAAATGTGTCGGCTTTCATCGAACATTGAAAAATACACGGTTCGGTGCACCGTTCGGCGCACAGGTAATCGAACCAGCTCGATTAGACCTCCATCAAACATTGAAAAATACACGGTTCGGTGCTACTAGATTCGATCAGGTTCGATTAACCGTGCGTCGAACCGTATGTAATTTTTTTAAAAAAATATAAAATCTAATTTTCAATAAGGGTTTTTGGTCCTTTCACCCCATAAAGGGGGTGTCTAGTGAGTAGAAGGGGGGTTGGATGAAGCATGGGCCTTGAAATATCATCTCCCCACTCTCACGAGGTCTAATCTACGCTCATCTTCACCCTACCCATGATCCTAACCACTGACGATAGAATCTTCATCATTACTAACGTAACCGCTTTGGACCTCTTCGCGCATCACTACACACTCAAAGAGCCCACTTGTCATAGTTTTGCATCACCATGTGACTCTATCACATCACCTATAGCTTACCTCCCACTCTGAGCTAATACTGATTTAAGTATCAGAGTCTTTACATGTACTGCATGAGTGAGAATGTGAATTTATAGTGTATTAGAATATCATTAGAAACATGGGAGAAAGACTAGGGGTATTCACGAGCAAATTTGTTTGGTTTTAAAGCAAAAAAGTCATTCAGTACGAAGAGGGAAAAACTTGCAGTTTCTTTTTATTTGGATGGTTTATTTTTTTAAAAAAAAAAAATTAAACAAACTTGAATCAAATAAATGTTGTTTGAATTGGATCAAATGACTCGGTTTTTAACAAGTTGGATTCCCACATTTTAAAATATATTATATAATGCAATTAGGTTTTAGACAAACTCTATAATGCGATTATTAGAATTATAAAATATAGTTAAATGCGAACAATTGTGCATATCTAAATATCTAGCAATTGAGCAATATGAGTAATTGAAAAATATATTCTGTAATTGTGGATAAATCTTTTGAACACGTTAAATCAATGGATTGAAAGTAATTAAAACACATGGAAGTTTTGTCAAAAAAAACCACATGGAAGCCGAACATTGAAGAAGAGGACTAAGGGTACTGTGTTTGATTTGCTAAAAAGTAAGGGATTGAATTGAACAATTTCAATTGTATCCTGTTTGATTTGAAAAACTGTTCATGGTACTGGCAACTGTGAGAGCAAGAAGGGATTGAACAAAACTCCAAATTCATGTCCCTCACACAGCGACAGTACAACTTTCTGTCCACTCCAAAAATTACAAAAATACTATTTTTATTTCATACTCAATAATTTTTTCTCTCATTTCTCTCTCCTCTATTCTCTCTCTCATCGCTACCCCTCTCACTTCTCTATCCCCTCTCTTCCTCTCCTCTCTCATATTTCATTCTCCTCTCTCCTCTCTCTCTACATCTGATCTATCTATTATATATCTTCTCATATCATTAACCCTCTCTCTCCTCTATCCTCTTTCTCCCTATTCGACCTCTCTCCTATCTCATTCTTATCTCTCCTTTCTCTCTCTCCCTCCCTCTACCTCCCATCTCTCTTTTATATATCTTCTCATATCATGACCTCTCTTTCCCTCTCCCTCTCCCTCCTCTCCCTCTCTCTCTCTCATTATTTTCACTTTAATTTTTTAATTATGTTATAATATTTGTTATATAAAATCATTATAAACCATATAAAGAAAATTATAGTAAATTTTACATTTTTTTTGCTTGTGTTGTCTATGTCTAGTATTCACAAACAAAATACTGGACAACATTTTGTCCAATATTTTACTGTTCAGTCTAGTACTTAGATCTGTTTGCGAATCAAACGGACCCTAAATATAACATTCAAATACCAACTAAACACATATCAGCTTATATTCGTTTATATCAAATAAAACTATTATAATACTAGTAGTACAATTAAAGGTAGGGATTTTCATTTTTATAATAATATAAACAATTTGGTTTTGTTCTGAACATTTGTCGATAAGAAAATCCGCAAACTAAATCGAACCGCTCTATTGACAAAAAAGGCTCAAATGGATCCAAAAATAATAATTTTCAATTTTTTTATTTGATTCGCACCTACTTACTATATTTGATGTGATTTGATGTTAACACCTTAAAAAAAGTAATAAAAATGTTAGCATCACACTTTTTTGAACATATTCCCTTAATTTGGTTGATGCTCAACTGGAGTCTATTTTATTAAATATCCTAAAAAATATAGGAATTGGGAAAAGAGTGTGATAGAAACTTTGTTACGATTGCATTTATTAAAATATAAATAAAATAAAATAAAGAGAACTACAAAAGAAAGAAGATAGATCAATTTTATTAGATATCCTAAAAAATATAGGAATTGGGAAAACAATAAACATACAAAACTATATAAGAAATAGATCCGACTAACTACTAGTAATAGATCAACACATCACCAATACTTGTAATATTATTATATCCAAGTAATTAACGAGAGTCTTGAATCTTGATCACTTTCAAACTTAAATTAGAAAGACGAAATTAGACATGAAAATAATTGATAAAACACCACAAACCACCACCTCTGCCACCACCCACCTCTTTCCCAACCCATGTCCACCACTCTTTTCCTGAGCACTTGAGTTTGATCCCTTCTCAGGAGCACCTAGAAATGGAACATTAATATTAGCTTCAACTTTCATAACATAGCAAAAGGTTCCATCAAAAACACGACGACAATAATATACTCTTTGGTCTGTATTATAAGCAAAACTGAGTTGACGAGAGTTGATGCATTTGCTCCAAAGTAAAACTGGAGCAATAGAAGTTGATATATTTGATTCAAAATTTGGAGGAAATGCGCCAATTTTCATCGATTCACCTTTGCTTATAATAGAGACCGTAGCAGTAGTTAATTACCATTGGAAATTGGGGTAGAAGTAGAACTCTTTGTTTTTGTAGAGTTTTGATATCCCTCAAATACCTTAGCATCAGTAGAGTTAGGTGCCAAATGCAAAAGATCTGAAAGAAGTCAAAAAAAAACATCCATTCAATTAATTTTAATTTATTTATAAAGCAAACTAAAATAACCTTTGTCACATCGCGATGTTTGATATCATGAAGAATTACAATCAAATACAACTGAGATATTAGTACAATCATTTAAATCTCAACTCGTGTTGCGATCTTTAATATCACAAAGAATGTCTATTTTTTAAACAAGAAAAAAAATTCATTAAAATCTTTAGATGCAAAATTCTCCCTAGTTAAAAAACACTAAGGAAAAAAAAACCACTCTTTCTGAATATATTAAAAATCTAAAGAATTATAGTCAAATACAGTTGTGATACTGGTACAACTACCTCAACCTTAAAATCATCGCAATTGTGTGTATATCAAAAACCATGATATCGCGACACTTACTTACCTACACAACGAGATATATTAGCTGGGGTGTGACAAGAAGATGGTAACTGAGCAGCAACAGAAGCATTCAACTTAAAACCAAGGTTTGGGTCACTACTATCTTTGATGAGGATACAGAGACATTTCTTGCTCTTATCAATAACCACTTTGAGTCCACTACAACAATCTATAGAAGGAGTTTTGTCTTCACCATTAACGTAAGGAAGACAAGGAGCAAGGGTAAGTATTTTGTCAGAACATTCTTGTCTGTCTTTTGTTAAATCTGAGCTCACAAAACCAGCCAATAGGAATAGTAAGGTGGAGTAGAATGCTAGATCCCACACCCTTTTGAAAACCATTGATATTAGATTTTGGAGAGAGAGAAAGGAATAGAGATTTGGGTATGAGGGAGGGAAAGGAATCTGTTACAATAAGCTCTTTTTATGCTTTGCTTGTTGTGAGTTTGTGAGTTGTGAGTGATTTCACATTCACTTATTCTTAGTAGTCATTCATTGGGTGTGGGGTATTCTCTCACATGTTAACCAATTTTTGTCTTTAGACAACTATACTATATCTAGGGTTTGCTCAAGCGGAAGGTTACTAAATTCCTATATTTTTTAGGATATTTAATAAAATAGACTTCTAGTTTTAAAAGTATGAATTGGCAGAGATCATTGTGTATTTGGAGCAACAATAATTGTATGTGATGGAAAATTTTCAATAATTGTCCACAATATCCATGAAAGTACGAACCAAATTATTGTTGCTCCAAATACACAATGATCTCTGCCAATTCATACTTTTAAATATCAAACCAAAGAGTTACATATAAATTCTAAGTAAAGAGATCAATCCTTACTTATAACGTGCAATGACCGCACGAAATTTTAACTTGAGACAATTCACATATTCATTATATCCATAAGGAACATACTTTATTGATGATCTTTCCTTTGCGGAAGTCCACAGTTCAAATCCGGAAAACTAAATTATCTTCTATCTAATTACTAACTCAATGGTTTATGTATCATGAGGAGTTGTTTGTTGCATCGGCCAACATGCAGCTAATAGAACAAAAAATAAACGTAATTCTTAATTGGTAATTGGCTGTTTATGTTATTGCTAATCGATACACGGGAATCATTCTGAATTTCTGATATTCAAGTAGATAACAATTACTTAATAGTAGTTAATTAATACTTACGTATAAAACATGAACCCGTGACAAATTGAAATTACTTTCTATTTGCTAACCCGTGATTATTTTGGATCTATCCGTGATTAGCTATACCATTTGATTATGGTTAAGTTGGACCCACAAAACGGTACACAGATGCTCAATAGCAGTGTTATTAAAATCCTACCCTACCGCTCGGTCGGACCGGCCGGACTAGATTCCAGAGTGGGGTTCTCAAGACGGCAGACTTGCGTGTTAAAACAGAATCAAGACATGAAACCAATTGAGCCGTCCTACCAATTAAATCCGATGAACCAGCCATGGTCCGACCGACCCAAGAGAGTAGAGGGTTTGAAATTGAAGACTTGTGTAAATTTGTGGTGAGATTTTTTTTCTTCAAATTTTTAAGTTATAAATTTATCCATATCATATCTATTTTTAGTACTTTTTAAAAGTGTCATTCACTCATACTACTGTAACTGCAGAATCCAGGTGAACTAGTCGCTGACTGACCAAGATAATGACTGAATCCGACTTTAATAACATTGCTGAAGGGTTTAGGGACCCACAAAACTGTACACATTATGCTAAGTCGTTCACATACAAAAGGTCGTTATCAAATTTTAGATGTTTATTTGTTTTTACTAGAACTTATAGATGCTTATACAGAAGTTAAATTAAATGAGCTAACTTCTTAAAAGTATTATAAACAAGCTAATTTCAACTTACATGAGAAGTTATGTGCATGTTAATAAATTCATGCAAACTAGCTTTAGGACGTATATGCAAGGAGAGAATAATGGAAGTTCTCAAAACTGCACTTTTTTCTCTACTAAATAAATGAAACAATGTAGATGGTTGTTATTGATATAAGAAAACTAGTCAAATCGAGCTTAAATTCAACAAGCTTGATGTGAAAAGTCTGACTGAATGATACACGGTTACATAAAATGGTAAAATGACTCTATTCTGGCAAATATTCGTATCAATTCCTAATTGAGCATCAATGATGAGCATTCAGAAAAGAAAGGTCGATTTCAAAAGTCATCATAGGGAGCCTAACACACTTTCTTGTTCGAAATAACATTATTTTACAACAGTGCCCATTATCAACCATGAAATTGGTATCACCTTGTCTGCCAAAACTGCAGCCATGACTAAAATATTCACTTTGTCAGTATTACGTATCTGAAGCCATATCTCATTCCCTCATTTTCCAGGATTACCTTTCAGCTGTGGAGGTGCCACAGATGTGGGTGAAAAGGGATCGTAAATTTGGTCTGCAGAATATGCTGGCCTACCGGAAGCCATGGAGGGATTGTTGCCGAACTTCTGATTCAGAGGCATCGGGATATCTGGCCATGTTCGATTGTGCACACCTCTTTGGACACCTGGACCGGGAAAGTTTGGCATGAAGTTGTTCATACCCATTTGCGGCGGGGCTGGAGATCTAGGTGCAGGTTGACCAGCATATGGAAATGCAGGGTGTCTGGGTGGAATTGAGACAGAACCTGTCCTTCCCCCAAAGGGAACACCAGACCCGTGAGCTTGAGTTTGGTCCAGCTGGTTGTAGACTTGTGTCCCTGGAAAGCTTTGGGGAGGCTGATCAGGCACAGCAAACCTATATGGTGTTGGCCTTGGACCACCAGGTGGCTCTTGTGTACCAACCTGAGTAGTAGCTTGAAAATTTGGTCTGGAAACCCCTTTATAATAGTCAGCATTGGGCTGCTGTGAATGAAAAGTAAAATTTCCTGAACTTGAAGGCATCGGGACTGGTGGTTTTACTTGGGTGTGATGAGGAGATACTGCAGATGCAGAATTAGGTAATCCTGATTGCTGAGGTAATGGACGTGAAGGGGATATTCCTGGGGAAGGAAATGAAACAGGTCCTGATAAATAGTTTCCCGATGAATGAACAGGTGCTTGTATTGGTGGATGCATTGGTCCCAAAGATGATGGTGGTCCAGGGGGCATTCCTGCATGATGTGGAGAAATAGTGGCAGGTCGTGGCATCATCGACATATTTGACTGGAGTGGCTTAAATGTACCATCTGGTTGTGGACCTAGAGAAACAGATCTTGTAGGAGGAGCCATCGGCCCCATATGGTTGAGACCTACAGATGTTTTAACAGTGGCGGGTCCTCCACTCAGTCCAGAAGACATGCTGTGAGGGGTCAATGGCTGGTTAGCTATTGGGGCCGGTGATATACCAGACATAGGTTGAGGCATTGAAGACACTGATGTCTGGGGTTGTCCCATTGGTGTTGGCTGGCTTAAATTAATTGGAAATGAAAGTGAAGCATTTGTTGGAGCTGGCAAATTCTGTGCGTGATTTACAGAATAATTTCTTGGTGGTCCAATGTGGCCAAAAGGACTTGCTTGAGTCAACTGAGAATGCTGTAAAATCTGTGTTTGTGGTTGTACCTGCATAGAAACCTGTTGATTTGGATTTATTGGGTGGAATCCGCCGACAGGTGCAGGTTGAGCACCAAAAGCTGAAACTAAATTTGAAGGACTCATTGTATGTGATGGAAAATGGGGAGTTCTAGCATGAACTGGTGGATTTGGAGGGGCTATATTGCCAGAAGAAGCAAATAAAGGGGTAGGAGATGGAACTGCTGAAAACCACGGACCAGAGTATTGAAACTGATTTCCATGCATTTGTGTATTGGCTGCTGGTTGCAACAAAGCATGGTTTTCCAGAGATTGAGAAATTGCATGAGAAGGGAGGCCACCTTGGCTTTGACTCGGAACACTCGTGCTGTCCCCAGAAACTGATACAGAAGGTGTAGAACCAACGGCTGCATTCCCCTGGATAGAAGACAGCAATGGTTACAAGAACGATTTAAATAACAGAAAAACTGAAATTACTACAAAATAGTCCAAAAAAAAGTGATGCAACATCACTGAGCCAGCTATAAATCATAAGTTTTCCAATGACGTGAAATGACAACTCACAGTTACAGTTACAGAGGCAATTAGTATTTCAATGATGGACACTGCTGCATCCACTTTATCAAAACTATCAGCTGATACATCAACATGCATCTCTTTGAAACTGCACTGGATATCAGTTCCAGGTTTAATTTCACCCTGAAAATGGAGCACATAAAGCAAATGCCAACAGTTTCAGTTGTTTCCTGACAAAATCAGGTCTAAGTTTTTCAAAGTGGTTCATGCAGAATAAAAGCCATGTAATATTATTAAGGAACTTACTTTCTCTCCTGAGTCTGCTTTGGTTCCATGAATTTTTATCTTGGTACCAGTTTCCTGATATATGCATATATTAAAGACCAATTGAAAAGTGAATAGAGTTTTACTTAGGGATCTCGATCAGAAGATAGGGGTTGCTGACCCCAGATCACCGGATGAAGATAAGATACCAACAAAATGGTTTTACCTTTTCTAGTCGCTTTTGATTATCACCTTCGGGCCCGAATATTAGGCCAATAAATTTGTGCCCAGGATATTCTTGGACCTGTAAAGATGGTACTGCAGCTAAGAATTTTTATTGTAACTTCAGATAGATAAATTTAATTTTTTGGAAACTATAACAGATCATTCGTAAAATTATGTAACAACACTAACAGGAAGCCAAAGTTTAACATTAGGACATTAGAAGCAGAAGAGGTTAAGTCATTTTGCATTCTTACTTTGCAGAGTGATAGGTCCATTTTATTAATAGGCCCATTTTTAATTAGAGGGGAGATAGACGTGGAATTGGTCAGAGGAGAGAGAAAAGGGGATAATAGAATGGGTTGAAGGAGAAATAGTATATAGGTAGTAGTGCGAACCGAAAAGGGTATGATGAAATTTGTTACAGAGAATTTGTGGGTGCTGGGCACTTAGCAGTGAGAACTGGGAAGACATTCCTATATCAGTAAGGGGATATTCTTATCAGAGAGTATCGTTTTATTTTCTTCAATCTGCAAGGTGACTTGTGTCCAACCATTGTAGTCATTTTCGTTCATCACTGTAAAGAGGCTCCCCCAAGTTTTTATCAGAGAATACAGTTCAATACTAAATTCTGTTTTTCATCTCTGTCTGTTCCTAACACAGAGCAATCAGGATCCTATTTGAATATTGTAATCTCGGATGGGTTTTAATGGAGACTCAATTGTGAAGCTCAACCCATTGATTCATCTTATACTAAAACTTGGTTTTCAATTTTCTTTCAAGAATATGAACCTTCAAGAAAGCAGCCAAGGAAAATGGATGCGAAGAACATTTTTGGAAAAGAAAAATTGTGGAAATGAGCTGCTTGTTTTTTTGGTGAGTTATTCACACACATCACATGCTCAAATAAACACTACGGCTCCTCCATTCAAATCCATAAAGAAATGATATAAAAGATAACTAACTACCTGAAAAATGTATTGATGCTAATCTCCAAAAAATTGCCTCATCACCTCACAACGTAAAGAAATACTACAAGGCCCACAAAACCACGGCCACAACCTTAATAATTATAGTATGGATCTGACGAGGCACGGAAACACCAAGTATATTACTATTCACCATTGACAGGCAAGAAATTGAACAAAACATACTAGATGCAAAATAAATGAAGTTGAATTCTAAATCCAGGAAATGTATCCTTTACTTTTCAATTTTCACAACCGTAATGTTACAATTATCAAGTTAACAACATATTTAAATAGCACAGAATTAAGTCTAGTAGAATTCTAGAACCATTACTTACAGGCAAAGGAACGCTGGCTTCTTTTAACAAAGGTTTAAAACGGGGTGGAGGCTTGTAACTGGGATCTAATTTTAGTATTTCACCTGGATATGATCAAGATCAAAATTATTAGGGAATAAGCAGCTTAAAGAACTAAAGGGAAGGTATAGAAAGGGAAGATACACTTTAAGGAAAACGAACCTATTGCTTCCCGCTTTTCAAGTTCGAGCCTTTCTGACTTCTTATATCCATAAATAAACATCAGTAGTTTATTTAAAAATAGATACTTCGTTTAAAAATAACAAGCAATAACAATTAAAAGGAAAAGTGTCAATTGTTGTTAACCTTGCTGTTAATTTGAGAGACAGACTTGCTTTCATCTGGGTTCTCATCCATTGGCGAGTTCTGGGTGTCCCCAGTCTCCAGTTTTTCTGATTCTAACTGCTTTGTAATTTGATCCACTCGAATCTATAAAAGGTGTGCAACAATAGTATCACTTATAGTTATTGACACCTTGGAAACAATAACTCGAGCAAATTATTCACACAGAAGCAGATGCAATACAACCCAACTGATAAGGGAAATTGAACAGCTTCAACCTAAGAATGGTGTATTACAAACCGAAGTCTGGCAAAAATACTACTTTACTAATTTCAATGCCATGATTTTGATACAAGTAAAATATTTACTGTGTATCTCACAATATAATATCTTAGGGGTTTGAGCCAGAAGGAAAGCACCAGTAGGAAGGGATGAGCAAAGACTAAACCCACATCCGAAGGAAGAAAACCTCACGAAAAGGCATAAAGGGTGATAACACTAACACATGAACGTTTTAATCAAAACTTACAAAGAAGTATACATGTTAACCTTATTATAGAGTATTTGCAAGGAAATATAACGGACTAAGAAAACAAAAAGCGTATACAACCATAAAAATGCTAAACGGAAAATGATTAGAAATCTAGAAACACCTGCAAAGCCAAAGCCTTTGCCCTCCTGACAGAAGCATCCTGTGTCAGATCAGGGGCCCATCTTGATCTTCTCTCAATTTGTTTTGAATTTTCTTCATTGATGACTCCAGTGGAGCCATCTTTTTTAGCCCCTCGGAAAATGGGGACCAATGACCCCGATAATTTGTTTTTGGGGATGACAAATCCAGATTTGGCAGAAAATATAGAGAGCTTTTGGCCACTAGTGGATACTGCAGATGAAGCTCCAGACTTCTTGTGAGGTTCAGGAGCAGAAGTTGAACCAAACTCTGCAGTCATTCTCTTATCCAGTTCCAGTCACTGTAGGCATATGACTATATGAGGTGAACGTTATAAAAGATTAGTGGTGATGTCCAAGTAACACAATCCAATTTGTTGTTAGCTACTAATATATACTAAATATTTTAATCATACAACTTGCGAATTGCAATACTAGAGAACTGAAGAAGTAACATATGATCCCCAAAGTAGAATGTTGAAAAATATATTGAATATTATTGAAATTGTTTCTAGAGTACTAATGCTAATACATTTAAATAGACTATTCTAATGTAAACCTAACGGGTCTGATAAATGGGCTGAATACATATTTACAATAAATCCACTATTTACACCATAGAATACCACAAATAGATATTTATCATTAACATCTAGATTCTTACTGACAGCACTTTGTTCAGAGGAAGAATGTGCTTACAATTTGTTAAACGTATGAAAATGTTTCACCTGGTTCGCAATTCGTTTCAGTACGTGGTACGGGTTTGGGTACGCGGTACGCAACTCTCGAAGAATTAGGTACGTGGGGGGTATACATCTTCGGTACGCTATTTCGGTTCGTGGTACGTTTCAATATACTAACCGGTATGCTATTAATAAAAACTAATTAAATTAATAATATCATTCAGAAAACTTAACTTGCAAACATAATTTCATAATAAATAATACCATATTGATTAAGACTCTAAAAGAAAAATTAATAGGCACAGATGCACGTAGGTAGTAGATGTACTATCTTTCAATATATAATAACTATATATAATAAATACTACTTTGCAAGTTTTGAGAAGTGAGAAAAATGAAAATGAAAAGGCATAACAATACTGGAATAATGCATCGGTAGGTGCATGTATCTGATAATTATGTTTCAAGTTTCAATATAGTAATAATTAGTTAATTAGTTTTTAGAAGAGATAAGAAGAAAAAAAATGAAAAGACATGCAAATGCAATGACAGTGGTGCTGCGAACCTGCACCAGTAAGTGGAGTGATTTTTTTGTAACTTTAAAATTTTGGGAAGTTGTATTAAATAAATATTTTGTCTTTGTTTTGCTGATATTTTTGCTTCTTATAATTTTTATTAAATAAATATTTTGTCTTTTTTTTGTAATTAGTCTTTTGAGTTTTTTTTTGGGTTCTTCAGCGAATTCGGAAGAATTGCAGGCGAACCAATTCGCCAAAGTACCGCGAACCGGTTCGCGGTTCTTCACATGTTAGAAGAATTATGTGACTATGGTTTTTCTTCCTGGAGAGAAGGCTTTTTGCTCTTCTCTAAAGACGCTCACCACTCCGTATTATCAAATTTCTCACAGTTAGCTTCCTTGTAATTCCAAACTTTCAATGATACATTTAGCTACAAATTTGTTACACCTACTTCTCTCCCTACCAGCAAATTAGTTCATGTGGATGTTTGCATCGTTTGAATCTGTCGTGAACACAGAATCTTCCACTTTATTACTATTGAACGAAATTAAACACCTAAATTATTAAAACCTTGAATTGTCCTCTAAAAAGTGAAATTCTAAACTACAATTTTCCACCAATGCTGAAATTGGAATCAGGAGCAGTAGCAGTAGTAATGATAATAACAACAATGACAATAGCAGTAATAATATAGCAATAAACAACGAGCGAGCACGCATGAAAATGAAAACGATAAGAAATTAGTGAGTATGTGCAAGTGACCTAAACAACAGGAAATGAAAAGCGAGAGGGAGAGTGTAGCGGCGATGAACCTGAGATCTGAATTGCCTTTGCCACTCGTAACTGATTCTTTGTGTCGTAGTATTGCATAGCCATACGCAACGCAACGCAACAGAGAAATGGAAATAGCTGTTCAACAAAACCCCTTCCCTCTCAATCGTCTTCCTCTCTACTCCTACTTCTCTTTTTTTTTTTTTACAAACCTCTAGTCCTGTTTCTTTTTATTTTTTCGTAATGTAAATGGGAGCATTCGTAAAAAAAAAATGAGAGATGATCATTTAAAGAAGCATAAATAAGACATTAATTAAAGTGATAAGGGTAAAAATAGAGAAAAATATAATAAAATAATGAGTTTAATTTATATACACATACTCAGGTTTTACGACCACTACTAAACACAATTCAAGGAGTGGTTGGTTACCAATGAACTAATTAGTGGTTATCAATTGACCAATTTGTTTTTCGTGATGTGTCAACATTTAATTGGTAGATAGTGTAAAAAGCTCATACACCTACTGTGTATATAAATTAAACTCTAAAATAATTGCTTAAATATGATAGAGACTATTTATTTAATGAAGGATAATAGAGAGACTAGTCGTGTTTCTTTTTCTTTAATGAATGATATTTGTGATTAATGTTCTTGAGAGAGACTATTTATTTAACGAAGGATAACAAAATAATTTAATTAAAGTAATAAACATAAAAATGAGAGGAAAAAATGTTTTAAGCTATAAAAATGATATAAGTCATTCATACCAAATGCATACAAAAAGTTTATTTGCTATTATTTGTAAAATAGAGTCTAAATACTTTGTTTGAAGGAAGAATAATGTTGTTTGTATAAAAAGGGAAGAATAGTATCATTAGTATTGATTTTACAACTTGAGTTCAAATCATCTAGATTAGAATAAGGACATTTCCTTGCCTCGTAATTCCTTTTACCTAATAATAAAAACCCTATATATAATTTGTGATTAGATTAAGCAATAAGATTTATGATTTATAATCACAAAGAAATCATCTAGGTTAGATTGAGTCAAAAGAAAAAAAAATGAATGTGGTCCTTTTGCTCAACAAAAAAAGTGGATATTGTCTATTACAAGTGATAAAAGGTGTTATAATGACTTGAATTACAGTAAGTATTAGTGTGAAACTTGTTTTTTTTTTTCAGAGTAGAAACATCCAAGTGTATGTTTGTTTTAACTTTTCAACCTTCAAAATCAAGTTTGAAAACAGCTCCGATTAGAAAATGATACACCAAAGAAGCTTTTGATTTTAATACAAATTACAATTATTCACCGTGCTTTTGTGTTTGTCAATTCTCCAGTGGTGAGAATCTTAAACTAACGGGTCTTAAATAGATTCCTTTAACTCAAACTCAATTTTAATCCAAACAATTTTATAAAATGAACAAATAATGAATTTTTGCACTACTCTACTACTTGTCACGATTCAATATACTTGTCAAAATATCTAACAAATGCCATATTGAGACTCCTGAGCTCCACTTCTTTGAATCATTGATATGCTTAGTGCTTCAAGTTAAATTTTTGAGCTCATTTCTCCTACAAAATGAGAGAAACATAAAAGGTCAATATAATGCAATATAACCTATGCATGAGATTCACATACATTCATGTTTTATGCACCTTTGGCTTGATTGGTGGACAGATTTCAGGCTGCCTAACAATGTAAATCTCATCTCCAGCAGTACCATACAAGTCTTGATTGCGATGCCAAATCCACAATGCATGCGTTTCATTTTTCACCTGCATATATGGCTTTACTACTTAGGCCAGAGATACATCGCTTATTCAATAAACTAAAATCGCTTTATTTTTTGTATAAATAAGACCACAGAGAGTATTTGTCAAGACCGTTCTACAAAGCGAACACACAGAAAACAAATGTGTAAAGAGTAGAGAAGGAAAGATGACCTCTAAGATGCCATGACCGAAGCTACTTTCCCTGAAAGCACTATAATCAGGTTGTCTGTCCCAACAGAATTTACCTGCTGCTGGACCAGATGTAAAATTAAAGGCACAGAAACCACCCATAAAATCATCTGGTGTAGTTGATGGTTCTGGACAGTTTCCAGGTTCATCAGCATGTGTAATTGCCATCTTTTCCCGGTTACCGCCATCGCCAACCGTGATATATACAGGACCACAAGGATCTATTGTGTAGTTATATACTCTGTTTGATCTCTCATATGCATGAACCTGTTTAATTTTCTCATCAGAAATTTGCATGTTGAGAATAACATTTGTAATGAAAACAACAATATGCTTACATGTCCATTGAAGACAATGTCAACACCATTTTTATATAGTAAATCTTCCATCTCCACCCTCATACACTCTACTTCTCTGTAATGTGACTTGTAGGTGCTGTACCAAGGTGCATGCCATGTAGCAACCAACCATGGAGTTATTTTCCTGTCAACAGAAGCCAAGTCTTTCTCTAACCACTTGTACTGGTCTCCTGCAATAAAAGAGGGGATGACACGGCGAGTGAGTTATCATCTATGAAGCACCGAGACATTAAACACAACATTGACACTCACACGTAGACACCGATAATATTTTGAGAAAATGGAAGTGATCGAGTGTAACCACTTGTGTCGGAGTCGTTTCAGTGTCCGACAAAGACACATGTTAGTGTCGGTGCTACGTAAGTAATTGTGCATGTAAATAAACAACAATGGTCTCTAAACCATGTTAGTAATATAGTAAAGAATATCCAACATGTAGAAGACAAAAAATTGAAACAAGAGTTAACCTGATTTGTCATATGATATGTAGGCACCAAGCATTATGAAATGTATTCCACCAGCATTGAAAGAATAATAAAAAGTGGATGATGATCCACTCTCTTCTGATGGAAATGCAAATCTAGAACTATAAGCAACAAATGTCTGGTTCTCAACTTGTTCTTCTATCTCATGATTCCCTTCTATTACCATTATTGGGACACTAGAAATCAATGGTTGCATGTACCTGTTACAATAATTAACAATGAATACAGAGAAAACTAAGTACATAATAAAATGAAGAAATTACTATAAAGTGAAAATATTATTACCTTCCCCAATAATCCCAACGAGGTTGATAAGTTTCATGAATGGGAGTATTAGAAAATGAGCAAGAGTAGCAATCTGAACCAGTACCATTAGTTAGATACAAGTTAGCATAACTAACATCTCCAACCAATAGAATAAGATCAGGATGATTGCTAATCATATGATTAACAGTAGATGTGGTATTGTATGTAAGACCTAAGTCCCCAACAATTGCAATTCTGCTAGGGTAACTCTTGGGACCTGAAACTGGCATAGTCCTGAAATAATGAATATCACTCATTGATGATAAAGAAGGATCTCCACATTGATATTGATATAAAGTGTTGGCTCTCAATCCTGCACCAAACAAAAACAACAGAATTCTATGTTAAATTAAAACTACTCGCTTCACGTGTACGTGTTAGTATCGTGTCGTGTGCCGTATCGTGTCGTGTATCAGCATATCGGTGGTTCATAGTTATATATAATACCTGTGAGACGAACATGATGTATGATTCCAGAAGTGTAGTTCTGAAGGCCTTCAAAAGGATAAAGTTGACTGTAAATAAGGGAATAACCCACAGCTTGTTTAGATATTGATCTTCCGTACCTTGCATATTGAACTATGCTACCAACTGATTCAGGATCTAAGGGTTCTATATTATCCCCAATTTGGAAGTCTCCTGCAAATATAATATAAGCAAACTTCACTGTCATTGAAATGAAATTAATAGAATTTTGGCTCAAGCATGACCCCCTTAAAGGCACCAATTTGGTGTGTTGTCCGTCTTAAAGGTATTCGATCCCTCCCCAAAATAAACATGGTACAAGTTTTATTCATTTTTCATATGCTTTTAATTTTTGTTGAGAACTAAAAAGTAAGTGTTTTAAAAATCGAACTGAAGTGGACAACTTAATCGTTGAATTGTGGAGCAATCGAGTCTAAAATTTGATTCTTTTGGAGGTTTGACCTCGAGTTCGAGGGGTTTAAAATAATTGAACCATGCCTCTCGTAGGTCTTGTTGATGTCCAATGTAGTCATAAATAAAAACATCTACAAAAATACACTAACTTTTGAAATATCGAAATTAAAAAAATTTCTTGCATAAAAGTGGAAGGTTGGGTTTCTCTAGCAAGTGGAGTTTTTGTGGTTAGAGATTGAAGTGCATTCCTTCCCTTAAGTAGGGATTTCTCAACGTCTCGATCCGAGGCCTTACGAGTGAGCGTCCATTTGTAGAAGAGATTGGTGCATCGTCATTAAAGCCACCTCGGTTAAGTTCTTCCTAGGAGTACAAGTTCGGACCTCAATCATGGGTGGGTTAGGTCCTTATTGGATGGTCCCTATGAAGTCCAGATAGAGGATACGATACAGATACGGGGATACGAGAAAATTTTGAAAATCAATATACGACACGGCTTGGATACTTTAATAAAAAATTAAATCAAAATTAAAATATATAAAAATAAAAACATAACTAAAAATAACTGTAAAGACTATTACCAAAAAAAATATAACGGTAAAAACTAAAGAGAAATTCACTTTACTAATTGACAATTGCTCATGATAGGAAAATAATTGCGCAAAAAAAATAATAGAAAGAAGACACAATTTATCTAAAAGGTAGTAACCCCCTTTTAGGATTTGAATTAACAATTTTTTTCTAAAAAGGAGCCACAATTTATCTAAAAAATTGTTTATCTAAAAGGTAGTAACTCTTTTATAATAAAATATTAAATCCTAAAGTGCGTGATTTGAATTCTCTAAAATCTTATTTTTCTATATTCACTCCATTTAGGAAAAAATGTGATGAAAATGAATATTTATAAGAAATTAGTGAACTAAAAAAATACCTAAATATCCTTTAATTTAATCTAGATATATATGTGAATGTAAGAAAATATGATATGATTTTAGAGAATTGAATCAAAAAGTGGATAAAAAGTATACTAAAATACGCGTGTAACACTGAATTTAATTTCAAATAAATATATTATACACGTATTTTCTCTGTTTCTCATACGTATACGTATTTTTGTACGGGGTCCATGACAAAAATTAAAAGCCAAAAAAACAAAAACATTTGTGATTTGTCTTCATCCCATTACGCCATCAACTATGTAAACAAGCAAGCAACTACTTTACGTGAACGAATGAACCCAAACAAAGAAAAAAGAACAAAAAAGTGACCGCTTCCTTTATTTTTTCACAAGTTGGGGGAAATAAAGAAGATAAGTAAGAGAAAGGTGGTGGTAATAGTACCTGTAATCCAAGAAATCCAAACAGAATCATAGGAAGCAGAGAGGGAGACAGAGATTTGTTCTGGCTCAAAACCTTCGACGTTTCTTTGAACAAGAGGATCTGTATCTGGCAAGTCCTCGGCGTTTCCACGAAAGCTCTTGTCAAGTGGAATCGTCACTGGCTTGAAGGGTCCTTCCAGAGTCGTTGGAACTCCATTGGTTAGTGAAAACAACAGAGACAATAATGTTGTAACAACAATGGTAAGCACCAAAACCAAACCCATTTTCAAGTGCAATAACAAAATAGAGTGAGAGTTGATGTTGTGTCTAAAAAAAACACTCCCTGACTTTTATAAGCAAAAAAACAAAATAAAAAAAATTGGTCAACACAAATTGATTAGACTAAATAAATCAACTTGCGTTAATTGTATTGACTATTTTTTGCGGAGACGAGAGAGAATAAGAAGTTATAGATATAAGAAGGAAGAGGAAGTTGAAGGGTCAATGAATTCACGCCTGTTTTTTTTTCGACAAGCAAATTCACGCCTGTTAATGGAAAATATATATATTACTCTAAAAAAAAATTGAAAATATTTTATATTTATGAAATTCTGCAAAACGAGAAATTTTCTTTTCAACTTTATTTATGGGAGGCTGGAAAGGAGCATTAAAGAATTGGATTTGTTTTTCTTTTTAATTATTAATATAATAAAGAAGAAAACGAAAGGAGAGGAGGAAGAGTGTGAGATGATCACCATTCACATGGTGACGGAGGTGTGAAGGCAACTAGACACTTCAATTATGACGGTTGAACAATTACAAGGTACTCTAGAGGCAAAGGAAATCCATCTAAATGAGGAAGATGGAAAGGATTAAAGGGAAGGAGATTGTCTTACAAGCAAAAACCTCTAAACCTAATTGGTCTAATATATTTTGATTAGTATCAAAAAAAGGTTTTTTCTATCATATCCATCTAGAATTTGATATGTATGATACATTCTAAGCTAAATACACATTGATATTTTTTTTTTCTATTTAAATATTTTAAGATTAAAATAAATATTGTACGAATTTTTTCTATTTTACCTCAATACCCACCCAACTCTAAAAAAAGGGAT
Organism: Oxytropis ochrocephala; assembly: GCA_020916435.1. Lineage (NCBI taxonomy): Eukaryota > Viridiplantae > Streptophyta > Magnoliopsida > Fabales > Fabaceae > Oxytropis > Oxytropis ochrocephala. Next base: position 28,080,364 of record CM037089.1, read on the forward strand.
TGCTTAAACTAAATTTTAATCCAAATAATTCTTTTTTTTTTGACCAAAATCAAAATAGTTCTATAAATGAAGAAAGAAGAATTTTTGTGAATAATTAAATTTTAATTTTTTTATCAAATAATTAATGTTTAATTTGAAACTAGAAATTTTTTCCCAGTATGAGTTAATTAATCATGAACCCGAAAATGGAAAGGAAGACAATAATTTAATTTAGTTGCAGAGCGAGTCTCTTTTGAGCAACGAATATGTCGTAACATTGCTTGCAATGCATTTTCCTTCAAAAGTAAACCCTTAAGTCACTCAACTCACACACACTCACTCACTCAGTTCAAAAAAGTGGATCAATAATCATCGATCTTGTTAAAATGGATTTCGTGGAATTGGAGGCAGTTGAAGGCCTCCGATGGTCATGGAATTCATGGCCATCTTCCAAATCCGAATTAATTATCCCACTAAGCATCATGTGTACTCCATTAATGCAAGGCACAGAACTTCCTCTTCTTCCTTACGATCCTCTCCTTTGTTCACGATGCGGCGCCGTTTTAAACCCTTACGCTCGTCTCGATTATCAATCCCGAATCTGGCACTGTCCTTTCTGTTCTCAACGAAATCCCTTTCCTCGTTCAATCGCTGATACCAATCTTCCCGCTGAACTTTTTCCTACCTATACCACCGTTGAATACTCTTCTCCTTCTTCACTTCTTCATCCTCCTGCTGCTCCCGCTTTTGTCTTCGTTGTTGATGTCTCTACTTCCGATGATGAACTCCGTCCACTCAAGAATGAACTCTTGCTTCTTCTTCATCACTTGCCCGATTACGCCCTTGTTGCTTTGGTTACGTTCGATTCAATGGTTTATCTTCACGATCTCCGATTTACTCACTGTTCAAGACTCGTCGTCTTTCACGGCGACCGCCAACTTTCCTCAAATCAGGTATCAATTTCCTTCATTTCTTACTTATTCATTCATCCTTATATTATATTATGTTTCTTTGATAATTCTTGCTTTCTTTCTTTCTAGTTCAGTAATCAGTACTTAGTTCATGTTATCTTACACTAAAGATAGTTAGAATGTTAGTTAGATGGTTAGTTAGAGAGTTGGTTAATTGCTAACTATTTTTAGGTTTACATTACATTTGAGTGCACTAGAATGCATCTTGAATCTTGATGTTTATGAGTTTGTGTGGTTTTTTTGGGTTTGTTTTGTTTGTTCTCAGGTACAGCAGTTTCTCAATATTGGACGTCCACACCAGCTGCACCTTGGACAAACACAGCCGGTTCTAAAACAGGGATTTCTGTTGCCAATTACAGAATGTGAGTTCAGTATAACTGCTGCAATTGAAGATATTCATTCTACCTGTAATGTGAAGTCTGGAAGCCGTCCCCCGAGGTCCACTGGTGTTGCAATTTCAGCTGCCATTGGACTTTTAGAGTCTTGTTTGATAAGTACTGGCTCTAGGATCATGCTCTTTACATCTGGACCTGCTACGCTTGGACCGGGACTTGTTGTGGATTCTGATTTCCGGCAATCCATGAGAAGCCACTCTGATGTCTTCAATGGGCGGGCGAGACACCATGCTAAGTCTTGTGGTTTCTATAAGCAGATTGCCAAGAGACTGTCTGATGCGTCAGTTGTTCTTGATTTGTTTGCTTGCTCCCTTGACCAAGTTGGAGCGGCTGAGCTTCGGGAACCTGTTGATTGCTCGGGTGGATTCATGATTCATGCTGAGTCCTTTGAATCGGATCAGTTCAGGAAATGTCTCAGGCACTTGTTTAAACGCGACGATGAGGACTATTTGAGGATGAATTTTGATGCAACCATTGAGATAGTGACCACTAAAGATGTCAAAATCTCTGGAGCTCTTGGTCCTTGTGTGTCTCTTAAGAAAAAGAATGGTTTGGTGAGTGAGACTGAGGTTGGACAAGGTGGTACCTACATGTGGAAGTTGAATACGCTCACTGACAGGACTTGCATTGCATTTTTCTTCCAAGTGAGTGATGAACAGAAAATACAGCCTGGCTCTGCATTTTTAGTTCAGTTTATAACACGGTACAGGCAGGGGAACATGGGACTCCGAAAAAGGGTCACGACTGCTGCAAGAAGATGGGTTGCAAACCATTCCACAGATATTGCTGCTGGGTTTGATCAAGAAGCTGCAGCTTCAGTTATGGCAAGACTTGCTATTCTCCGGGCAGAGACTTGCTATGCCCGTGATGTCATTAGATGGCTGGATGACACACTTATTCGTTTTACCTCCAAGTTTGGGGACTATGTGCCGGAAGATCCTTCTTCTTTCCGTCTATCTTCCAACTTTTCCCTTTATCCCCAGTTTATGTTCCACTTAAGGCGATCCCAATTTATTGATGTCTCTAACACTAGTCCTGATGAAACTGCATATTTCCGGATAATGCTGAACCGTGAGGGAGTTGTGAGCTCTCTTATAATGATCCAACCTACACTTTTCCAATATTCATTTGATGGGCCACCTGTTCCAGCACTGCTAGATATTCGGTCCATTTGTCCTGATTCCATTTTGCTCTTTGATTCTTTCTTCCATGTAGTGATTCATTATGGGTCCAAGATTGCTCAGTGGAGGAAGCTTGGTTATGATAAGGACCCAAATCATGAGAACTTTAGAAAGCTATTGGAAGCCCCAGAACTGGATGCAGAGCAATTGGTGGCTGAAAGGGTTCCAGTGCCAAAGTTTATAAGATGTGACCAGCATAGTAGTCAGGCTAGGTTTCTTCTTGCCAAGTTGAATCCATCTGTTACTCAGAGTTCAACTTACACAGATGGTTCAGATGTTATCTTTACCGATGAGTTGAGCTTGCAAGTATTTCTAGAACATTTGCAGATACTGGCAGTGCAAGGCTGATAAGAAAGAATGTTTAATCAAGGTTATTCTCTTTATCATCCTCGCATGAAAAACATAAGAAATTTGTAAGTAGTTTTCAAAGAAGAGGTTTCATGTTTTCGGCATATAGTTTTTTCTTGTTCTCTAACGAGCTGTAAAATATCTGATTTCTTTAGTGTGATTAGAATATGATTTTGTCAATTAGACTAGTTTTGAAGATGTATCATGCTGCATGTTGTTTACCTTACGCTGACTTGAAACTGTATTATCCCCCAGTTTCTTGTCCATACTGTAAATATAACTTGATGTTATCAAATGAAAGATCAAAGCTATTCTCTGTTTCATTGCTTTTATGTTTTTCCTTTTTATAGTAACAAGTCTTACTTTTCTTTTGGTTGGAGCTTGGGAGCGACATTTTGCTAGGGGTCATAAAGGAATGAATGCCTTTAAAAACGTTGTTATGTGTGGCTCATTTTTCAATGGTTAAGCATTGTTTGTTTGCGAAACATTTTTCAATGAAGGCTGGACTGGACGTTTTGGCTAGACACAGCTAAATGTCCAACAAAGGCTTAATTATACTTATTTTAATAAGAAAAGTGCTAGCAAGTAGCAACACCCTACTCTCATTGAAGATATGGATCCTCTGCAGTCACAAGAGGCTACATTTTCCCACATTTAGTGCAAATTGGATAAGACAGAGATTATAGAGAGATATTGTAGGGATTGAAAATAACGGATCCGGATTCTCTTCTTCAGGCTTCTCTCCTTCAGTCTCTCAACCACCGATAACAACCATAGGATTAATCCAATGGCTTAGGAATTAAAAGGAGAATATAATAAAAAAATAAACTAAAACCAAAAATCAACTCGGTTTGTGCACAAGGTCAAGGCACCGTGCTCGGTCTGAGCAACGACGGCATGACCATGTTAGCACGGAAGAAGACGCGAGACAGAACCATGGAGCACTCATCCGTAGCTTCCATGGAAGCACTCCTCGGTAGCTTCCAATTTCCATGGCGGCGATGATTTGTGTTTTTCCTCTGTTTCACAAACCAATTATAATAGCAGCACTCTTCATTTTCAATGAATAAAGAAATTTTAAATCATTCTCACAATAAACTCTCTGCTAGTAAATCATTTTCTTTTTGTTAGAGACTTTTGTTGTTTAGGATTTGGCTCCTGGTTATAAACCCAACGAAATTGTCCCCTGCACTTCAAAAAAATACTTGTGTTTGAATATGAAAATATAATAGTGTTTGAAGTCACACCACACAGAGGGATGACAATGGAAACATGGGCAACTGGGCAAGAATGCGAGATAGACAGCGAATGGTACTATTCTAGCACACACTAGCGAGAGAGAAGCCGTGGAGAAATAGGAAAGATTTGGGTTTGGTTTTTATTATTTTATTATTTTTTCCTTTTAATAGCTGAGCCCTTAGATTAATCTAATGGCTGATGTTGTTGGTTGAGAGGCTGAAGGAGAGAAGCCAAAAGGAGAGGATCCGGTTCCGAAAATAACCAAACAACCCCTATAAAAGAACTAAATGTAAGAGACTCGGTTTTATAACTGCAGTGGATTCCTATCATCACTTTGAAACTCTCCTTTTTAACAATGTCATTTTTATTTTTTTTATTTTTCTTGACCAAAAAAAAAACAATGTCATTTTTGAAGGTTTAAGGCTCTCTTTTTTGACATTTGAAGGTTTAAGGCTTAATTCTAGTAGAGGATGAACATTTTGAAGTAAAAGTTTAATTATAGTAAAGGTTTAGGCTAAACAAGCTGAACATGTTTATAGTAAATAGTAAATGCTGAACATTTTGAAGGTTTAAGGCTTAATTATACTTATTTTAACAAGGGTGCTGCCATTTTTTTTTCACGAAGAAATGTGGTACGAAAACAGACGAATTACACTTCAATAAATTAGGGGCCTTGATGACCCTACACGTGGGGTTAAAAAATGAAAAGAAAACTTATCAGTTTTGGCCTTGTATTTCTTGCGACATTTTTTGTAACAAGAAGCAATTTCCTTTTAACAATGTGTTTTTTTGTCTCTAGTCTCAATTGCGTAAAATAAGTCCACACATTTTTTTAATCATGTAATTTTGGTCCTAACATTAATATTTCACCCAATTGCTCACCCAATGGAGTATTGGTTTATGTCACGATTAAGCTCAATCCATTGAGTGTGGCAAAATCACATCAACGCAGAATCTTAGATTCAGAGGTTTTACAAAATCGCGAGTTTTGGGAAATAAGTTTTAGTGTGGTATTTATAGGAGACATCCAGCTAGCAATCAAACGACCATGTTGTAAATTTTAATATGATGCAGCACTCATTTACGTCTCAGTTATCCTCATCAAGCAAGCATCAATCAAGTGATTTCGCCACCTCCAACCCTACCACATAATTGCAAGGAAAAGAGTAGCATCATCCATGACCAACATGTGCTTTATCCATATTACAGCTGAAGAAGAAGATGAGATGAACACCAGAACTCTAAGTAAACCAGCCTCATCCAAATTTCTTTTGAGTGAGGACAATCTCACAGACAGTGAAGAATAATTCTTCATTCAATGGGCATCCAGAGCATGATGGAGAAGTTGTCATATCATATTATACTTAAACCTTCTACAGTTCTATTGTTTGTGGGCAAAGCTGCATGCATGCTAAGCCAAAGAAAATGCTGCATTTTTTCTGGTGCAGCAACCCTCCAATTTACGTTGAATCAATCGCATTTTCTAGAATTCCAAATATTATTATCACCACCCAAATTCTTGTGCCTAAGGACTCGTACCCACAATTTGCGATTATTATGGAGTAGATTCCAAATGAGCTTACCAAAAAGCGCAGTATTTGAAGGTCTTAATTATCTATCTTACCAAACTGATTACACAAGGATCACTCTAGGAGTAAGAACTCCAATTACATCAACATCTAACAATTTAACATTGGGGGGAGGTGTGTCAAAATTAACAAGACCGTCATTATAAGCACATCCCATATTAGTGAGCTCGTCTGCTACCTTGTTAGCTTCTCGATACACATGGGTAATGCAAACATTAGAGAAGGTAGCCAGAAGCTGATTGATTTGCCTCACAAGCTGGTGACATGCGATACTGCCATCATGATTACTATTGAGACATTTGCACAATAACAAGTGAATCCATCTAAAGCTCGATCTGTGAAAAACTTTTGGTTGCCACTAATGTGAGACCTTCCAAAGCACCCCCAAAGTTCAGCCATGTACACAGTAGAGACATATAAACGTTTGGCTAAACCCCCAAGGCAACAACCATGTGATCCACGAACGACCCCTCCACAACCAGCCACTCTAAAAGAAGCCTTCACGGCTCCATTGGTGTTAATGGAAACCCAGCTATGCCTAGGAGCTTTCCAACCAACATCAACCCGCTGAGTACGACAGCCAAACAAAGGATTTCACATTTTATCAAAAAACATATTTGTATACATCCTTGGTTACATGACTTTGGATTAGAGGGAACCCTAGATAGTGATCTAAGTTGGATACAAAAAGAAAGATGTTTAATCTTTTATCCTTCTCTTTATTCCATATGATATTCTTTTTGGCCACATGACTTTAGCCTTGATTGCATTTACTTCACCCTCGAGTGTGACAAAATCATGCAAGGCCTCTATTAGCATGAGTATATGAGAAATTCCTCATACTTCTCTAAAAATGTGAATTGTACTCTATTTCATTGAAAACGTTGAGACACTTTTTAGATTCAAATTTATCCACTACAAAAATCGAACTCGGGAGAAGCGAGTCCATTGTAAATACCGACTTGTAGTTCAATAACAATCCCTATTCCGCTGTCAATTACTAATAAATTATTGAAAGAAGTAGAGGGAGTGGTGTTGTGGTGGCATTTTTGGCGTTGAATAGTTGGAAGGAAGTAGAGGGAGTGGTGTTGTGGTGGCATTTGCATAGGCCATGTGTAAAGTGGCCCACTCCATCTCCAGCAGCAGCCAGCCCCTTTTCATTTCATAGAAACACTACCTCTTCCACCTTCTTATGGTAATGAAATGCATGTTCGATTCAACTACCAGTTTTTGCTCTTCTAATCTTACTTCAACTTTTCATTTCACCTTTTATTTCTTTCTCAATTAGTAGTAGTCTTAGTCAAATTCAGGAACAAAAAAAAGAAACAAACCCTAGAAAAATAAAAATAAAAACACAAAATTAATGGCGAAGAAACGTGTACCTGAGTGGCTCAATAGTCCTCTCTGGTCCGATCACCACCGCTTCTCCGCCGTCCCGGAATTACCAGAAGAGCCTCCGTCTCCTCCTCCGCCTATCAAAGAAGATCCCCCAATAATCCAAGATTCGCGAACCAATCACAATGGCATTGGCACGTCACCACCGTCATGCTCTTCTTCTGCTTCTTCTACTTCCGCTTCTTCCTCCGTCGATGACACGTCTCACTCCCGTCAGGCTCAATTATTAGCCGAGGTTTCATCATCGTTACTCTTAATGCTTTAACATTGTTTACTCTAATCTTCGTTTGCTAAGTTTATCTATCGCACTTGTTGTAGTTATCTAGGAAGGTGATTGATATGCGAGAGTTGAGGAGAATTGCATCTCAAGGGATACCTGATTTTCCTGGTTTACGTTCTACCACATGGAAGGTAACCTAACTTTACCTTTTCATTTAGAAACAAAAACAAAAAATGCTATTGATTAATCTTGCAATTTATTTACAGCTTTTGCTTGGGTATCTTCCACTTGATCGTGCTCTTTGGTCCTCTGAATTAACAAAGAAGAGGTCCCAATACAAACGTTTCAAAGAGGACATTCTTGTTAATCCCGTAAGTTAGTTAGTTAGTCAGTTAGTTGGTTACTGTCACCAACTTATGATCAATTCTGAATATTTTTGTGGCTAGTTAGTCAGAAATCACGAGGAGGATGTACAACTCGGCTAATTATGATAGCGCCGATGATGGAAAATGTGAGACTAGGGTCATGCTTTCTAGATCACAAATCACTCATGGGGAACACCCTTTAAGTCTTGGCAAGACCAGCATATGGAATCAGTTCTTCCAGGTACTCACTAAGAAGTAAACCCACTTGTACTTCCCTTATGCATGAACTGTGTTTTTATTGGTTTGCACAGTTTTCTCAATCATGGTTACAGTATTCTTTATTCTGAGGTAAGATTCTAATTAGTACTATGTGCTATGTGTGTTCCTCGTGTCACGACTTAACTTATTTGTACAATAACTGTGGGTCCGGATGTAATTAAATGTAGCAAATGTTCTGCCACACACCATTTATGGTTTTGCTGTTATTGATATGTTAGTCATTAATGAAGTTTAATGCCCCTTCCTTATTATATCACAACTATATGAACCTCATATAATGATAGCAAATGTTCCTCTTTGCATGTTTTAGGACACAGAGATGATAGAACAGATTGATCGAGATGTAAAGCGCACTCATCCGGATATGCACTTCTTCTGTGGTGATTCCCAGCTTGCAAAATCTAATCAGGTTATTCCTCTATTTTTTTTCAAACTCATGCAGACTCAGTAACTCGAGCCTTTTTCTTGTCATGAATTTTTTGATTTGATTTTCTCTTTTGGGGGCATTTTCAGGAAGCATTAAAGAATATATTAATTATTTTTGCAAAGTTGAACCCAGGTATAAGATATGTTCAAGGGATGAATGAGATATTGGCTCCACTGTTCTATGTGTTCAAAAATGACCCCGATGAGGAAAATGCAGTGAGTATATATCCTTACAAGCTCCCCTCGACCCCTCTTTATCTTTAAGTTTGAAAATGTTGCAAAATGTAAAATACAGCTTTGCCATGTATATACAGAAAATGAAAATATGTGAAACCCTTAATATGACCATGGGAATGTTAACAAGCATGTTAATATAGATTTGTGTTACTCATATATGATTTTAATTCTGTTCAGCTGTTGCCAATTACTATTTGCAGGCCTTTGCTGAAGCTGACACATTCTTTTGTTTTGTTGAACTAATGAGTGGATTCCGAGATAATTTTTGTCAACAACTTGACAATAGTGTTGCTGGAATCCGTTCCACCATAACAAGATTGTCTCAGCTTTTGAAAGAACATGATGAGGAACTATGGCGTCATCTTGAGGTCACGACTAAAGTAAGGCAAAATTTTATGTACATGCTCTATCTAGCGATTAATTTAATTTGGTTGTCACATGAGTAATGAGGACATTTTCCCGTCCACTGTTTTATTATATTTGTTTTATATACTTTTTAAATATTCTCTCTCTAGTGTTAATGAATACAAATATGAAATTAACTAGAAAGTTTGTTTCTGTATCATTGAGAGGGTTTATACTTCCTAGCAAGCAGAATAAGGGAGGTAACGGATTATCAGAACCACAGAGAAATAGTAATAACACTAACTGTCCAGTAGTCCATCGCCTGTTAATTGTAAGAGGGAGTGGGAATAAATAGGGAAGGAAAGTTAGTTAGGCACTTATGTTTTTTCTTTGTCATTATTTACAAGCATGTTCAATTAACATGCTTGGGTCTCTCGAACACCTGGGAGGGACTTTCCATTCTCCGCATTCTTGATTTTCATGTCTGCTTGTGTATCTTCCTGATAAAGTTCCATATTCATGCCACTTCTGAATCAGTTACATAGTTTCTCACTTGCTTCCTTGTTTTAGTGTCATGATCCTGACCTTTTCTGTTAGAATTCCCTTTTTCATGTCACTTGACTTACTTCTGATCCAGTTCTATTAGTTTCTCACCTGCTTCCTTGTTTTAATGATGTAACCTTCTCTATTAGAATTGTTCTTTTGGAACTTTTATTATCTATTTCTACTGTTTTATGTTTCTCTACCAGTCAGTTAAGTTACTCCCATGGCATGGCATCTTTGGTTATTGAACAGTTGATCAGAAAATCTCACATTTCTGTTTCTAAATATCAGGTCAACCCCCAATTTTATGCATTTAGGTGGATTACTCTCCTTTTATCTCAGGAATTCAGTTTTGCTGACAACCTTCGTATTTGGGACTCCCTTTTAAGTGATCCAGAGGGTCCACAGGTACAAATTTCTTCCTCTTTACCTTGTATTATGTAAGGTTGTATGAAAAGTATCTTATAATATCTTGATTGTGTCTTAAGAGTAATTTTGAGCGACTTGGGTGATTCTTAGGATTGGTTTCCATTTTTCTACGAATAATGATTGGTGTCCTTATTTACTTAGGATTAGGAATATTGTATTAGTATAAATAAGGACTAGTTCTTTGTCATTTGTGTCAATATTTAACATGTTCTTCACATCAACATCAATTTAATTTTATTACACCCAAACATTCCTTTTCTTCTCTGTATATCTAAAAGACCATAACTTCAACACTATCAGAGCGGTACCATTCTCTATGGCTTGTTTAGTCGTTGTTTTTCTGTTGAGCTCCCTTAACTTTGGAACTCTTTATTATCTCCATGATCTACTATCTTCTTAATTCTTATTGGTTGTGTGCATAAGTTTTGGTCACCTCTTCATATCGGCTCTTCACCATCTATCCTAGCATTTCATTTTGAAATTTAAGCTTATTATCCTTGTGAATGTATGATATTTAAATTCAAATTTAAAGTGATTATCCTTGTGAATGTATATATTTTATTTTTAGGTTTATTTAATGAGTTTACGAGTCGAGTTTACGTGTTACGAAAGCTCCACAAATTTGCACAAACTCTCGAATTTGGCAACCTTGCTACTCCCAAAGCAATGCAACATATACAACAAACCACTACAATAAACTTCTTTTTGCTTCTCAAATTGTGTATAGAGAGAAGCATGGGATCATGTGTTTTATTTAAACCAGTAACTTGTAATTCTTTTAGTGGAAACAGAAAAACTGGACAACTAACTCTTAATACTGTGTAGGAGACACTTCTCCGGATATGCTGTGCAATGCTGATTCTCGTGCGCAGACGCCTCCTAGCGGGTGATTTCACTTCCAATCTCAAGCTGCTGCAGAGTTATCCCTCTACAAACATTAGTCATTTGCTCCATGTTGCCAATAAGTTACGTGTACAGTCAGTCTAATGATTTTTCCAGCCCATTTTTTTGCTTTTCGCTTTTGTCTTTAACGTAGCATTTCCAAGTTCATGTTTGTGAATTCTGTAAATGTTGGTTCAAAGTAGCAAATGCTATATTTTTATACTTTTGTTTTCCTTTTTAAATTACTGTGATCTTGATGAAATTCTCCTGTATTAAGTTCGTGGCCGTGTAATGTGTATTCTCCAGAGGACAATAGATTGTTGGGGACTTGGGGTCTATTATTAAGACTATTTTGTAATATAAGGCTTCATGTTCTGCCATGTGTACTTGATGAACTGGTCAAGTGGAACCGTGATAGCTTCCCAAATTGGGGCGGTTGAAATGCAACGCAAACGGGTTGGTAGGTTGTTCAGGGATCCCTCTGCCTGTTGGGTTAGGTTTCTCGTGTAATCTTGGCCTGTGGTGCATGCGTAGCACTATGCACAATTTGGGTTGAGTATTCACGTTATAGGTATTGGAATGTGAATATTTTTCAATCATATCGTGAGAGCATGGCAACATGCATAAGGATTGGATGTCCAATTTTTCTCAAGGTCAGTGAGCTTTTTGACTAGACCTGTTCATGGCTACATGTAGAAACAAAATCAAATTCAAGAAAGAGTAATGCTTGATATTGTGAATAGATTTTGTGGAAAGCACCACACGAATGAAGTGTGTGGTGTGATGCGGTGCCAACTCTTAATTTTCTTTTTACATCATTGACATGTTTTTTCAATCTGTAAAGGATATGCAGACACATGTTTGTGAGCGGTTTTGGCCAATACAATTCACCGGAAATAGCAGTACTCTTCAAGAAAAGATGAACAATAGTTTTGCTAGATTTTTCACACATACCACAAATAGATACAATTGTGCAAGTTCGAGTTTTGAGATCATTATTAGTGGTCATTCTCTGATGAATCAATCTCCATAGCAAGAGTGACTTGGGGGAGTGGTTTGACTTAATATAACCTTAACCCATGGACATGTGGGTCAATAGGATTGAGATAAAGATAAGAGTAATGTTATTCAGTCAAAAATAGTCAAAAATTAATTTACAACACCAATTAACCAAGTCTTTTAGGCCATTAACCAACTTGTATTTTCACAATTTTTTAGTTCATTGACTAAAAACTTGATTAATTGGTTACTTGATTAATAATCTAAAAAACTTAGTTAACTGGTTTTGTAAAGTGATTATTTGACTGTATTTGGCTGGAATTTTTCGTTCAAATATTATTGTTGTAAAGATAAACCTCTTCAAAGCTTAGGAAACCATTAGAAGAGTGCTTCCAAATAAGCATATCCTCACTCGGATCAATAGGAACGGTGACTCGTTGAATTTCATCAATGACATAAGGAGAAACGGTACAAAGCATCTAAAGAATGTTCTAGATATGGTAATAAGTAAAGTCTTTGACAAATGCTATATTTATCGAAGAAGTAGAGTTGAGAAAAATTTGTGATAACTTAGTCAATGGGCGAGAAATATTCCATTATTCGATTAAAAAAAAAGTAAGCGATTAATGATCAATTGAAAAAGAAACACAAATTCCAGGTGTATTGGTCTAATGGAATATAACGACCTAACCCGACTTTGACATGTATTAGTTTTGAGGCCCCATTAAAGTGAAGTAAGAGACAACTCCTAACTCTAAATTTTTCTTATAAAAAAAAAAAGAAACACGTGTATATGTTATAGAGAGTGCATACCTAAACTGAACCGTTTAAAAATATAATAATAATAATAATAATAATAATAATAATAATAATAATAATAATAATAATAATAATACAAAAAGGTATGATCAGCCTAGGCTATTGCTTTTCCCACACACCCTCCTACTCTTTCACACCCCTTAACAAATTTTATTAAAAAATAACCTCGAGTAAAGCGTTGAGTTCACGTGTTTAAAAAGCTGTTGAACAACCTTGTTCGAACGAGTTGAAATGACCTTGTCGAGCGGTGAAATTACGCACAAGAGGGTGTGAAGTCAATATTTAACACACTCGAGCGATGTCGTTCGAGCGTGTTCGAATAAGTGTAAATGCGAACGCGTTCGAATGGCCTCGTTGAACAGTGAAAAACACTCAAAGAGAGTGTGAAGTCAAGATTTAACACACACGAGCGATGTCATTCGAATGCGTTGAAGGCCGTGTTCGACGGTGAAATTTCGTTAAAAAAAAGAGGTTTTGGTGGCCTTTTGGTCTTTTCACACCCTTGTGGGGTGTGTTTAGAGTAGGAGGGGGTGTGGGAAAAGCAATAGCCTCAGCCTAAGTGTATATTTCTTGTCATAAAAAGCCCAAGTGTGTATTCATTTACTCCGAAATTAACCTTTTGAATGGACTTGGTTTATTGCGTAATTAGTGGAAGAAATTTTAGCAAAAATCATTTCTAAAAGTAGATCCTTTTCCTGGTACCCTTTCAGATTCGATTGTAAAAGATGCAAGCTTTTGATCTTCAAAACTTGTTACATTTGTATAGCATCAACCGACCTTAGCTCAGTTGGTAGAGCGGAGGACTGTAGTTGGAACCATCTTGCAGATAATCCTTAGGTCGCTGGTTCGAATCCGGCAGGTCGGATTTTTTTATTTCTTAGTTTATTTTATTGGAACCATCTCGCACTGTATAGTGCCGCCTTATGTGTTCATTTTCCCTTCACAGATTCAATTTCCTTACAATTTGAATAATCAGAATGCAAAACCATCATCAACCGACCTTAGCTCAGTTGGTAGAGCGGAGGACTGTAGTTGGGTCAAAGCGCCTTAATAGCCATCCTTAGGTCGCTGGTTCGAATCCGGCAGGTCGGATTTTTTTGCATTTCTCCCTTTACAGCTTCTATAATCACAGTTCAAGTACAACTGCAATTTTAAATCCCTAATCAGGTAAATTAATTTGATTTTTATGGAACAACTATTACTCTTTCTATTTTAAATTTAAATTCTAGCTTGGTGATATATAAAAAAAAGTTTAGGGCTTAATTAAGCTTTAGCTGTTTAGCATGTGTTTATTGTTCTGTATTTTTTATTCTTCACTCTTAATTTTTTTTTTGACCAATTCACTTTTATTTTTTAAAATATCATTTTGCCAAATATATTCCTTCTCTTCTTTGATTATATGCTGCAAAATAGCTGTTTCGGACCGGGCCAAGCCCAAGTCAGGATTTCGGCCCAACAACGGCCCAATCATGCGATCAAGCATCCCTCGTTGGCGATTGTGCGCTACAGCCATTAATGGCTGAGATTGCATACCCGAATCCAACAATTAGAGGCACCCCACTTCACTTATGTGCCGGAAGCGCCCCATGCACACAGCTAGCGCCTATGAATACCAACTCATTCGCTGTTAAAGGTACGCATTCTCATTTGGACCTCTTACTGACTTTGGCTTGCTGACTTAGTAAACCCGCCTTGTTTGTCGTGAGCCCAAAAACAACCTTATCTCGCGCCTCCTCTTTCCACCAATTTCTCGGATCTCACAATAACAACAACTAAACCGATAGTTCTACCATGACTTTGGCCCACTCTCCACATCGTGTAGAAAATATCTACAAAATATATAACTTACTAAGTACTTAAGTAAATTAATTCCATTTACCAAACTTGAGTAACAAAATTATACCGTATCCGTCGTGAAAGTTAATGTAGTATCAATATCAACAGCGCCAAGCGAGAGGCTGCAGATCTGCCTGCAGAGGCGGGCGGGTCAATATCTGCTCCAACAAAGCAGATAGCAACTCGAGAAAAAGCGAAAAAAATAGCCCGATCGTATATACCTCCTCAACCATGTATATACGATGGGTATTTTTTTCACATCATATATATACATAGCCGGATGTATATACGATTAGATCTTCAAAGCCCACTCGTATATAACCTATATACGATGGGTAGATCAACGCAAGCATTTAATAATGCAATCGTATATATGCCTTGAAGGACATATATACGATGAGTAATCAACGAAGCATTAAATAGTGCAATCGATATATATGTCTTGAAGGACATATATACGATGAGTAGTTTTCAGTCGGCGTTGATTAATTAATGTAATCGTATATACCTTCCATCGAGGTATATACGATGCGTTATCTTGTGGGTCGATCGAGAGAGAATTAATGAAAGTCAAAAACCGATTTAATGCCGTGGGTATTATGGGAATATCACAAATGGGTGGGGGTGGGAGGGGATGGGGTGGGGGTATAAAAGAAAAACCCTAGTTTGTTTGGACCGCCAAGCCCAAGTCGGGATTTCGCCCAACAACGGCCCAATCATGCGATCAAGCATCCTCGTTGGCGATTGTGCGCTCTGACCATTAATGGTGAGATTGCATACCGAATCCAACAATTAGAGGCACCCCACTTCACTTATGTCTTTGGAAGCGCCCGTGCACCACAGCTAGCACCTATGAATACCAACTCATTCATTTGTTAAAGGCACGCATTCTCATTTGGACCTCTTGCGACTTTGGAACTGCGACTTTGGCATCGTAGTGTCTGCGGTACCACCTCCGACTTGGGATAGGGAGGGCGACTTCGGACAGAGTTCTACGGCTACTCAACCCGACTTCACCCGAGTTCGAGTAAGTTACAGGTCAATAGCATTCTTAATATTCAGTTCCTTGTATTACTAGCTAGGTTGATGAGGCCATGTTTGATGCTAAAAAGGAAGATTCATAGAGTAATAGATAGCAAAGATGAGTTAAACATTCCATCACTTGCATGTAGATATAAAAGACACTGCTGGTAATTGATCATTCTACTTTACCTTGATGACAATGTGGATGCTATACTTAGGTCATAGGTTAATCAGAAATTAAGTTAAAAATAATGGTCAAAGGAGATTCATCCCTGTTTTTCCTCTAATTGTCTAATTATAACATATGGTTAAATTGAGACATATAAATATAGAATTGTATGGTCTCAACTCAACTAACTTCTGTTGGCAAGGAAAATTTAATCTTTTAGTTATTGCCTTGTCAATACACCTAAGCAAAAAAGTCATGAAAATTTAATACCTTCTTCAAAAACAAACAATGACTCTAATGTTTATTCATTTATTTTCCAGAGCTTTTTCTTTCCATTGATTTCAGCTCTCTCTTGAGAACTTCACATTGTGCTACCAAAATGAACATAAGTTCAAATGAAACTTTGTACTTTGCAGTTTTTAAAATCAACGAAACCGTCTACAGTGCTTGTTATGAAGCTCCACCCAAGATTTTTTCAGATGGCATATGGGCTGGCCAAAGTAATGGAAGGACTCCAATGAAATCTTTCTTCCCTATGTTTCAGTTACAAATGCTCATTATTTTTGTCCTCACACAAATATGTGGTTTTCTTCTTAAACCCTTGAGACTCCCTTCATTCATTCCACAAATGATGGTAAGTTCCCCCCATTTAAATGTTTTTAAAGGTTCGTGGTTTTTCATGTTTTTAAATTTATCTCTGCAATCGCAGTTACGAAAATATAAGCAAAAATGTGTCAGCTTTCGTTGATGTATGTATGTGGTACAAAAGATACATCAACTTTCGTTGACCCACTTTTACTTATATTCTGTAACGGATGGAGCATTTGTCTACCATTTTTGGTAATATTAAGAATTGCAATATAGTTCATATTTAAAAGAAGAATTCATAAGGTGGTTGCATGGACGGATCCATCTTATAGCAATTGGGGTCATTTGACCTCACTTGAAAAATTATTTTGCTTATATATATATATATATATATATATATATTTAATAAATTTGTTTTGCCCCCATAGGATAGTTTTTTAAATTAAATATAGAAATTCCCAAGAGATAAATAAAAAAAGAGAACAAGTTAGTACTAATTTTACCTTGTTAGCTATGTAATTGGTAGAAATTTATGTATTTTAATATTTTTTTAAATAAAATTATGTATTTTACAAAAAATTTACACTATTTTTTTGAGAAAATATTATAGCCTACTTTTTGCCCCCAGTGGTAAATTTTTTTGGATCGGTCACTGGGCGGTTGCAACGTTGAAGATATAAGGTGTAAAGAGGATTGAAACCCTCCTCAACCCACTATCGTAATAAATACTATCACACTAACATTTGATGTTAACAAAGAATCATATAAAAAAGCGAATGCATAATAACACACATGAATGTAGTTCATATAAAAGTTGTTTGGAAGTAATAGAATTGGATTAAATGCAGTCATACTTTTGTGCAGTCAAGCAGTTAGATTAGTTTGGAGCCGTTTGATTAAGATCAGATGGTCCAGTTTTTAATAACAATTTTTAATTTTGCCTTAATAAAAAAACCGACTTTGATATCTGGACCGTCCGACCAAGACTAGACGACCCTGAGCTTATTGACTACATGTAATACCGACTGCACACAAATCGGATCCAAAAGTAAACACTAACACACACACTCTTATTCAATTTGCAGGCTGGTTTAATTATAGGTGCTGCATTTGAGGTAAAGTCAATTCACTCATACATGATGATGGTGTTTCCTTTTGGAACTCATGATGTGATTTCAGCTATATCATCAATTGGTTTTGTATTCTTCGTTTTTATATATGGTGTTCAAATGGATTTCAGCCTGATAAAAAGAACAGGAAACAAAGCATGGGCGATTTCCATAATTGGATTAGTAGCACCATTACTACTTGGTTTTACACCACTAATCTTATTCTCTGACAAATTAGATGCCATTGGAAAATCATATGAACATAATATTAATGTAGCAGTGGGATCACACATCTTAAGTTCATTTGCAGTTATTGCTTCCCTTCTTGGTGAACTTCAAATCCAAAACTCTGAATTAGGAAGATTGGCATTGTCTTCAGCTTTAGTAAGTGACACATTTAGCACAGTCATGACAACCATTGGCGTCGCGATTTTTAGTAATCCTGATGTGAATGTCATTACATGAAACTTATTATCGGTCTTATCATTTGCTATACTCATTCCATTAATATGTAGACCAGCAATGTTTTGGATCATCAAACATACTCCAGAAGGAAGACCTGTGAGGGATAATTACATTTATGTTATAGTTGGATTGGTGTTTATTTTTGGTGTTGTTGCAGTTAAGATAGGGCAAGAGTTTTATCTAGGAGCTTTTATTTTGGGATTGTCTGTGCCAGAAGGACCTCCTTTGGGATCTACATTGATTAAGAAGCTTCAGTTATTTTCTACATCTTTCTTTTTACCTGTCTTTGTCACTACCTCTGTGTTGAAGGCTGATTTTTCAATGGATTTTTCATCATCAACAGTTTTGTTTACATGTTTAGTTGTCCTTGCTACTCACTTGGTCAAAATAGCAGCATGCTTGATCACTTCACTCTACTGCAATTTGCCTATCGCTGATGCTTTCTCTCTTGCCCTCATTTTGAACACAAAAGGCGTCGTCGAAATCGGCATCTACAACGCCTTATTCGACAATGGCGTAAGTTGCATTTGTCTTTATTGATATTAATTAATTGTAGAGAATCACAATCAAATATGGCTGATCTGATCGCGGTTATATCAAAAACCATGATGTCACAGTCCAGATCGCAGTCAGTCATATATACTAACCGTTTTATTATATATGCATGGATGCAGGTTATTGATGGACAGACATATGGAGTGATGATGATAAGCGTAATGATCATATCAAGCATTGTGCAATGGTGTGTGAAGTTATTGTATGACCCTTCAAGAAAATACGTGGGCTACCAAAAGAGGAACATGATGAGCTTAAAACCGCACAGCGAGCTGAGGATACTAGTAACCATTCACAAACCGAACCATATTACGCCATTAACAGAATTCCTCGACCTTTGTTGTCCAACAGCAGAGGACCCCATCACAGTGGAAGTTTTGCATCTGGTAGAGCTTGTTGGAAGAGCATTGCCTGTATTCATTCATCACTGTCTTCAAAGACAAGAATCATCGTCGAATAGTTTTCGCAAGTCATACTCAGATGATATCATTATCGCCTTTGATATCTTCGAGCACGAGAATGAAAATGCAGCATCAGTTAACACTTACACAGCAATATCTCCAGCAGAACTTATGTATGAAGATGTTTGTAACCTTGCATTGGACAAAGTTGCATCAATGATAATTCTTCCATTTCATCAAAGATGGTCAAGTGATGGTGTAGTGGAATCTGATGACAAGAATATAAGAACATTGAATCTTAGAGTTTTAGAAATAGCTCCATGCTCGGTCGGTATCCTTGTCACACGTGCTTCTAGAGGATCATCGCCACCACAATTTTCTTCTTTAGGAATCATTTATTTGGGTGGTGAAGATGATGACGAGGTATTATGCTTAGCAAAAAGAGCAATAAAGAACCCGAACACGCGTCTCGTTGTTTATCACCTTGTTGCTAAGGAATACAAACCAGAATTGGAGCATTTAATGATGGAAGGAGAAAGTGATGTGTTGAGAGAGGTGAAGAATACACAGAATGTCAAGTTTAAAGAGGTATTCACAAAGGATGGTTCAGAGACAGCTTCATTTTTAGGCGACATAGCGAAGGAACATGATTTCTTTATAGTTGGGAGACGACACGGGATGGAATCGCCTCAAACGGATGGACTAACCGCGTGGAGTGAATTCCCTGAATTGGGTGTGGTTGGTGATTTTCTTTCTTCACCAGATCTTAAGAGTCATGCATCTATTTTGGTTGTGCAGCAACAACTTTCACGACAGACACAAAATGCTTGGCTATTATAGACTAGTTGTCATTGTCATAAACACAACATAGATAGATAATATAACCACACAACACATTGTAATTTTAATCTAACAGTTATAATTGTAAATTCTTATTTCTCATAATAAATAAGAGTTCTCGCCGATATACTATTATTTTGATATTTGAAAGAGTGTTTTGATTTTTATCTGTTGACTTTTTTTTTTTTGGTATAAACTGGGTCCTCTCTGTGTGATCATGCAGAGACTAATTTCTCTCAGCGGGTAGGACCACAATTGGCGGCAAAGCTCTCCCTCAAGAGATTTAACACCGCTGCATGCCCAAGGCTGGATTCGATCCCAGGACCTTGGTTAAGCCGGAAGAGACCCTTACCATCTCATCCAAGTGTTCTTGGGTTTATCTGTTGACTTTTGTTCTCACGGTTATATTTTTCTATTATTGTTGTTTGTGAAATTTTATCAATAGTCCATTGGGATTGTGTGGTTTAGTTGACAAACATTGTAGTGTAGTAAAGTGTTTGTGCAGAAATCTATCTAATCTAATCTATCTATCTAATATCTAATGTATCTAATCTAATATCTATCTAATCTAATATCTATCTAATCTATCTAATAAAATACACAACTTACAAAATGATAATTATAGACATCTTCATTTTTTGACATATCATCATTTATTTATCATTTTTTAATTCTATTTTCTCTTCCTTTCCCACTCTCTCTCTTTCAATCTCACATTTCCCAATATTTCTCACTCTTACTTTTTCTTCTTACACTCTCTTTCATCCTTTTTTCTTTTTTACTTTACTTTTATTTTTCTCATAAACAATTATTCTCTTTCTCCTATCACTCTATTTTTATTTTGTTAACTAACAATCTAAAAAATAAGAAAATTTAATGACTATTTAAACTATTGATTAATATTTAAAACAAATATTTTTTATTGATAATCTACTATCTCTATTTTACTATCTACTGTAATAATCAAATAAAATAATCAATTGAAACAACGACATAACTGCACTGATATATAAAAACACGGGATAACTGTAGTGATATATAAAAATACACAGGATCAATATTTGTCATTGATAATTATAATTTTTGAAGACTATATAAATAAACCTACTATCTAAATAATTAAGATGACTTAATGACTAATCTAAACTACTAATTAATATAAAACAAATGTTTCTTATTGGTAATTTACTATCTAACTTTTGTTATTTACTATAATCTACTAATAAACTAAAATAATCAATTGAAATTACAAGCTAACAACACTGATATATAAAAAAATACGGGATAACTGCAGTGAAAGTTATAATTTTTGAAGACTACTAAAAACCTACTATGTAAAAAAACAAGAAGGCTTAATGGCTATTTAAACTACTAATTAATATAAAACAAATATTTCTTATTGATAATTTACTATCTAATTTTTACTATCTACTAATCAACAAAATAATCAATTGAAACTACGAGATAACTGTACTGGGATATAAGAAAACACGGGGTAACTGTAGTGATATATGAAAAAACACGAGATTAATATTTGTCATTGATAATCATAATTTTTTTAAGGCTTAATGACTATTTAAACTGATTAATGTTTAAAGCACATGTCACAAGTATTTGTCACTAATACCTAAAAAGGACAAATAATTGTCACTGATATATAAAAAAACACGAAATAAATATTTCTTATGGATAATCTACTATCTATCTTTTACTATCTACTATAATTTACTAATCAACTCAAATAATCAATTGAAACAATGAGATGACTGCATTGATACATAAAACACAAACACGGGATAACTGCACTGATATATAAGAAAACACAGGATAACTGCATTCATATATAAAAATACACGAGATTAATATTTGCCATTGATAATTATAATTTTTAAGGCTTAATCACTATTTAAACTAATTAGTATTTAAAACACACGTGACAAATATTTGTCACTAATACCTAAAAAGGACAAATATTTGTCACTGGTATATAAAAAACACTAAATAAATATTTCTTATTGATAATCAATTATATGTCTTTTACTATCTACTATAATATACTAATCAACTCAAATAATCAATTGAAACTATGAAATGACTGCATTGATACATAAAAAAACAAACACAAGATAACTGCACTGATATATAAGAAAACACGGGATAACTGCATTGATATATAAAAATACACGGGATTAATATTTGTCATTGATAATTATAATTTTGTATGGCTTAATGACTATTTAAACTGATTAATATTTAAAACACACGTGACAAATATTTGTCACTAATACCTAAAAAGCACATATAATTGTCACTGATGTATAAAAACACGAAATAAATATTTCTTATTGATAATCTACTATCTATCTTTTACTATCTACTATAACCTACTAATCAACTCAAATAATCAATTGAAACTATGAGATAACTGCACTGATACATAAAAAACAAACATGGGATAACTGCACTGATATATAAAAAATACGAGGATAACTACAACGATATATATAAAATATGAGATAGCTGCACTGATATATAAAAAATACAAGATAACAATACTGATATATAAAAAACACTATACTAGCATATTAAAAACACGGAATAAATGCAAAATTATTTTAAAATGATACTTTTACATTTCTAGATTTTAATACTTATCTAATTTTTTTATTTGAAACTCCTTTTTTATCTACTTTAAATTTATGCTTTTATTTTGATGGGATAATATTCATTTATTTAATACTTTTTAAGTTCATTCATAGAAAGAACATGATAACACCCGTGCGTATGCACGGGTATGGGTATCCTACTAGTGGTTTCCTAAAGTTCTATAGTCACTTCTATTCATTGGTAACTTTAGTAGCCTAGTTACTGTCTTATGAGTGCTCAATGCTTATTCATTTATATATACGGCTAGTTAAATTAGCGAGTTGCGAAACCAATCAACTACAAAACTCGCTAATATTCATTGGTCACGTTAATAGTGTACTGAGAAACTAGTTTAACTTACAAATATACATAAAGTTTGAACAAAGAAAAGGGAAAATTGGGGGAATATCTCAAGGTATCATAATATTTGAAATTTGGTACCATTTTTCACTGTTCATTCACATGGCAGAAGAAGCAAGTGAGCTCCGAAGGTACTTTCTTTCTTTCTTTCTTTCTTTCTTTCTTTCTTCTCATTCCGATTCTTTCTCCGTCGCTTTGACGCCGTTCCATTGTTGCATATTTCAGTCGAATCTCAGAGATTCAGAAAATTTTCCGTGACGACGATGACGACGAATCAAACCCTTCCGATGACCAACATTTACTCCGCGAATGTGCTCTTCATTTTCAAGCTGCGTATTGTTTCTTAATTATTTCTCTTCTCATTCTCACCCTCACCCAATCAATGTTTTCTCTAACTTTCAAATTTCATTCTTACAGAACGAAGTGCAAAAGATATTATCCCAATTCTCTGATCTTCCCTCTTTAGGAGTTCATGATTTCGGTAACTCAACTCTTCCCTTTTCCCTTTTCCCTTTACTTCTGCAATTTCTGTTTTTTTTTTTGTTTGTTGACAATTTCTGCAATTTATATTATGGGAGTTTAATTTTAACTTGCATTGCTTTAGATGCTTATGTAGAGCATTTGGAAGAGGAATTTAACAAGGCAAGGGTTGAAACTGCCCATGTAGCAAACGAGATTGAGCTTCTTTCCAAGACTTATAACGATGGTGAGTGAGTGAGTCTCACTCACACATCTTTTACTATTGTCTTGTCTGTCCACTAGTAGTACCACACAGACAACATGTATCATTCCATAATTGTTTTATTTTTTATTTTCTCTCTCTCTAGATTCTATTCTTTTAAAGGCCAAACTTGAAGAATTGGAAGGTTCTTTGGATTGTATTATATCAAAGGTTGGTCCATGCTTCTACTTGATTCTTTTCTAAGAAGTAACCGATTCTGTTTAGTTAAGTATTCTAACTTCATTTAACCACCCCTTTGGCTAGTAGGGTGAAAGGGATTTTCCATGTAGTAATCATGTTTTGACGGTTGTTTTTTGTTAATTATTGGAGCAGGAGACAGCTGATGCTAATGAAGATCCCGCATTGCCGGCAGATGATTGTTCCAATTTGACCATCGTGAATATAGGCGAAAATTTAGAGGTGTTGATGACTATTCCCCACTACTTTCCATTCATTGTTGTTTTCATGGGCATTTAGTTAGCTTCAAACACATGGGGAGTAATTGTTCAATGATACTTTTTCTGCTTCTTTTACAAAAATTATATTAGTGGTTCTTTAATGTAAGTAGTATACTTTTGTGCTAAATTTTACTTTGTATGTTGCAGCAATTAGAACTTGATAATAAGGTTGATGAAATGAAGTCAATTTTGAAGTCCTTGGAGTATCTTCAAAGTGAGGTCAAATGGTAAGTTCAGCTAATCTCGCTCAAACTTTCAAATATTAATATGTACCACAGCTAACTCATCTTGCTCCCTTGTTCAGGTTTGACGCTGTAGAGCAGATTGAGGATGCATTAGCAAGTCTAAAAGTGCTTGCATTTGATGATAATTGCATTAGGTTATCTTTGCAGACATATATGCCAACTGTAGAGGGCATTTCATACCTAGAGAGAATTAAAGATACCATTGATGAATCTGTGTTGATTCATGAGTTATTAATTGAAGTTTTCGAGGGGACCATGAAGTTAAAGAATGTTCAGGTATCAAAATAGATCATTGTTTCATTCTTTAACTTGTTTGTTATGATCATGGTTTGGTAGATATAACAACTAGGTTCAACACATATGTGGAAAGTTCCTGATATGAACCAACAACTCAGTTGGGTAAAAGTGACTGTAAATGTCATGATTTAGATAAGCCCCTATGCACTATGACATGTTTTTATGTCATCAAATAATTTCTTCATTGAAGTTGTTTCTTGTGGTATTTGGAAGTAGTGCTTGTGTGCTTTGAAGCAGACCTTGACCAGGAAATGCAGGCTCAATCAATAAACAAACAATCATTCATGGTTTATGTTTGATAGGAACTTCTTTCTAATATTTCATTGGCTTTATCTTAAAAGTTGGATGATAACTACTTTTTTAGTATTTTCAACCGTATACTTATTACACATTTTGTGGGAGATGGGGGTGTAAATCTCAGAAATTGCGGAATATAGCATGTGGTTACATCAGTGACTGTGGGTATGCTTTTGTTTTCTGCTATCTATCTAGTTATTGTATGTTGAGTTTTAGTACCTTTGTTGTACTTGTAGGTGATTAGTACTCTCTGTATGTTGTTGTGCACTAATAATATTATGTAATTTTTTTTAGAAGTTTTAATAGTGATGGAGTTATTTTTCTTATTATAATAATGTATGAAGGAATACCATCCCAATATGTAATGATTTGTAAAGATCCTAGTATAGAAGGTATTTCCTCTCCCAATTTCATCACTAGACATTTCTGCGATCCCTATTTGAGAGGGTAATTATAGGATTAAGTGCTGAAGTAATTCATTTCTATTCATTACAGTATTCCTTCATACTTCGCACATGAGCCCGGCAACTTATTTTCTTTTTCCTTTCTTACTCTCTTTCTTTAGGAGGTGATTGTTGGATGCTTTTGATATAATGTTGTTTGCTTATGATTTTAAGAACAGCGTATAAAAAAACATTAAATTACTCTTCAGTTTAACTTAGCATTTTTACTTTCCTTGTTATCTCTTGATGATTATTAACTTTTTGGTTTTTGTTATTTAGGTTTTTCCCAGTGATATTTACGTGAATGACATTGTTGATACTGCAAAGTTTATGAGGTCTGCCATTTTTTTCTAATTAGATTTATTCAGTCTCTCCCCTCCCCCCAAATTCCTTATGGCTATAACGCATGCTTTTTCACTATGATTTACCATGCAGTAAGTCCTCATTGCAGTGGTTAATACGAAAATTGCAAGATAGAATTATACTAACCAGACTTAGGCATCTTGTGGTAAAGGATGCTAATAAATCAAGGTGAGACTCTAATATATCCCTTTGGGTTGATGTTATTGATTTTGGATTATGATTTAATATTTTCTCACTATTCCATGTTATGTAGATATTCTCTTGAATACTTGGACAAAGATGAGACTATTGTAGCTCATATGGTTAGAGGAATTGATGCATACATAAAGTTGTCTCATGGTTGGCCAATATCTGGTTTTCCATTGAAGATTATTTCTGTCAAGGGGTTGGATTTCTTGAAGAGAAGTTCTCCAAGTTTTCATCGTGAAGTTGAGGTTTGGAAATTGCACTCTTTATTCTCAATGAAATGTCAAAAGTTTTCTCCTCAACTTTTCTACTTAAATTGCTTGCTGAACCCACCAAAAATCTGGATTATACATTATTTTCATATCCTTTGATAACAGCTAGAATATTATTAATTCAGTGACCAATGCAATTTGATGTTTTTAGTCCTCAAACTGGGAAGCACGGACACGGCCTCAAGCTGCCGTGTCGCCGAGTCCGACGCGGATCGGACACAGACTCGCATACGACTCACGTACGATGCGTGTCGGAGTCATTTTTGCGGTGTCCCCGAAAAAAAAAATAGCAACACACTTTGGACTCGGGTTGGACACCGAGAAGACCGGACACAACCCATCTCAATTGAAGTATTTTGAGCCACATTTTTGCGGTAACCGCAAAAAAAAAAAAAATAACGACACACTTCTGCGGTGTCCACGAAAAAAAATAGCAACACACTTTGGATTGGGGTTGCTAACTTATCTTTAGATGAGCTACCTTAGAGGCCGTCTTTTTCAATGATGAACGACTATAGGATATGATTTTATAAATTTGTTTTAGAGTATTTTGGTAATTTTTTGAGGATAATAATTTTTGTATTGAAAGTACTCAATTTTGCTTGTGATTAGAATCTATAAATTCTGCTCATAATTTATTTTATTGTATTAAATATAAATATATAGCGGTGTCCCCGTGTCCTATGTTTTGGGTAATAGCCGTGTCGGCGTGTCCGTGTTCGTGTCGTGTCCGGTGTCCGTGTCCGAGTCTATGTTTCCTAGCTCAAAAGTGTTTTTACAAAATATTACTCCAGTATATGGTAAATTTGATTAGTATTACTAGAGTAACTTGCGTAGGGATAGAGTTTATCAAGTTATGAAGGGGTTCAAGCCTGATCTTCAATACAACCCACCAACGTTCAGGTCCACTTGTTTGTAAATATGTAAACCATAGATGCAAGCTCTAAAGAAAAGGAAAATATAGTTTTATGCCGAAGCAGTATATTTCCTCCAATTTTTTGTATATTGTTAATTTGTTACTATCATTTTATTCCTTTCAATCACAACATATTGGTAGGTTTATTTTTTTTACGTTGGTAACATTGTAGCTGTATTGAATCCTTATATGTAAATTGTGGTGGATGAATGGAGATAATTTAAAGGATATAATCCATAAACTTTCAAAAAATTAACAGGTAATAATTGGCTTCTGATTACATGTTCTGAAGTCATATTTCTTGCGTTGTGTTCTTAACAGTAAATTTTTTTAGCGTAAAATAAATAAATAAATTGTGGAAATAGGAGCTTTTTTAGCCTGTTCTTATAGTGAGAGCGATTCATATTTTGCTTGTTAGTTAAAAAAATGGGTGACTCTCCCACATGCATGTGTCTGTAGTGCAACCATGTCTTATACATTTGGGGATAACTGCAATTCTGTGAGGACATTATAGATAGTGCAAATTTTTGCATGTCAACAATGTGTGAAAAATATTATAATAGTCAAGTATAGGAGTACTGGTTGACAAGACAGCTACAGACTAGATTCAGTTTGTCCCTAGCAGTTTACAAGATGGTACTTGAATCTTTAATCAGTGTCAAATTATTATCCATACCTAGGACCTCTATGTATTTCATGTCAAAATCAGTGTCAAAATACATGAAATACTCGAAAATAAAATAAAGCAAAATACAGAAGTAAATACTGGAAAAATGATGAAACCAAACAAGTTTTTTTGTGGAGCATTTTGTGGCCGCTACGACCATGAATAGCGGTGACTTTGGCTACGACAGCGGGCACTAAAGCTGCTACAGAAAACTGCTCTGCTATTGACTTCCAATAGCAGCCACTGGCTGCTCTCCTACTTCGGGAGAGGGACTATTGACACACAGCTCCATAGGTGTAGATCTTTGACAGGTCATTGTTTGGTGTCCTATCTTTTCCAGTGATGCACTCAATCACTAATATAACATGAATACAAATTTTGGCACTGAAGATATATTCTTAAGCCATTTCTTTATCTGCATTGAAGTGATATTTTGATCATGCAATGATTGGGGTGATTTCCACGCTGATTTGTTTCTTCTTTGGTGGATTGGTTTTCCAGAATATTGCTAACTCTCTAGATACTCATATCCGGCAAAATATACCGAGCTTCGTTGATGCTGTTGAAAAAGTACTTGTAGAACAGTTGCAGCTTGATCCCAGAGCTGGTGATGGTTCTAGTTAAGGATATGCTTATATTTGTGATGCTCATTGTAGAATGTAGGTACCTTTAGAATCTGTATGATCGAAATTCTGAATCACGAGTTCAGTTTCATTTTCTCTATTTATCTCTTGTAAAGATGATTTTGTAATTCTAAACAGGAAACTGGCATGCTAAACAGATTTATGTGACATTTGATTGGTCAGCATCAGTTAACCTGATGTGGTAGAATTGAAAATTTTACATCAGTAATCCTACAGATCATACTAAACCCGTAGAAGTTCATATTATTTTCAAGTGATAAAATGTGCCAAACATTGAAAAGCTTAACAATTTTCGCTATCTTCACCTATTCAGACTTAGTAATATCTTACACGTATGGTCCAAGTCTAATTTGAAAGTGCGTTTTTTTTTCTTCTTCTTTTCAGACAATCCCTTCCAATCCGTATCCTAATTACATTAAAAAAGTAGGATATTTCAAAGTTCAAATGCGTCTTCTACTTTGCTATTAATAGATAGTTATATTTGCAAATGGATGAATATCCGTTTACAAATTTGATATGGAAAGTGTACATTAAGCAATACAACTACATTGAATACAAAATCCAACCTTATTCAAATGCTCAGCAAAGCAAGTCAAGATATAAATCCAACATAAAACAGTGAGTTAACTAACATGTGAATATCCTTGTAGTACATTTAGACTATTAAGCGGCAACACTGTGGAGCACTACAGTCTCAACAGTCAGTCCTGGTCCAAAACCGAACAACACACCCCACTCAAGTCCCTCGCCTGTTGTAGCTAGCTTGTCTTCTTTTGACTTCCTCCTCATCTCATCCAAGATGAACAACACACACGCACTTGACATGTTACCGTATTCGCTTAGCACATGACGAGTAGCTTGCATTTTTTCTGGCTTTAAACCTAGTTTGGCTTCAACTTGGTCCAAAATTGCTGGTCCACCGGGGTGTGCAATCCAAAAGATGGAGTTATAGTCAGAGATACCTAAGGGTTGAAAGGCCTCAACAAGAGCTTTCTCAATGTTCTTTGAGATAAGCCCGGGAACATCTTTCAGGAGATGGAATGTAAGCCCAACTTCGCGAAGGTGACCATCGATGGCTCCTTCACTGTCTGGAAGGATTGTTTGTGCTGTCCATACCAACTCAAACAAAGGCTTCTCAACTTCTGGAATTGGGTCTGAGCCAACTATAACGGCAGCTGCACCATCTCCAAACAATGCTTGTCCCACAAGACTATCAAGGTGAGTATCGGTGGGGCCACGGAAGTAATCTGCGGTGATCTCTCAACACACCACCAACACACGAGCACCTTTATTGTTTTCAGCCAAGTCTTTAGCCAAACGAAGAACTGTACCACCAGCAAAACAACCTTGTTGATACATCATGTAACGCTTCACATATGGGCGAAGGCCTAACAATTTTGTTAACTGGTAGTCAGCACCAGGCATGTCCACACCACTTGTAGTGCAAAAGATGAGGTGAGTGATCTTGGACTTGGGTTGACCCCATTCCTTGATGGCCTTAGTTGCTGCCTCTTTACCTAGCTTTGGAACTTCCACAACAACCATGTCCTGTCTTGCATCTAATGAAGGTGCCATGTACTCACAAATATTAGGATTCTCCTTCAAGATCTCTTCTGTCAAATGCATGTATCGCTTCTTTATCATTGACTTATCACCTGAAAAATTTATATATAGTTTAGTCTAAGTGATCAGTACATGTAAAAGATGGAAACTAAACCATACATATACAACTTAGCACACAATATAAATATGATGAGATAGATATAGATAGATATCTTACACATGCGCCTGAATTTTTCTTTGAGCTCAGTCTTGTGGTCACTGTTTGTAATGCGAAAATAGAAGTCAGGATATTCACTCTGAAGCACGCAGTTTGAAGGAGTTGCAGTGCCAATTGCCAAGACAGTGGCAGGGCCTTCTGCCCTTTGTGCCTTACGGATCTCACCAACTACTGTTGCCATATTCTTCTATAGAGGATCTAAAGTTTAAATGAATAAAAAGAAGATGAATGAATGAATAAAGGGTTTGAAATTTGGAATGGTGGATAACTTAGCACCTTTGTAACTAAGCCACAAAGGAAGGAGTTATAAAAGAAATCAAAGGGTGTGTGTGTGTTATAGAAACTGGCCCCGAAGGTGAGTATATATATACATACATATATTATATTCCATGCAGCAGATATAATAATGGTAGATGATGCACATGCTTAACTAACCAAAGGTCTTCAAAGTTGAAATAATAATTTAAAAAAATTAAGTAGTCAAGTAGTAAGGTAGGTAAGTTATCTATCTTCCATTCCATACCAACCCCCATGCGTGCATGGACTGTTAGTCACCAAAATAATAAACCCTAATTTTTTTTTCCATAGACGGAATCATAAGTCCCACTTAAAGCTTATAAAAAATAAATAATAAGTGCCACTTAAAACTTACACACATAATTGTGAGGTCTCAGGTTCGAATCCAAGACATGAAATATGGTCTAACAATTTCAGTATTTGTTAGTCGAGATACACCTTACTGATATCAATTTAGTTCCTAAGTTCCTAACTGATGGATATTAAAATTTACTAGTAAGATAATGTATGTGGAAATTTCAATGGTCAGTTTTGGTGTTTATTAAAAAACGGCATCCAGGAAACTAAATGGAAAATGACAGACGATGCTGCTAAAGATGATGGCTCCACTTTTAGTATGACTGAATAATTTTAAAATAATAAAATAAAATAAAGTTCAAAGAAAAATAATGCCATCCTTATTAAGCCTTTTCAAAGTAAGTTTGAAAATTCATTATTTTCTTTTTTCTCTTTTTTGTAATCTCATCTTATTGGTCAGGTTAAATTGTTGACGGTATTTAACCTTTGCTTATTCTTCACAACAAGAGTACTCGAGTCGGATGTGATCGGTTGAGTAGTCGGTAATGTTACTCTGGTCATCAATTCTGGCCAAGACACTTAAGTCACTATGTCTTTAGTCGGATTATCGGGTCTTTGGTCGGATCGCATGAGCCCGTCTATATTAAGTACATGTCTAGTGGCTTGCGTTTTTTTGGCTTTAAGCCTAATTTGGCTTCAACCTGGTCCAAAATTATTGGTCCACCAGGGTGTGCAATCTAAAAGATGGAGTTATAGTCAGAGATACCCAAGGGTTGAAAGGCCTCAACAAGAGCTTTCTCTATGTTCTTTGAGATAAGCCTGGAACATCCTTGAGCAGATGGAATGTCGGGCCGACTTCGCTGAAGGTGACCATCGATGGCTCCTTCTTCAGCATCGGAAGGATCGTTTGTGTTGTCCATACCAACTCAAACAAAGGTTTCTCATCACTTCACGGAATTGGGTTTGAGCCAACTATAACCGGCAATTTGCACCATCTCCAAATAATGCTTGTCCTACAAGACTATCGAGATGAGTGTCAGTGGGACCACGGAAATTAACTACAGTGATTTCTGAACACACCACCAACACACGAGCGCCTTTGTTGTTTTAGGCCAAGTCTTGGACCAACCGAAGCACCGTGCCACCGGCAAAACAACCTTGTTGGTACATCATGTAACGCTTTACATGTGGGCGAAGACCTAACAACTTTGTGAGCTAGTAGTCAGCACCAGGCATGTCGACACCACTTGTGGTGCAAACAATGAGATGGGTGATCTTGGACTTGGGTTGACCCCATTCCTTGATGGCCTTAGTTGCTGCCTCTTTGCCTAGCTTTCAAACTCATAGATAGCACCGCGCATGGCACGAGTGTGTAGACCGGAGACTTCATCGTATGCATGCATGTAATGTACGTAAGTGGCCTGACTGAGGATGTTTGGTTTGGTCCCATTCACCCTCAATCTCATACATCAAACTTTTCAGAATTTGCGATGTTGTTTTTGACCAACTGTAACCATTTTTTAATATATCATTTCATTTTGTGGATCAAAGAACAAAGATATGGAAAAATTACCAGATGTGTTAAACATTTTCTCTTTTAGAGGAAATCTTAAACTTTTCATAAGTAAAAAATTCAAAGAGTATAGACATAAATTTTCGGATAATGATCGTTAGATTAAATTAGTACTAGGATCTTGGCAGTCTAATTAAGCATTATTCATGTTCTCTATATAGGTCCAGATTTCAATTTTAATGGATGTTTGGGATTATTCATACCCTAATAAGTCACTAGTATTGGGAAAAAACCGATATAATAACAATCTCAATAATCAAAATAAAAATTCCATACATGTGCAAATTAATAGGACAGTATAAAATGCACTTTCTAAGACAATATTAATTGCGGAAAAAACTGCTATTGTTAATATTAATTCCTAGATATGAAACATATTGAAGAATACAATAACTGCCATTTTCTCATATTTTTTTATTTCCACAAGAAGAGTAACAAAAAGAAATCAGCATGAAGGTGGAAATATTCCCATGATCTTTATATTTGATTAGCCCATCATTATATTCCTAGGACTGCTTAGACTGAGAATAAATTTTGAAACCATGAACAAAGGCCACCTTAGACTGTTTTGTTGGCTATTAACACTTTCCACTTGTTGGAAAAAAAATAAACTAAGAGAGGTGTTCAAATTTGGGACCTAACTGGTGTCTGATTACTACTATTAGAATGATTAGAACCATGTTGTGGAGTTGAATAAACATTAGCTTCTGTGGGCCTATCTCCCATATCCTTAGTTTTGTGAAGGAGAAATGTCCCTGATAATATTGTCACAAACCCACACAACTCTGTAGCTATCTGAGATGCATTTTGTGTGTCCCATTCCTGCATTATATATACCAGAGAAAAATGCAGTTTTAGATTCATTGAATAACTGATATATCTGGTATTATATGTATGAGACCAGAGAGAGTAATTTGTTTCATATTAACAATAATGCAGAAAAGCCTAACAAAGAAGCTTTGCAGAGATATTATATATTCACTGTGTCAAGGAAGGTAAAAAATCACCTTAAACATGATCATGCTGGCGATTATGGTAAATGAGGTGAACATGACAAAGTAAACTGGTGATACCACAGCAGTGTTGAAGGTGTCCAAAGCCTGCAAACATAAATAACATTACAAAACAACTTACAATAACTTCTCGGGTTTGTTTGATTTGGTTCGGATCATACATGCAAAAAATCCGAACTAAATTTGTTCGGTTTAGATCTTCGGATTGAACCAAAACAATAAACACTCCTAATTAAAATGATTATGAGGAAACATTAATTTTAGTCATAAGGCTAAAACTTACCTTGTTCAAGTAGTTAATTTGCATAAGACAACATGCTATCACAACCATTGTAAAGAACCATGTCTCAAAGTAAGTAAATTGGTTCATTCCTTCAAATGTAAGCTTCAAAGCTATTGCAAGTGCTTTGACAGCCATAACCTATGCAATAGCAAAGATCAGCATTAAGCTTAAAGAAAACAACTTTGTGATACATTCATTTGAAGACATTGAACATTAGAAACATATTCAATACCGTAATTGATCCCGTGAGAGAACATATTCCAACATATACAATTAGATGACTCTGTCCATGACTTTTTGCATAGCGAAATATAAGTACACAAACCAGTGTCACCACTAAGCAAGTGTATACAATAAAAACTGTTCATCAAGAGAAAAAAAAAACAATGAGAATCATAGGCTTCCAGATTTATTAGTTAGAAACTAGAAATGAATCCATTTGAACCAAAAAGTCTATAATAATGCACTATGAAGCACAGATACAGATACAGACACAGACACCGGATATGATAGAAGCATTGTTCATGTGTTCGAGGCCAGGAACTACCTCCAGAAGAAAAGAGGGAAAATTGATTTTTTTTATTGAATTGATTTTATGATAATTAGTCATTTGGTTACAATAAATGAAAATGGTTACAACCATAACAAACTACCAACAAACTAATGGTTGCAACTATAACAACTACCAACTAACTAATAACTGAAATATAACAAACTAATATTAGAAATGATGGTCTATTCTAATGAATGAAGTCCTCCCATCTTGAAGGTTTCTTCATATTCCTTTTGGACCTATTGTTGGTTTCTTTAGTAGCAGTGGCTGAATAGCCCAAGTTCGCATCAGGACACGACACAGATACGTACATGCAGACATCGATTTTAATTTGAAAAATACAAGTAACTGAAGTGTCAATGTCGGTGTATGTGTCTGACACGACACGTGTCGGATACTAAACATGTGTTCAACCTGAAGTGTCGATGCTACATAGACACTTAACTTAAGCAATTAAGGCTTGAAAAAAATACCTGGTTCTGTAGCAAGGTGCCATACTTCTTTGACAGAGTGAATGACTTTCTCATGGGGTGCATGAAGAACAATAGTTGTGGATCCCACCACACAGAGAGCACATCCAAGCATACCAAAGATGTGTAATCTCTCTTTCAAAATGAAGTGAGCTAGCACTGCACTGCATCATCATATGAACTTGTAATTGTTTCTTGAATTGGATGGCACACATTCTAACAAAGGAGTTGTAATTTGGTTACCTGAAAATTATGCTTAAAGCTCCTAAAGGAGTTACAAGGATGGCAGGTGCAAATGCATAAGCTGCAAAATTTGCTATTTCCCCAACAATCACTGCAAAAACAAGCATATAATGCCAGCATTAAAATTTAAATTACTAATAAAGATTTCTCAAGAACTTTAGGAACAAAATTATAAGCTGCTTTGCACATTGATAAGGTCTAGAGAGAGATATAGCTATGTATATAGCACAAGCTGTTTCTAGGGTGTTTTTTTTTGTTTGGACTATTGCTGACTACCCACGAAGTGTCCCAACGTTTTTAATGAAAGACTATTCATCGCTTATGCTTAAAAGCAAATCTCACAATGGCTAACACCGAGTTCTCCCTGTGGGAATCGAACCTTGGAGCACCAGGTCGATCCCCGTGTTCCAGAGTAGCTAAGCCACTGAACCAACAGTGTTGGCTTTTAGGGTGTTGCTTTAACGATCGGTTCTTAATTTTTACAATATAAATCAACTATTAATAAAAAGGGATCATCTATCTACCCACTTTAGCAGGTATACTATATTATGGATTGGATCGACTTATTTGAATTTATCTAGTGTCATAAGCACATGAGAGACTGTTGAGAGAGCTTATGAAAATAACTTACGATGATGCCCATAAGCTGTTTTGAGCTTATTTTCCTAAGCTCTCTAGGAAAGCTTATACAAACAAGCTTATAGTTTATTTGAAAACAATTTGATTTTATCTTTTACTAAAGAAATAGTCTATACATAAAGACTAATATATAAGACAAGTGGTTAATTAAGTTGTTTATCTAAAGAGGCCCGTCTATAGCATAAGATTGATTGCTTAATGATGAGTAAGGTCCCACATGCAACAACATTGGTGGAGACTAGAGGAATAGCATTAGATAGAAAAGGACTCACTTGAAATCATTCCAGCCCACCACCGTGGTTCATAGAGATATGAATGCCCTCCTGTGGCTGACCAAATTGAAGCACAATAATTAATTGAATGTTAAAATTAAAACAAAAATGAAAAAAGTTGATAGTTTTAAATGTGGAGAAATATAAGACAGACCTGCTCTAGTGCCATTATCAGCAGCTTTTTTAAGACCCATTTTTTTAATTATAAAGCTAGAGCCAATAAAAATGCTGGAAGAGAGAGCCAAGGCAAGACCAATAACGTTGTCATTGGATATTCCCATAATAATAACTTGTCACCACCACAAGAAGAGGTTTGTTTGTCTGGAATGAAATCACGCTTGCAAGGGCCAAGATGTTCAATCCAATGCCGTCACCTTCATCATCATAAATAAATGCAAAATGTAATAATAATAATAATAATGATAAGAAAAAAGTGAAAAATGATATGACCCATTTACCTTTTTTGCTTGGCTCCCTGCAAACAAATTTTGTTGCTAAAATCCCATCTTCAAAGGATGAGAAAGGAAGGACCTTTAGGGCATGAAAAACGAAGTTGGTGGTACGATGTTAGATTCAGGATGTTGGGTCTCTCCAGAGAGAGAGAGAGAGAGAGAGAGACGCAAAAGGCAACGGTAAATTCGTTACCTATGCGTCACCGAAACAAATGCCAAATACAAACAGCTCTCTATTTAATTGCAAATCTAAACCAAAATAAAATGTCCACCGCATCCCATGTTCTACTTGTCTTCACATCACATGAGTTGGATTTTTATTTTGTTTTTCTTTCACAAATTACTCATTTCAACCGCCCACTAATTTTTTATTTTATTTAGGCTTAAATAGTGATTACTCCTGCAAATATCAACTTTATCCATATACTCCCCTGTAAAAAGAAAACTTTTAAAATAAACCTCGCAAATATTAATTCGCTTACAATTACCTCTCGTTAGTTAGTTAGAGTTAACAGAGTTAACTCTATGCTGACTAGGATGACACGTAGATGATAATTAGGGTTCATATCTTCTTCTTCATTCATTCCTCATTCACTCTTCTCTTCTTCTCTGGGCTCAAACCAGATCACACTATCGTCCTTCTTCTTCTCTCTTCTTCTATCTTCTTCCATCTTCGTTTGTTGAGAAGCATGGCCACAACAACAACACCTCTTCCAATGGTGTATCTAGAATAAGGCAAGCTCAAGTCCTGTTTGTGGATGTCAATTGGCAATGCGTTTATGGATTTCAAACACGAAAATCACGGAAGAAGGTTACGGAGGTGTATTAATTGGGGGTAAGTTGTAGGGTTGATTTTAATTATTGTTTTCCATTGATTTTTTCGGTTTTATATTGTAAGAAATCGTTTCGAGATCATTGTGGTTTGTCTAAATCGTGTAGAAGCAAATAGGATGCAAAATTTGTTTATTTGGGATGATGAATTAGAGATTCACTGAGTGAGCATGGTGTGATTTGAAACAAATGAAGCTAAGACTAAACACTTGGAGTCAACAACAAACACAATAGCTCAATGTAAATGTGGTGACATATTCATGGATCGGGAGTCAAAGAAAGTTTCAAGGCTGAAGCAGAAGTTGTTATATGAGAGGAAGAAGATGAAGTGGATGCAAGTGTTTCTCATTTTAGTCTTAGTTTTTGTAGCATTTGAGAAATATGAGTTGGTTAAAAAATAGGATTTAGGTTATCAGTAATGTAGTATTTGTGTTTGTGTTAGTTGAATCAAAGGCAATATGAATGGATTGAATTAGGATCAATGTTAGTGACAATCCATCTAATTCCTACAGCTACTAGAAGTTGTCCACCATACTTGGTCTTGAGATGACAACCATCAACACAAATTATAGGTCTACAACCCTTCACGAAACCTTTCTTACACCCATCAAAACAAAAGTAAAAAGAGCCAAACCTTGGAGGAAAGTGTGGTATTGGTCTTACCATTGAGATTTTGCACGTGTTTCCATGATTTACCCTCCTCAACTCTGCTGCATACCTCCATAAGAGAGCATATTGCTGATCTGTTTCACCTTCTATCATTTCTTTTGCCATTTTCTTGGCTCTCCAAGCCCTACCAAATGTAATGCCACCAGCGTAGTTTACCCTAACATCGCCTATTATTTCTTTCACTTTTACATTGTCGATTGTTTTTAACCTTTTAGCCACCGATTTTGCCACCCAACTTGCACTTGCATTACTATTATTTAACACCCTTGCACATGAGTGGGCCCCTTCCCAAGTCTTCATTCTAAGAGTCTTCTTATGACCAACTTTACTTACAAGTGCCTTAAAACCACATTCTGGTTTGTGCACACATTCCACCCTCACTCTGTCACTCTCATTTTTGACAAAAATAATCTCTCTACCATTTAATATTGTCCATTCTCTAATTGCCTCCCTCCATTGGTCAAGACTACTAAATTCTAACCCCACCTTAAACTTGTAATCTTTATTAAGCTGCTCAGGCCGAAACTTGTCATATTTAGGACCATGTCTTCCCTCACCATCTTCATCTAGATCACTCTCCAATTCATCAGACACATAATCAACATCAAGATCACACACCTCCTCATTTGGGGTACTTGAGCTTGCACCCCCTCTTTTTTTTTGGGGTTCTTTTTGCTCTAGACTTCACTCTATATGGAGTACCATTAATCACCACTCTTGATCCACCAGGAGATAACATAGATGATGATGATGATGGATCTCTAGGTGGTGTAGGAGCAGTAGGTGGTGTAAGTGGTGTAGGAGCTGTAGGTGGTGTAGGTGGTGTAGGAGCTTCTACTTCATCTTCAAACCCATCATCATTGCCATATGTTCTCTCTTCCTCACTTTCATCCATATGAATACCCTTAACTTCATCCTCACTATCACTCTCATCACCATCCTCACTTTCTTCTCCATTACCATCTTCATTTCCTACATTTTTTTGAAGAATGAGCATGGTTGCTCAAAATGTTCTATGTAGATATGAGCATCAACATTCAACTTAACAGCATGCTCACCTATTTGTACTGCATCCTCATCACTCACAAAAGTCCTAAACAACACATCTTCCTCACCTTTCCACCATAGCCTATAACTCCCAGCCTCAAACCCCAAGTCCTTCACAATACCCACAACTTCAAAATAACTCCATTTATCCAAATCTAAACCTTCCACATTGTCTCTCTTTACCCCCTTCATATTGTGATACAAATTTCCCCCCATGGTGAAACACAAGATTAATAGCCATCACTGTATAAAGCAATAAAGTAGTACAACTCAGAATCAGGGGTATAATGGACTTTTCAAGCTAAATCAGGAAGCTAAATCAGTGCCTAAACCCGTATTCAACATATAAAATTAGCAAATATTCCCTACACAAGTCAATACACAACCCAACACATTCAATAACCCACATGGTGGTCCCTTACCCATTACTTTTGTACCTAAAAGCCAGAAACAACAATAAATAGTGAAAGAGAGAGAGAGAGAGAGAGTAATCTGCAAACCTGTGTAGTACTTTTTCTCACAAGCTCTGTTTTGTTGTTGTCTTCGCGTCTTCTTCTTTCCTTCGTCTCGCCTAAACCCTAGATCAACACTGAGCTTTGTCTTCGTTCCTTCGTTCCTTCGGCCGCGCCCGTCTTCACATCGAAAGGATGAGAGAAGAGTGAGCTTTCACGTTCCTTCGTCTTCGTTCCTTCGAATCCCTAACTGTGAAGATTGAAGAAATCAACCCATTGTATCTGAGTGAGTGAAGAGTGAAAGACGATATGAAAATGGTGTCTGAGTAGAGAGTGAGAGAAGAGTGAAGAGTGAAGAGTGACTCACATAACACGTGTGTAAGCAGCATCTACGTGTCATGCCAATGGGAGTCCATTTGTCATCCTAGTCAGCATAGAGTTAACTCTGTTAACTCTAACTAACAGCAGGGGGGTAATTGTAAGCAATTAATATTTGCAAGGTTTATTTTAAAAGTTTTCTTTTTACAGGGGGGTATATGGATAAAGTTGATATTTGCAGGGGGGTAATCACTATTTAAGCCTTTTATTTAAAAACATATCATACAAATATACATATATAAATTGATTACATATTAGTATCGGAGTTGGCCACGCATGAGTTTGGGTCGAAATTCTTGAGGGAGAGCTTTATCGTTTACTGTGGTCCTACTCGATTCAAGAGATTGATACTAAGTATTAGTTCGCCATGTTACTTGATAATAAACAGAGATTTGTCCATGCTACATTCAACCTAGGTCAACTCATAATAATACTCTCTCCCTCTCAAAATATAATGCCCTTTTTTCACTTTTACTTGTTTCAAAATATAAAGACCCTTTATAACTTTCTTGATACATTTATTATTATTTTTCACTTATATCCTTGTTAATCGTACTAAAGTGTGTTGGTACATGAATGTCCAGAGTAATTTAGTAATAGTCATACAAAATTTAACATATTACACTTTTAAATTTTTTATTGTGAAAAGTGCAATGGGACATTATATTATATTATGGGACCTAAACATAGGGAGTCATTGTAGTTTTGCGTTCTTGATTTCATAGTTGGGGGATACCATTCCTTAAAATCAAGGCATAAAGGTACGTTTGGTCCCTGCAAATATCTAAAAAATCCAGTTTTGTCCCTGCAATTTAAAAACTTTTAAAAAACCTTTGCAAATGCCAAACGCTTCTTGTTTAGTCCCTACCGTTAGTTTTTTACTAACACCGTTAGTGAATGCTAACGTGGCTGCCAACATGGATGCCACTACCAATAGGGATGCCAAGTTGGAAAATAAGGGCTTATATCATCATCCCTTTCATTCCTCTTTCTCTAGAACGCTATTGTTCTACTTCTAGTGAATAATGAACTCTCTCTCTCTCTCTCTCTCTCTCTCTCTCTCTCTATTGCATTGCATCATCATTGTATTCTGACATGGAAGCTCATCTCAGAATCCTTAACCCTTCAATTTTGGGTCGCCACTTAACCCCCAAAACCACCCCACGTCGTTTCCCTTTTCTTAGAAGGACACCAATAATCTCTTCCAGTCTCGCTCGTTCTTTCCACTCACCCCTCCCTCCAAATTTCTCACCCCGCAAATTCTTCTCTTCCCTCACATCTTCTCAAAATCTCAACTTCTCAAAACCTCAATCTACATCTTTCACGATCAGAGAATAATTAACAGAGAATAAAAGATGCATAAAAACACACATAAGATAAAAACCTAATGATGTTCATGATTTGAAATCCAAGATTATTTTGCCTATTCCTCAGATGATT
Organism: Oxytropis ochrocephala; assembly: GCA_020916435.1. NCBI lineage: Eukaryota > Viridiplantae > Streptophyta > Magnoliopsida > Fabales > Fabaceae > Oxytropis > Oxytropis ochrocephala. The sequence goes on from CM037089.1 coordinate 28,121,195, forward strand.
CTATGGTAGTGGAAAGGATTAATTCTTTTCAAATAATATAAAAGATCTGATCTTGTTCTTGATATGAAATCCAAGATCGTCTTGAACCTGCTACATCAGAGCAATTGGTGTTGCTTGTTTCTCTCTCACTGTACACAACCTTTGATTTGCTTCTTTTGGTCGTCTTGATGAAGCAGATGGAAACTATGAATTGGAAGTTGCTAACTATTTTCCTTATTTGGTGTAGCGTAACAACATCGTTTGGAACCCGACTTCAGAGAAGGGGAAAGAGGGTTTTACGAAAACAAAGAACGTGTTGTTACCGTGGTTCTTAGGGTGGCTACTAGCAAAGACGAAGCATATCGAGAGATTGAGAGAGAGAGATAACTAGAAGAACGATAGAGAAATGAGAAAGGGAATGGTGATAGCATTCTTGAGGAAGGGGAATGAAGAGGATGATTAATTCAGCCCCTATTTTCCAACTTAGCATCCCTACTGGCAGCCACGTAAGCATTTGTTAACAGTGTTAACCAGAAACTATCGACAGGGACTAAACTAGAAGCATTTGGTATTTGCAAGGGTTTTTTTAAAACTTTTTAAATTGCAGGGACGAAACTGAATTTTTTGAATAATTACAAGGACCAAATATACCTTTAAGCCTAAAATCAATTCTATCACAATTTAAAACATAAAATAAATAAATAAATAAATAAAAAAGACTCATTGTAGTTTCGGATTCTTGATTGCATAGTTGGGGTTACCTTTGAAAACATAAAACAGAGAGACCCTTAATAAAGTACCACATTTCAACCTCAGGTTTTAATTTTAGGATAATTGTTTAGTTCTAAAAAAATTCAACCAAACTTTTGTCCAAAATAATTGGGCATATTCTATCACATTAATTTCTTGAAAAAATAACGATACTTAGTAAAGAAACGAAACTCTTTGTGAGAAACTCAATACGATAACGTCTAGATTTCAAAGGAAACAATAATCTATATAAGCAGATCAAAATTTTTATGGAAGCCATCAGAATAAATATCATTATACAAGAATAACGTGTACTCAGCAAAACAAAGTCAAAATTCTAAAGAATATTCTCTTCCCCAATGCTATACTTCTATATCCGTACGAATCTAAAACAAGAACTTGCAAATACATACCCAACGATCTTCAGAAATGAAGAGTCTCATCACTCAGAACTTCAGAAGTCTTCCTCAGCCGATGGATGCAACAGCGGCAGGATGATCCATAACTAACTGCGATAGCTGTAAATGGACTTGCCCTCCTTTTCAAAACAAGTTAATATATATACATGCCAAACTCGCCGTTATAGTCATGTCTGTCCTCTACCTCCGAAGACATTTATACACCAATTTGATCATATGATCTCTCCAAAAACCAAACCCACCAGTTTTCTTCTAACAAAGAAATTACTGCGCACAACCAGCCAATACTCAATAAACAGCATCGGGCGAGTATCCAACTTCATGGTAAGATCGGTGGTTGAACGAAAACCTTGACACGAGCACTAATAGCTCCAAACTAGATGCACAGATATGAACCTTTCTCCTCACACCACTCCAATCAACGCATCCATCTTCCCATTTTTGTAGTCATAATCTTTCTCTTTTTGTTGGCACGATGCTTGGCAGAAATTCTCAATTTCCTTTTGGTATTTCGCATCGGGTTGACAACAGCCATGACCTTTTCTTCCTGTTTCCTTTTATTTCTTTTCGAATTGAGGTTCTTCCTGATGAGGTTATAAACTTGCACAAAGTTCTGCGTTCCCAGAATATTCTCTATTTTTCGACAGGTGTCTTCTGCCAACTTTTTGAGATTATCTGGTAAAGAACAACAATGGTCAGAAAGCATTTTAACATTTTTTGTAATGATAAAATTGGAAAGAGTGAAGCAGAGAAGTAACAGCTAACAATATATTAGACAAGTAGCCATTATGCATAGTCACCCCTATCCCACCACCAAAAACACAAAATGATGAACAAAAACACAAATAGGGAAGATATGTAAGGTAAAGTAAATCTTCAATAACACGTTACGGATGGATCAAGATCCTCCCGTTATAAGAAAGGAACAAAAAATCATATTAGGACGCGCCTTCACTTATGAAGGGCCCGTTAGTTTTGCTTTTTTGTCATTCTGTCATGTAAAATGACCATCTTGTGTTGGCAACAGGAGAGAATCACGATCCAGATTGGACAGTATATGTAGAAAATTTTCTAGAGTCAATTCTGAGCAGCACCATTTCAGTAAGATGGCTACCGATCACAGACTTGGAAGTTATCTACCATACAGGAAATTAAGGAAATGTAAGAAAGGAAACGAGCAAATACCAGCTACCACTTTTCCAGCAAATCCTTCACAGACTTTATACAAAGGTGACAGGACCACGTGTGCATAGTGCAGGCTGTCATCCTTACCAATCTGTGCCATTATGTTCCCAAAACTGTTGAAGACTATTCCCATCTGTGTTAAACAAGCGCAAGTAATATCACTTGTTAGCACATTGATCAAGACTAAACAATGTATATTCAAAGAGACAAAGTACCAACCTGAATAGCATCTGTTAAAAGGGCAGTTTTCCCCATTTTTTTGAGCAATAACAAGACGAGCATATGTCGGGTGTCATCAACTTCACTGCTGTCTTCACTTACAAAGGAGGTAAGAGATGATGACATGAACATACTTCTTCCCTTTCTTGAATCAATCAAGTCAAAAGCTTTGAGAAACCGGTCCTTCTCATGTTGTTCAAGAGTAGACCAGAATGCAGAGGGATTTATGCAAGCAGTTTGCCCAGCTAATGAATGGACACCGCAAATGGAAAACACAATATTCTGGGTCATCAGGTTGCTGTCAGAATCATCCATGAGTGGCATTTTCAGTTGGCAGCAAAGGGAAGTAGCTATTAGAAATAGTCTACTGGGACTCATAATAAAATAACTACTTAAGGAGCTTTGATTTTCTCTGCTAACTTCTGTTACATGTGCAAAGTATAGGGCTATGAGGCGGACTGATCTGCTGCGTATCCATGAATGCGGGTGCAACAGCATCTCACATATTGCTTCCCATATATCCTGAAAAAGTTACATGTCAGTGGGTTTATTAAGAAATGCGGAAAATCATGGGTGTGGGAAGTTAAATGGAAAAGTTTTGATTTATAGGACATTAGTATTTGTACAAAAGGCGGGAAAACAGGAGGGAATAACACTTTCAATTTTCCCGTCACTCCCCAACCCATTTAATGTTTTTCCATTCAAATTAATTACCAAATAGTTTGTCAATTTCTTAAAATTTGAGCCATAACTTTCTGCTTCATTACTTCTGTAAGAAACCCAAGAGTAAAACTACAGACTACAATATGCTAACTAGCAACCTGCGTGGCCATTGTTAATAATCCAATGGATATCTTATGCTAATTAATACTCTCCACCCCATATAACATGATGGCACAATCTCGACAACTAACATACACACACACACACAAATTAATATATATATATATATATATATATATATATATATATATATAACATAATCTAGCATGTCCTAAGCAAAACATTTATACACATCCATATTTAACTCGTTATATATTTAATGGACAGTACAAAGATTTACCTCAAGATCCTTAGCAAAGCATAAATCCTGGAATTGATGAAACATCTTCTCTAGCATAACAAGAGAATAGTACGCCTCTTTCCAAAGGGGAACGATGGATTCAGACTGAAAGCCCACTTGCCTGTTCGTGACTGCATCAACAGCAGACTGCAGGATGCGATAAGTCACTGGCAATATGCAGTCTATATGTTTAAGGAAACCTTTTTTTATTACTTCAATCAACAGCCCCAAGACCTGTATCAACAATTTCGAGGTCAAAAGCAGACTGGCAAAAAAAACAGACATATGCTGGGTAGATTCTGTGTTTAAAGAAATTCACGATAAACATAAACAATTAACAGATTGGTTCTAGGCCATGGCTACCGTGCACAAGGCATCCAGTTTCTGCACGGTACACAACTGATATTGAATTGCAAAACAGACCTATTTATTTCATAACACCATAATTTGTTCACAAAAGATCCCAAACAACCATGATCTGCTAAGATCGCCGCATACCACAACCAGACCCAGAACAAAAGTATTGAAGCAATATTATGTTCAAGTTCATGCTTGCTAATCAATTTATGATTCACAAGACATTTTGGAGAACATTACCTGTGCGGCAGCTTTCCATAGTTGCTGCTTGCCACCCAAATACCAAGACAGAGCATACTTAAGAACAGAATTAAGTGCATCAGGACTAACAGAACCAATGAGCTTCTTTATAGCAGCGGCACACATAGAACGAACAATATTATCATTATCATTGGCCAAACAAACCACCAAATGGACAAATAATGTCTGTGATTGCTCATCCAAAACACTCCTTGGAAATTTGACAATAATAGCATGAATCATTTCAAGAATAGATTCCCGTCCAGTTGAATGCTCATACCTGTCAAGATTAAAATATCCATAAGCCCATAGTTGTCAGTCCCAGATAGCCACGTCAAGTGGACAACTGCTATTCTAATGTTTTTCATTTATATTAATCATTAATAATGGCTTAAATATGCTTTCTGTTTTTTGTCAATAACTCCCTGCAATTATCGCTTTAGTTCTTCAGTTTTCTTCTCCATTTGCAAAAGGTTAATGTGTCAATTGTTTTGCCTCCATGACTGTCACGTAACTTTTTTAATTTCCCTTTATTTTAAAATGCGGACTTCGAAAATACACCTGGAATGGTTTCCAAATTAAATCTAGGGTTCACACCCAATTTGTGCTCACTCCATCTTCCTCTATCGTATTGTCAGATTGTGAGTGGCCATTGGGAAGGAAGAACAGAACTGAATGCCTGTTCTAGCCGGGAGAAAAACATTTCCCAACACAATGATGTTTTCAGCATCGTCCAATATCTTCGCAAACTCGGCGCATTACTCATGATTTTGAAAAGACTAAACGCAGATCTGCAAGAACTCACTGTAGGAAACTGAGTTCTCCAGAATGTCCCTAAGCTTCACCTCCACCTTCTCCATTTGTAATGCTGTCAGAATCTTCCTCACTGATATTTATTTACACAGACATCAGAGCAAGGTTGAGGTTGCCTAGACGGAGACGACCTCTAGCACCGACGAGATGAGTTTCTCCACGAGCGCCTCCCTATCTGGAAAAGATAGAAACTCTAGGGGCCTCACCATTTTGGAGGATGGAGGAGAAACCCCAAGTAAAATCTTGTATTTGTTTTTGAAGCGTTTGGAGGCACTATGGTTTGTTGGGGAGACGAAGGTGACACAATTGTTCCACTGTTGCAGACAACACCGTCGTTTGACACCAACACACGTGTCTTTTCCAAGTCAGCCTTTTAAAATAAAGGGAAATGAAAAAGTTGTGGGCAAAGTCATGGAGGCAAAACGTCTAACACATTAGCCATTTGCATACGGAGAAGATAACAAAAGGATTAAAACGTATTTACAGGGAGTTATTGACAAAAAGGAATTGCAAGGACTAAATTCGAATGACCCCTTATTGCAAGGACAAAAAGCATATGTAAGCCACTAATAATTAATAATTAATACTATATAAATAAGGGTGTTTTTTTCACCCCCCAAGTTGTCACCCATACCCCCCATTTTTCCCTTTTGGACAAAAACACCCTTTAAATAACCAACAAAAGTCTAAGCTTATCTAACTTCAGTTCACTTTTAATAATTCCAGAAAAACTGACCCCCTCCTCCAAGCATATCCGAATTTATCTTATAAATTCGGTGTGATTTTTTTGAAAAGGCCTAATTTTTTCCGAATTTACACCTAAATCCGAAATTGTGAACCGGATTTACCTAAATTCTTGGTAAATCCGGAAATCCCCAAAACACTCCAAATTTACCAAAATAAGAAATTGGATTCCCGGATTTACCTCAAAGGTAGGTAAATCCGGTTCGTATTTTACGAACCGGATTTACCTGCGTATGAGGTAAATCCGGAAATCCCAACGAGAAATCTAAAACCCCCTATTTTATGAACCGGATTTACCGTAAATTGAGGTAAATCCGGGAAAGTCATTTAATTTTATTTTTTTTATCAAATTTTAGGGGTATTTTTGGGTTTTAGGGGAAAATGGGGGTGCGAGAGATAAGGAGGGGGGTGGAAAAAAAAACCCTATAAATAAATGATCAAAAATTGGAAAACTACACAAAATTCATGAGGTATTCCTAATCAATAATAAAATACTACATTGCTTGAGCAAAACACAAAAGTAGATAGCTGGGAAAAATCAAAGAAACAAGTTTAAGCCTATATTCTCAACATACCCCACCCCTCCTCACTATAGCAGTCGCTGTGCTGCTACAGTGCCACTAGTGACAACTATGCATGAGCCTAAAATCAAGATTCAAAAAATGAAAAGAAAACTAATACTGATAAGCAAGAAACACACTATGCACTAACCCCAAATTTGAGAGCAAGAAATCCATATGTTGTCGCAGACGCTTTTTCTGAAAGTCGATAATCCAGCAAAAATTGCAAAAAGATTTTACTGCATTTCTTGCGAATTGATTCCATTTGACTTGTCACCATCAATTCAGAAACCCTAGTAACAATATCATATATCTCGGGAACAACCAGCTTGCGGCTGACAATTCCCTTTAGAAGTGATAGGGCAACCAAAGATGGGTTCCTTTCAAGATCAAGAAATACTGGGAGCTGAATTAGTATATGTAATTGATCTGAGGTGAGAGAAATTTTTGTGTTCCTCAAAAGCACAGTAAGCAATGTCAAACATGACTGCATTAAAGGACTGCTAGAGTTTACTGAACTCTGGGCAATATCTAATACAGCAGCCTTTATTCTCTCAGCATGTAATTGAAGTGATGGTAAAGGCAACTTTACCAGTATAGTAAGGCATCCAAGGGAAGCAGATAAGATATCTTCATACTTAGAGAACAAACCGTCGCTTAAAAGCTTGACAAAAGGATCTAATAAGGATAAAGTATCTTCATCTTTTACACCCTGTTTCATACCCTTCATACGTTTATACAATATTCTGAGACCAAACACTATAATAAGGTGTGAACGTAATAAGCCACTTGCAACCACGCGACCTGAAGAAATTCTTTTCACATTAGTACGGCTATCCTTATCTTCCAATTTTATCAACTTATTCTCATGCCAACCAAGTTCATCTTTTAGACCATCTTCAATAATGCCATAAATAAAGATAAATAGATCTGTTTGATCTACAGATGGATTGCTTTCAATACCAGCAGCTATATTATGCAACATATTTTCAAGATTTCCTTTTACTTTTGGTGAGATGTGCCTCTGCAAATGAGCAGTCACAGGTGCAAGAAGCTTCAGTGCACAGCTTTTGAATGTTACGTTTTGGGCCACCAGTTTCAAGCTTTCAAATGATTTTTTCCTCTTAGTTTCTTTCATCTTTGCAGCTATCTTTTCGACCTCCTTTTGCTCAGCAACATCTCCAAGAATGTCATTCTCTATAATAGAAAGGAGATCCCCCAAACAATAATCTATCTTTCCACTAACTGCAGTTGGAAGACACTTGCATAAAATAAAATTAAGTGTGTATCCTAAGACATGAAGTTCATATCCTCGCTTTAAGGTAGATTGCAAGACCTTGACAATGAATTGCAAGTATTCCAATCCAAGTTCTTTTAAACAAGTAGCCAATGCAGACCTAGCTTCATCACGAATGCTTTCTAGATGACTCTTCAAGAAGTTTGAAATTCGATGAACAATAGTGGGAAGATACAAGTCCATCACATCTCCTGGAAGTAACTTAAGTAGTTTCAATGCAGCAAGACTGACATTTACATTGACCCTTTCAGAATCAGAATCCAGCAGCTTTTGTATCTTTGGAAGAACAACTTTATAGAGGCACGTCTGTATATCTATGTTCACATCAGAAACACTGGAGTTGCCTGAAATGGCTGAAGAAATAGTGTCAGTTATCCCCGTGTCAGAAACGCCAACCAAAGATTCCTTTGGTTCTCCAGGGTGAGAAAGTTCTGAAAAGTGAAATTTATCCAAAATGGAGCAAATGAGACGTATAAAGAGTTTCTGCTTGTCTGAACCGCTGGACGCTCCCTTAAAACATCTCATCAATAGTGCATAGTATGACTTCCATCCCATCTGACCAGCTACAGAAGCAATGGTCTCAATGCATGCATTTTTCAAATGGTCAACCTTTCCTTCTTTCTCATCGAACAACATGTTGAAGAAGAGTCGCATGAACACTTTTTCAGTGACGAACTGGAAGTAAACAATAAATCAATTAAATTCCAGTAACTAGGAAAAATACTTACATTTTAAAGGATAAATTTACTACCTCAGATAATTTGTTCTTACTGACAACATTCCTAAACCATGATAGTGCCTTCACTCTCTTACGGATCTGCAACACCAAATGTACGTACGTGAGCTGTTTTGCAAGCTATTATCCACAAAAAGTAAGGGACTACTAGCTAAAATAACAAGATAATGAAGTTCAAAGCATTTCTGATAAAAATAAGGAGAAGCAAACTTGAAATACGCATAATGAAATGTCTAGACTGAAAACCTACATCATATATATATATATATATATATATATATATAGGTGAGTCTTGTGTACAACACACACAGATATATATATATATATATATATATATATATATATATATGTGTGTGTGTGTGTGTGTGTGTGTGTGTGTGTGTGTGTGTGCGCGAGCGCGTGTGCGTGTGTGTGTGAACAACTGACATTGACACAACTAAGAGTAACGACAAAGCACAAAATTCCTTAGGTTAATGATTAACCAGAAACATACCACTGAATCAGCAATATTGTCAAAAAAGTTTACTTCACCATCCTCATTGCACAGAACTACAAGTGATTTAAGGTTTGACACGTCCGGAAGCTTCAAAGCCATTTGACTCAACAACTTCATCCATCCCTGCAACAACATCAACCAGCCTATAAAAATAGAGGATTAAAAAAACATTTTTCTGTAATTTACATTTTCAATCAGGGATTAACTTATTATCTACGTTAGTATACTTGTCATGATTGAAAATAGGAATGGAAACAATTTGCCTAATTAGACATGGAATAAAGTCTGAAATGAAATATAGATACATCTATATATGCCTAACATCATATAACTAAAAATTCATACAGTATCTAACACTGGAATAAGATTTACAACTTGAGTTACCAAATACCTTACTAACAGCAAGTGGTCCATCCATGGCATCTGCCATATGCTTCAAGAGAAATTTCTTTGTTATTCTCTGGATGCATGATTTTGTCCAACAATCATCAGTGTTTTTCTTTACAGACAACTGTTCACTGCTTCCTTCTTGGCAAAGGATGATTGCAGAAAAATCAACAAAAGATAGCAATGAACTCTGTGCACTACAAATGAAAGTTGTTTCTTCTGATGACATATCATGCACACAGTGTGATAAAATAAGTAATGCGTGTTCCACATGAACATTTCTGAAAAAATCAGCATTGATGATTCCGTAAGCATTCAAAATAGCATCATGATCAAGCCAACCCAAAGTAGATGTTGTGTTCAGTTGATTGAAGAAGTTTTGCCTGCATCTCAACAAAATTGCAGAAGTTGAAGAAACGGGACTAAGGGATGTATTTGTCAGAGGGTAATATATGAGGATTAAGAGACACAAAAAAAGCAAGAATTACCACCAAGAGTACAGATTCATCAGATGCTACAAGAGCATCAAGAAGATTACATATCCTCAAACGCATATCCAATTCGGCCGAAATATATAGTGGCGAAACAGCACTCAAAATTTTAGTGGTACTTCCATTTCCTAATATAGGTAAGATATTTTGAATGACTTGCAAAGCTTCAACACAGACATCTACAATAGCAAGGAGAATTTCAACATCAATATAGAAACTCATTAGTCAAAAGCAAAAGATGAAAACAAGGCAACTGGAGATATGGAAGATTCTCTCACCAGAACTTTGAGTTTTCTTTTCCATGAACAGAAGCAGTATGTCCACAAATTGCTTTGCCAACTCTGGCTCCTTGATATACTGGGGTAAATATTTGAAAATCCTTATCACTGTCTCCCCAGGAGATTTTATCAGTTTCCTGACCAGGGAAAAAAGGCATGGCAAGACATTTAGTACTCATATGGTAAAACTTTCATGTTTAAAAAGAAGCACATTGTTTCTTTCCAACATAATATGAAATCAGTGAAATCATATGGTAAAACTTTCATGTTTAAACAGTTTCCAAATATTACAGTATTTCTTTAATCGCTAGTTTTCATAATCTGCCCATATTTATTTAATCTTGCCATTAGATTGAGAATGGCTGAGAAAATACAATAGTAAACCGAGTAGTTAGACTCTAATAAATTTGATTGATTTCACCCACTCCTGCTCTGCCTTGTGCACAGAAACTTAAATTGCATTATGAGATATAGATTCCACCTCCAATCCTAATCCTATTGATAACATATGTTGGAGTTATCACTGTCAATACCAACTTCCTGAACACTCAAGCTGACAAATGAAGGATTTTATATCTAACACACACCCTCATGCCAGAGCACTCTAGGCTTAAAGCATGGGCAAAGCACGAGTCCACTCTAATCTTGTACATATATATATCCGAGTTTTGTTAGAAAAACAGTAAGAAACGATATTCAAACTCCTAATTACTTGGTAGAAGACTATAATACTATGGCAAGGATCGATTCTCCTAAAAGCTTAAGTTGTTAGGTGAAACTCATGATTGGTTGGCGTCTAACATAGGCCCAACAGTAAAAGTAAAGTTCTTTGTCACCCACAATGATAGCAACTTATGATTGATTAAATAAATAACTGGTTAACACATTAATGACAGGAAACTCAGTTGTCAGTTTCCATACATGTCTATACTATCAAGCTTGGTCCAGATGGGAAAATTGATAGTCTGAAGGCAGGCCCTAAACACCTTTTTTGTCTCAATTATGGACATACTTAGTCCCTTATGACAAAGATTAATTTTGTTTGCCAGCTGCTTTTTCCACTAGAATTCATCACTTTGTCCCTTATCAACGAGACAGTAAAAATTCATTATAGCACAAAGAACTATAGGGCATTGTATTGCCATGAGATAATTTCATTTCATGGAAGAGTAAAATGCAGTTGCCAAACCCAATGCAGAAGCTAAGCATTGAGAAATGGTGGAATAACATGCAAACTTTCATGGTTAAAAATTACTTCAGTAACTAAAATTGGGAGAGCACAAGCAAATGGAAATAATATACCTCTTGGCTGCAGTATCACTTCCAAATAAATTACAAATGCTGCCCACAAGTACTTTAATATTTGAAAGTAAAACTCTATGGACAGAACTGTCTTCATAATCCAATTGATTGTCAAGGCTTAACAAGTTCTCAACAAACTTTAGAACACAGTACATAATAGCTTCAGAAGCTGAGTTGACGGAGATAATTGAAAAAATATCAGGTATAAGACTTTCTTCCCTGCATAATTGTGCTACAAGTTTATGGTTTGCACTCATGGCCAGAAAGCAAGACAGCAGTGAACTTGGTTTCTCACTACTAGCAGCCTCCTGTTTGAATTTATGAATCAATGGTTTCACTGAGAAAAAGAATCTGTCCCACAAATCAGAACTAAATTCGTGATCATCGTACTTATTGAGAACATGGGAAACAATTTTCAGGCACAGAGATCTCATATCCTTGAACTGCTTCAAATTATTGCTGATCTGCATAAACATGTACAAAAATGGAATAATCAAATCAAATTATGCAGACAACTTAGATCACAATTCACAAGAGGCAGAAAAAAATGATTCTAGGCAGTAAATTATCTACTCCACTTTTCCTAGATATCAAACAGAAAAGAAAACAAAAAAAAACTACTTAGAAACTGGAAGTATTACAGTATTATACCAAAGTTGATATTGCAACACAACATAAGCCAGTCTTTATCACTAATTATTTTATGCCAACATCTTCCCTGTGAAACATTCATTTTATTCTCAAGTTCAAACAAATAGCTTGCTACACAAAATTTGCATTCAGTGTGAACAGAACATTACTAGCATTTGATTTGCTGGAACACTGTCGTCACCAAGAGAGTTTGAGCATTCAGTGCTAAAACTGTGTTGATCGGAAGAAAGCCCATTCAATTTCACGTGGTCAAGACTTGATGTGCAACTCCCCAATACCCGAACAACACACCCCACCAGTAGATCAATGAAAGGTCTAATGTGCAATTCATCAAAAACTCCGACAATGTCTTCAATGACATGCAAAAAGCCATATTTCTTTTTCCAAGATAGGGTTGCTATAGTGTTCGAAGTAAAATGATCCAACAAAGAAGATGCTTGAAATTCACTATCGCAACCTATAGGTAAATTCCAAAACAAGTTAGCAGGCCCATCAGTTTTCTCCACTATTTGCAACGGCTTTATCAGTAGTGCAAAGAAAAGTGGCAGCTCAATGACGTCAAGTCCAGCTATGAAACTCAGAATAGCTTTCCGATGACAAATACTTGCTTTCTGTCAAAAAGAGGAGATAGCAAATAATCAGTCTGGCAAGTAAAAAGAAAAGAAATGTCGCAAACAAAAAAGGGATGACAGATATATAAAACAAGCTTAAAAGATTGATTTCAGTATACCTTTCGAGAAGCAAGACCTTTCAACTTCCTAACTTTTGGCATCAACAGTCGGATAACCAATGGCACAAGATAAGGTCGGTGACATTCTTCAATCATTTCAGATTCTCTAGATAAACTCCACGTTGTTAGTTCCTCCCTTAAATGTTTGGAGCTAATAAAGTTTCTCATATGCTCAGTATACGGCAAAAAGTAATCATCTTTCCAGATTGATAGGCAATCCAGAACTCTCAACTGTATTTCAGGATCATCCTCTTCAAGCAGCCTGTCATAAGACCCAAAAAGAAGAACGAGCAAAAAGGTGTTTAAAATAAGGACAACTGAGTCTGTCTAACTAGCTGGAAAGAAAATAACTTTGCAGTGATGTACAAGATACGTATCAAAATTCTCATCAACCTATTCTGAAGAACCTCCTTAAGAAATTGGCTCCAGTAAAATGATTTGGGATTTTTCATCAGTTTCAACAAGTTGAGCCATTCTTTCAAGATGGTCTTCCACTCTTTTCCCTTACAAGCACGAGAATCAAACAATCCCACACTGCAGTTCCATTTTGCAAAGAAAAACAAATTACAACACGGCAATTTAGGTGAAGCTTCAAAAGCTCACAAAAGATCAAAATAACATCAGAAAAGGATTCAGCAGATACTAACCTTGGAAGGTCAATAGTGTTGTATCCTAAGAACTTTAAAAACAGAGGAATGAATTGCCGAGAGCGAGGTTCAACAACAGCTGGAATTTTTTGTAAAGCTTGCAGCAACAATGTCAATATCGTTACGGATGGCGTGCTATCAGATGTGTGATGAACAAACAATTTGAAACAGCCAAGTAGACCTGAGAAATAAAATAAACTTGATTACCAAAACCGCAGTGACACTGGCAGATCAATACTATATATAGACAGGAATTTTACATGCTAAAAATATACATTTTTTATTAATAAAATCAGAAATTTGACACATCTAAAAAAATTAAAAAGGTTTTACAGAATATATTCAACACGAGTCAAAGTCACCGACAAATAATGACCAATAAACTACACATTAGTGTCTGATTCCCAAACCTAAGACATCGTGTTCATAAAAAATAATGGAGGGAGGAAGGTTGAACTTATTATATCATGTCGATGCAGTTGAAACCTACCAGTTGGCTGATCAAGCAATGCATCATTGGCACTAACATGCAAGTTACTAGAGGTCTCTCTACTTGCTTGACATTTTTCAAGATAATCGATAAGGTTATCCCACACAAGTGAAAAATGCAGGCTAATCAAGACAGCAATGCATTCTAATACAGGACTCCAGAGAGTGTTAAATCGGTTATTCAAGATGCCAAATAATCCATTTAAAACAAGAGGTGCATAAACATTTGGAATCCTTCCAGCAGATAGGTCCATCTGTAGCTTGGAAATCAATCGCTGAATGCTTCTGCTTGTAGATATCGAAATAGGAGTTGTTTCAATGGACAGAAGCAACAGTAGAGGCTGTTATTTCACCAAAAGAAAGACTGTCATACTAAAGCTTAAGTTAGAAAAAGCCAATCGGACGGAATATAAAGATACAAACATTATTTCTTGTGCAATCCACATTGGAAGTTGGAGAAACATTAATTTTCCTTTTCTTCACAGCCGGCTGATCCACTGAAGAGTTTTCCTCACACAGAGATTTGTAGTGAGAAAGTATTTTAAGAGTTGAAACGCGAACGTCCTTGTCTGAATGACGCAAATTATCAGCAAATGCTGTCACTGCTTCTGCAGTCATTTCCTCAAGTTCTGGATCATACATTCTGCACGCAGTGTCTTCCAAAGAAGAACTATAATATACAAGTGAGGGGTTATGCAAGTTTGGAGCACTAACTAATGATAAAATTATTGGCAAAAACTGAATACAGATAGGAAAACAAGAAAGGTCAAAAACAGTTGATTTTAACATATCTACTCACCCATACTTGCACTCCACATAACCAGAAACAGCCAACAACACTTGTGAAGATGACTTGTATCGCCTTGCAAAACTTAAAAATTTTCCAGTTTTTTCAGTTCCGAGGTTACTGTTATTGTTCAGTCTGTTGAATGAACTTATTGAAGCACCTATAATGCTTTCCCAGGCTTCTTTATACGTATCTGCAATGTGGAGTGAAGATGAGAGAGATAGAGATAGAGAGAGATAAGAAACAAGGAAATAAGAAATCATGTTATGCATCTGTAATGTGGACCGAAGATGAGAGAGAGGGAGAGAAGCAAATAAGGAATTATGCAATGTATTTATGTATTTATTTTCTACAAAAATTATCAGTAGAACATATGCAGATTAGAAAAATGATTATGCATCAATGAATACAGCAAACCAACTATCCAATACAACCCCACAACCAGATTATATTTCTTAGTAAGGTCAGACTCCGTAAAAAAATTATAGCAAATTCAATAATCTAGACAAAAATGGAAATCCAGCTTTAATATAACCCGACACAATGTTCTATGAGACTGCTTAACAAAAATTCATATTTGAAAAAATATTTGAGAAAGTAATGAGTGGTGCAATACCAGATTTATCGGTCAGGAGCTGATCTACAGCATCCATAAGATGCACCAATAAGGATGGATCGGCGTTAACCAGAGTCATATGAGAATAGCAGTTCACAACTCCCCACAGCAGTTCCAGCTTTCTTTCATCGATTTGAGATGGTTCGCCAGAATGTGCAATATCATTTATTTTTCCAATCCAATGAAGGATAGTCCCTTGCAAATGACTACATATCCTACCTAGTGCTTCTTTACTTTCTCTATCTACAAAGTCTGATTTTTGTGTATCTAATTGTATTTTCTCACAGAAGGATTGTAATAATTGTATAACCTCTTCCTCTGAAATCTCCATTAACTCATTAATTGCACTGAAAAACAAGCATAGAAGTCAAATATTATATCTGGAGAGTAGAGAACAATAAATTGTCCATGTGCACATGAACACGCACACACCATTCAGAGGTTACCTTATAACATTACTTCTGAAAGGTAGTAAACACAGATCCTTCTGTAGCAGTTTTCTAATGAAACACAGCAAACTGGAACCAAGCACAAAATATGTCAAGACGGTATAGAAATAAGCTAAAGAAAATGCCAATATCAGAATTCCACAATCCCAGACATTACCTTGAGCTTCGTGATTTAAAAATTGGAGCCCACTGGATAGCACACTCCGATATCAATGACTTGTCGTAACTACAGATCCCAACAAGAGTAACCAGCATTAATTTCAAAATTTTATCTAAACACGTATCTTCTTGTGACTCGATAGCTCCCGAAGGTGTGACATATGTACGCATGAGCAGGAGGACGAGTTCAAGCATAGGCTTATAATCTGCCACATGTAAGAGCAGTTGAAATTAGTGCAAAATCACAGACAACTTAAGCAACTCCCTGAAGAAATTGTATAGCATCTTAATATAAAATATATTACATTATACTTGGAAAAACTTTATTAAGACAAGACACTTTTTGACCGAAATGAAAATATAACAAGAATGAAAAACAAACAGATACAACTTGAACTCAACCCATCACTCGTTCTTTTTTATTGCCAAATCAATGAACTCTTAATAAGTAATGAAGGTAATGTAAAAAGTATTAAAGTACCAAACAGAAGTCTAATGTATAAGCATATATCCAGAAAACTTGTTATGGAATCATTCGACTCATCATCTGTCCCTACCCAGTGGGAAAAAGTTTAGATTGTAGTTGTTGAATATCAAGAAACCAGGAGTTACAATTTAGAAGCTAAACCATCACGGGTTGAACACAGTAGAAACCAAAATGAACTCCCGTGGAACCAATGGTTCTAGGCACACAAATACCATGTGTAGGAAGGGTCTAACCAGTGTTTTAAAACTCGGAATCGAAGCACTGGTTAACGGGCTAATGGTCGAACCAAGGGTCACTTATTGAACTGCATGACTTGATATTATATTTTAAAAATTTAAAATCAAAATGTGACTAATGAGGAGTGATGAGACGTGATATAAAGCCCATGTTCTGTTGCTTCCGGAGCTCATAATGTATAAGCCCACTTCTTTTGTTTCAAATAGCTAGTACCATTAATGGTTTTTATGTTCTTAAAAAAATGTAACCATCACAAAAACATTGGAAAAGCAAGTTCATGTGAACACTTGCAGACATTTTGATTTAGCTTGGAAATTACCAGAAGAGAGAGAAAAGGTGTTTCAAAAAGTGAAAGTTCACTTTCATCTTGGCTTTGTAAGCGGGGAAAAAAAGAATTCGACAGTAGTGTCTGTTACTCCAATTCCCCCCTCTCCTCTTCTCCCGTTTTCCTCTCTTCTTAAACGGTTTCCTCTTCTTTTTGTCCACCATTTTTGTGTTTGAGGAAACCTACTAAGTTGCGTGCATTCTGCTATCCATCTCCAGTATTCCTTTATTCTATCTCTCAACCATCTATGATAACATCTTATGATGGATACATCAAAGTAGATGGACAACAACGTGTGTTTCTCCTCCAGCCATGTCTCTAATTTTTCTCAAGTGCTGTATTTTTTTTTCATTTTAAAAAAGCATGACCCAACCGAGTCTTTAATACCAGCGAGTCACCAATTCTCTTAAAATCTGGTAGAGTATTCCGAGTTTTACTGGGTCAATTACATTACCGATCCCTGAATCAACTCCACCCGCTCAAAGCACCGATTCCTGGCCAGACTAGTTCAATCGGCCAGTCGGAACCGAGTTTTATTACACCAGGCCTAACTAACCATATCATCCCATGCCTGAAGGGATCGTCTACACCCAGAGTGTGTGGGAATACTCAGGAAAACCAAAAATTAGAGGACCTATAAAACGCATCAAAGTAGATTCTCAAAAGAAACTTAAAATCCAATCTATTTATTTGATATAGGTTGTCATAGGCTTCCTATAAAACAGAGTTTATTGTACTTCTCAAAAAACTCAACTTACATTAACAATGCAAAAGGAAGAGTTCAGTAACATAAAGTATTGTTAACTTACCAGACACCTTTTGGCCATTTTGCACCTTTACAGCTGAGATCAGCACTGATAAAATGCGTCTTAAATGCCTGATGTTTCCAGTACTAACAGATTCACGTACTTCCTTATATAAGCAACTCCATACCAAATTCAACTCCTTGGGCTCCATCGTCTCACATAATTGCTTAAAGACAGATTTAATGATTTTCAAAATGGTTTCTGACGCTGAAATTGAGGCAGATATAGAAAAGAAACAATGGAATCAAACATTACTAGTCATGTAAGTATATTTACAAACATCCATGTCAGGTGATAGATAACAATAAAGGAAGATCAAAAGACTAGGAAAGAAGATGACCAGTTATGAAAATACCAGTTATTATTTTAATTATTTTAATAGATTAAAAAGTATTATCACATAAGGGACATATAGAAAGCAAAATAAAATAGCAGGCAACAATTGATTATCTGGTCACTTCGTAGAATTAAGAATGCTCAAGTTTTTATTTAAAAGAAATTAGCCGGCAGGGCTAGGTCATCTAAATGTTGTGTCTTGTCAGGCGCTTACTTGTGGTTCTACATTTTCATCTAGTGTTAATATTAACAAGCATTCAAAATGTCCACTTAAATTCATGAACAGAATAACGAGCTAATGAAAGAAAATTTAATATCTCGATTCTCAGCAATTTCAAATATTTTCATACAGCGCAGAAGTTTATAAAAACTATTTGACAGAGATCAGGATGATATTATGGTAGAAGAAGCAAATCCTACTTACGATTATTGAATCATTACAAGCTAATATGTTAAATGACTAACAGCTGCAAGGTAAGGCTGCCTATTATTAGACTGAGAATGGACCTGATTCTTCCGTGGACCCACCCCTGTCACACCCCTGTCACGGCTTACGAGTCTTGTAGCACCAGGTTGAGCCCAATAGTTATTTTACACCTTTAGTACGTATACGTAATTTATATTACCAGTTATATGGGTCTATTATTTTCATTTTGAAAATCATCAATATTATTTATTATAACAACTATTTTAGAAATAGCTACACTACACAATGTGCTACTAGCCAACTATCACTACGAAAACATTATTCACTCTATTCATAGAGGTTCTATAACAAGTTATGCATTGCCTTCGTGACCAGCGATGTAAAAATAGCATCTAATTCTAAATCATGTCTAATCTCTCTCCCTCCTCTCTCTCTCTCTCTAGAGAGAGAGAGAGAGAGCATAGCTTAATAGGCCAAGATATTTGTTATTCCGCTTAGACTGACGATGGATCTAACTCTTCCCTGGAAGTAGCCCTGCCACAGCAGTCTTGTAGCACCAGGTTGAGCCCAATAGTTATTTTATACCATTAGTATGTATACGTAATTTATATTACCAATTATATGGGTCTATTCTTTTCATTTTGAATATCATCAATATTATTTTTTATAACAACTATTTTAGAAATAGCTACACTACACAGTGTGCCACTAGCCATAGCCATGAATCACCTATCACGGCTATCACTACAAAAACATTATTCACTCTGTTCATAAAGGTTCTCCTTAACAAGCTATGCATTGCCTTCGTGACCAAGGATGTAAAAATAGCATCTAATTCTAAATTGTGTCTATAACCGCAGCTCTCTCTATCTCCCTCCCCCTATCTCTCTCTCTTTCTCTAGAGAGAGAGAGAGAGCATAGCTATATTGGGCCAAGATCATTGTTATTCCCCTTGCATTTAAGTCCTAGCTCTGTCAGATCTCTGTTGTGTAATACACATGGATTTTTTCATTTGCTATCTTGTTTTCTACCTTTCTAAATAATGGTATCAGAGTCTACCCAAAATATGTTACTGGGCCAAGATCTTTGTTATTCCAATCGCATTTTGTCAATCCTAGGCATGATGGGGTGCGTTGAGATTCATGTTGATATTCCACCCCATTAGTCTATGCTTCATACGCTCGATCCTAAGCGTGAAGGGTATGTTAAGAGTCTCACAATGACTGGAGATATGACCTCTTTTCTACATTTAAAATAACACTATTAAACCATCCGCATTAGTCCACGCTTTAAATGTCCAGCCTTAAGCATGAAGGGTATGTTGAGAGTCTTACAATGACCAAAGATATAACCTATTTTCTATATTCATAAAAATAAAATTAAACAATAACTACTTATTTACATCATTACTAACACACCTGTGATCATAATCTTGTGGGAAAAAAAAAGTAAAAGAATTATGTTTATTAACTAGAGAACAAGCTTGCCTTGGTCAGTTTCATCACCAATACGATAAATTGTTTCGCTTGTCAAAAAGTGTATCACCCGCTCTGCTTTTGAATGGAACCTTGATGAGTAACCTTTCATAATATTATAAAGCAATAATTCAACACCAGAATCTCGGTTTGGAGATGGCTTCTTCACTGCCTCGGCGATGACTCTTCTAATTCCTGTCCCATTTAACAAAATTACAATCATTGAACCACCCAAACAAACCAATATAAATATAAATACTATTACAGAGAGAAAGGCACAGAATTGATATTAAACCAGGAAGAAATTTAGTCTGAAAGTCCTACAAAAATAGTGAAATCAATTGAAAATATAAAAGGCAAACAGAACAGAGAAAAAGTATATATAGCGTAATGAAAAACCATCAACGACATCAATACCTTTTTTGAGCTGCTCATCTGGGGCATTTCTCAAAACAAATGACATCGCCTCTGCAATGAATTGTTGAACATACTCCTTTGGATAATACCTCAATTTTGATGTGACCCTGGAAGTATCAGAGTCAAAAAAACAACTCAAGAATTAGAAGAATCAGACTAGCAATCAGTGCCACGTAGTTGGCTAAAATAAAAAATATGATCAGTTATCCTGTGAGCCTAGATCAGTTGATTACGACACTTGTTAGCAAGTCCATAGTAAGGGGTTCAACATCCCTAGGTGGAACATCTTTCCCAATCCCCTTTCCCTTCCTTCAAGTTGTCTGATTTTTCTTCTATCAGTATCATCCACAGCCAAAACTAATGCTAGGCCAAAATTAGATATTTAAACTTCTGTTCGCACTGGCTTATATTATATTTCGAGTTCCAAGTCCTACTTGGTTAATATACTCACTTGCTTATTTAGTAGGCCAAGGACAGCAATTTATGCGACCATAGACTGAATTTCATTTAATTTTGTTTTTCATTGAATAATCAGATTCTGTTGTCATCTTATGAAAATCTGTGTCTCTAGGTTTAAGTGGGGGCCACTTGAAGGTTTCCTCTTGTCTCTTTGGACTAAATTAAGATTTTACTGCTTTGCTATAACAAAAACTTAATTAAAGTCCCATTTCAGATTTATAATAATTATGATTTCTAGGTTTTTACACGAACCTACTTCTGCCTCATTACAACGCACCTTCTCTAGAAAACTATTTATTATAGCGATAAATCATATTGTCCAATCAAAGTAAGGGGAGATAGTCGTCAGCTAATTCACCTAATAAATGAGATAAACAAAGTGTAAGTGATCAGTCCTTGTCCATATCTCAGCTGATGTAAATCAAACCATGGATTTTAACAAAGTGGTGCAAGTAAAGGCATACACATCCCAAAGTATTTCAGGGTTTGTAGAGTAGTTAACATAGCATGGAATGTAAAAACAACTAAAACAACAGGCTCTATCACTCACTTCAGCACCTCTGATGGGTTGTGTATTAGATACTTCTGCAGATACATCATAATGCATGACCATGACGTGAAGATCTGCATAAAAATAAGCATTTCCATAAACTACGCTGATCAAAGGAGGAATCTACAAAATGAGAAATAGACTACCTATAAGAAACTTGTCAGGATGATAGATTACCTGCTCAATTATATCTGGCTCCCTATCAGCACCACTTTCTAGAAGAGATGCTAAAGAATCAACAATTCTTGGGAAAAACCTAGTAAAACCCAAATCCACAATAAATAAGAAAACATGCAAGCATAAACCATGCTCAGAAGGAAGCCGTCAAATTAAGTAAGGAAGAAATTTGACAAATGAAATAACACGAAACCTCGAAGAGTGGATATTTAGTCAAAGTAATAAGCAACTTACGGAACAAATTCCTCTAGGAGATCTCTAGATAAAGCAGCAATTAACCTGTAAACAAAGTGTTGATATTTATTTGCAGCAGCTTCAAACTCACAGAACCCGGGAAAACACACACAAACAGTCACACACAGATATCTACCAAGCACCGAGCAATTAACCAAATCCAAAGCTACTTGGTTGTTGATAGTCAGTACATAACAGAATACAACCAAGTAATAAAACTGAAATATTTAATCAATTATCTAGAAACATGGCAAAATTCCAACTATAGTAAAATTTATGAGATTTCCATGACCGAGTTCACATACTCAAAAAAGAATTCAAAACCAATCTATCTGCATATGAAGCCCCAATGAATAACTAGACCTGGCAGAAAAATGGGGAATGCAACAAATTTACGAAGGAGGCAAAAATGTCTGTTCTGTTCATATTAAATGCTACTTTGCCCGAATTTTTCAAAACAAACATGAGTCATTGGTACCATTTCATCAGGTAACACACTAACATCCCTACTCAAGCAAAATGAAGCAATCCTTAAAACGACTAGCATACCTGAGAATCGGTTCGAGGGATAGCCTTGCTTTTATGTGCAACTTAGAAAGAAGCTTTGAGATTAAAGATTCCTTGTGCAACAGCACCAGGGGTAATGTTTGTGTATAAGGCATGACATCTTCATACAATGAGATGAAATCCTCTGTAGTGTTTAATTCCTGGATTTTGACAATTCATACAAATAATTAAGAGTAGAAGACCAAGCTGGCATTTATAGTCAACGTTTTTTCTTCATTGCACAGGGAGTGGTATAGAACTTATATCACATAATTATAATCAATTCGAGATAGTATGGTATATGGCATAACAAAGAAATAAAAAAGAGGGATTGTAAATTATGGCATACCCTCCATTCTATGAGGCAATCTCTGAAAAAAGAGGAACCCTCAGACGGCTCAGCTTTGACCTTATCAAGACTTCGATACACATTGATATCAATATCATCTAATCTCTCGGAGAATGTCTTAAACTGTACATCAAATAAATAAATAAAGTTAATACAAAATAGTATGTGAGAACAAATTTTCAACTAGAACTCATAGCTACTTCATAAGTTTATTTTAAAGAAAACTTAACAGCTAATAAAAAATTATTATAGCTACTTAAACAAGGTAAATAATTGTTCATCAACTCAGGGTTTAGGGTTTTAGCAGTACCGCCACCAGGAAAAAAATTGCTAAAATATAAACTCAATGTTGTAGCATTTTCTGAGGCATTTCGGAGTTGAATGAGTTAAATTATATGACAGTGTGTGATTCAACGTTTCCGCTTGTCTTTGTGAGCGGTTTGATTTGTGAGGTTGCGGAAGAGAGAGGGGGATGCTTACGACAAAACGGCGGCGACCGGGAGATTTGTTGAGAGATTTGACAGCTTGAGCGTGTGACGACGTCGCCATGATCCGAGAAGGAGTGTTGAAGTTGCAGAAGCTGAGTTTGAGAGGAATGGTAACAGAGAGAGTAGGGGTTTTCTTCTCTTTAACGAACGAATGGAGGGAAGAAACCGACTCAGCCTGTTAGCCGGGTCACAATTCCAAGCTGTAGTGAATAGAGTCCATTGGGCCAATCATGTGTATTATTTGTTGGCTAGAGTTGCTATTTGCACCCTATCTTCTAAGGGTGTTGCTTTTCCCACACCCCCTCCTACTCAAAACACACCCCATAAGGGTGTGAAAAGACCAAAAGGCCAGCCAAAACCTCTTTTTTTCACGAAATTTCACCTGTTCGAACACGGGCCTTCGAACAGGTTCGAATGACATCGTTCGTGTGTGTTAAATCTTGACTTCACACCCTCTTGTGCGCAATTTCACCTGTTCGAACGAGGTCATGCGAACAGGTTCGCATGAGGGTGTTCGAACACCCCTATTTTATTACAAAAAATGGACTCTCACACCACATTCACCTTTTTTACCTGTTCGGTTGACCTCAACCGAATAGATTCGGTTGACCATCCCCGAATAGGTGAAAACACACACTTCACTTAAGGGTATTTTTGGAATATTTGGAGTTAAAGGGTGTGAAAGAGTAGGAGGGGGTGTGGGAAAAGTAAACGCCATCTTCTAATTCACTCCACGCCCTTTTCCTGAAAAATACTCAATCTATCTCGAAGCTAACTTTCTTTTTTTATTTATACTTATAAGTTTTTTGACCAAAGGAAACTCATTTCATTTCATTATAAATAATATTGAGAATAGAAGCTGGATTAAACTCACGATAATGAGAGCTAGTATAAGATTTTGATGTTCTAACTAGAGAATGAGCAACAAAATTTTGCTTACCTACGAATATTATTAAGTTTATAGTTGTGACATATAGTCTTACAATGAGAAAAAAGTTATGTATTGAGTGGTATATTATGATTAACATCATTCACTACGAAAAAACAGTTCATCTCTATGATAGCAGTCCAAACAACAATACTTACAAAGAGACTATCGAAGCTAAGGAAACCTCACTAATATGTTCTTTTGAACCTACTAAAATATTGTTTTTAAAAATAGGCTCGTGCACTCCCACAATTTCTCTTCAACTTCGTGTATGTTTGGTTTAGCGGTGAGTAGAATTGATTCTGATAGAATTGATTTTGACAGAATTGATTCTAACAGAAGCTACCAATAGTTGTTTCAAGGAAAATCAATTCTAAGAAGAAGAATCAATTTTACAATCAAAACTCAAACATCTTTTTTTCTTCTAACAATAATTTACATGACATGAAATATTAAAATATCCGAACAAATAAAATATTAAAATTATAAACTTTATTTTTTTAAAAAATGTTAAAATTATAAACTTTAATTGTAGTAAAAGTGGGAAGTTTTCATAAACGGGTCCTTCATATTTACCGTGAAGCCAATAGAGTAGCGGATGAGCTTGCCAACCTGGGATGCATCTCTCAAGAGGGCCTCACTCCCTTTGAATCACCGCCTACAATTGTTAAATTACTTATTGATGTTGATGTAATTGGAGTTTCTACTCCCCGTATGATTCTCGTGTAATCTCTCTTCGGGCTTTATGCCCCGTTTAATCTCAAAAAAAAAAGTTTTCATAAACGACATTTATTTAAAATTAAATGACGAGAAATAAACAAAAATTACATAAGTAAAATAGTAGTTAATTTAGCTGACTATTCTGCCCAAAACATTCCCAAATATGTTCCACAAGATCCACTTGAAGTTGGTGATGAGTTTGCCTATCACAAAGTTATGTTCTTCTTTGAAGGTATGGTGTGAGATTCGGATGAGGACCATTATGTACGTCATTTGTTGAGACATCGTTGTTGAAATGATCATAAGAATAATCAAAACTACTAGTGTATGTGTGTCGCTCGTCTCTACAATCATGTTATGTAATATGATACATGCATATATAATGTTTGATTGTATCCATGAGCCAATTACGCACTGGACCATGTATAATCGTAAACCGAGATTGAAGAACTCCAAATGCATGTTCCACATCCTTTATTGCTGCTTCTTGATGTTGGGAAAACAAGTTCCTTTTATCTCCTTCTGCCATAAAGATGGTCTTGACAAGCATAGCCCATTCAGGATAGATACCATCCGCAAGATAGTACTTTATATTATATTGAGTTCTGTTTACCATATATTGCATTGCAGGTGCTTGCCCCTCAAATCACTTGCAAACACATCAGATTGGTTTAGCACGTTGATGTCGTTGTTTGACTCGCAACTCCAAAAAATGCATGTCAAATCCATAAGTCATGTGAAGCCACCACTTCGAGCATAATTGTGGGTTTGCCATGATCGCCACGAAAAAATTGACCTTTCCATGCTATTGGACAACTTTTTCATTCCCAATGCATACAATCAATAGGGTTTTTTTTTTGGACCCCCACCCCATCCCCTCCCACCCCCACCCAATACCAAAAACCTCAAAATGCCCTTTGAAACTTAATTTTTTTTTAAAAAAATAAATAAATCGTATATACCCCTTTGGGTACGTATATACGATGGCTATTTTTTGTCCAATCGTATATACGTACTCAAAGGGGTATATACGATGCACTTTTTATTTTTTTTAATAATTTGTTTTAATTTTTATTACTAAAAGACTACTAAAAATTCGTTAAATAGTCAAAACTACTCCAAAAAATTATAAAAACACCACTAAAAATCTAACAAAACCAAAATAAGGCTATACAAATTTTGTTAGATTTTTTGGAGACTATGAAAAATTAAAAAAAAATCGTAAAAAATAGTAAACGATGGAATTTGGGATTTTGAGGCCGTAGTCCCGTAAGAAGTCCCTTCTACGGGAGTCTTGATTCTTGATTTTTTTCGGATTTAATAGTTGTGGTTTCATTACGATCAGAGTATGTTGCCCGAAAACCGATTTTTTAGCCTAAATTATTCGTTCGACGTATAACATCGTCACGTTTTAACGAACTACACACAAAACCTATTTTCAGGACTTATATAATTTTTATTTGACTTAAAAAAATTTAAAAAAATACAATGGGGGTCGTATATACACCTTAGGGGGGTATATATACGACCCTATTTTTTAGGCATCGTATATACACCTCCCAAGGCGTATATACGATTAAGGTGGGGGGTTTTCCAATCGTATATACGCCTTGGGGGTGTATATACGATGCCTAAATGCATAGGGTCGTATATATACCCCTGTGTGTATATACGATTGGTCAAAAATTTGTAAAAAAAAATACGTTTTCAGAAGGGCATTTTGGGGTTTTCAGTGTGGGTGGGGGTTTATGGGGATGGGGTGGGGGTACAAAAAAAAAACCCCAATCAATATTACCTAACATACCTAGAAAACCACGTGTCTCCCCCATTTGGAGTAGTTGTTCAATGTCATTGTTGTTGGGCTTTCTTAAGTATTTAACTCCAAAATAACACTTGGAAACAATAAAAACTCAAAATACACAATAAATAGTATTTTTGTAATTTTTATGAAAAAATGGAAATACCGGTGAAAATTAGGTATTCACAGTTGTCTCTCTCTCTACTTATATTATATTTTATGTTTGCAGAAGGATGGTAAGCAAATGGTGTAGTGGTGTTTGAGAGAGAGGTGGAGTAGTGTGCAGAGACGCGTACCATATAGAAGAGACGTGTACCATATAGAATAGCCATCATTATGGTATTATTGGTACATTTAATATTGTCTATGGGTAAAAGAAGTTTGTATTTATATTTTGGGTTTTTTTTTGTACCCCCACCCCATCCCCATAAACCCCCACCCACACTGAAAACCCCAAAATGCCCTTCTGAAAACGTATTTTTTTTTACAAATTTTTGACCAATCGTATATACACCTGGGGGGTATATATACGACCTTATGCATTTAGGCAACGTATATACACCCCCAAGACGTATATACGATTGGAAAACCCCCACCATAATCGTATATACGCCTTGGGAGGTGTATATACGATGCCTAAAAAATAGGGTCGTATATATACCCCCCTCAGGTGTATATACGACCCCCATTGTATTTTTTAAAATTTTTTAAGTCAAATAAAAATTATATAAGTCCTGAAAATAGGTTTTGTGTGTAGTTCGTTAAAATGTGACGATGTTATACGTCGAACGAATAATTTAGGCTAAAAAATCGGTTTTCGGGCAACATACTCCAATCGTAATGAAACCACAACTATTAAATCCGAAAAAAATCAAGAATCAAGACTCCCTTAGAAGAGACTTCTTACGGGACTACGGCCTCAAAATCTCAAATTCCATCGTTTACTATTTTTTACGATTTTTTTAAATTTTTCATAGTCTCCAAAAAATCTAAAAAAATTTGTATAGCCTTATTTTGGTTTTGTTAGATTTTTAGTGGTGTTTTTATAATTTTTTGGAGTAGTTTTGACTATTTAACGAATTTTTAGTAGCCTTTTAGTAATAAAAATTAAAACAAATTATTAAAAAAAATAAAAAGTGCATCGTATATACCCCTTTGAGTACGTATATACGATTGGACAAAAAATAGCCATCGTATATACGTACCCAAAGGGGTATATACGATTTATTATTTTTTTTAAAAAAAATTAAGTTTCAAAGGGCATTTTAGGGTTTTTGGTATTGGGTGGGGGTGGGAGGGGATGGGGTGGGGGTCCAAAAAAAACCCTTATATTTTTTAGTTAGGGGGTGCATGTCTAATGTTGTATTCGAACCCAGGACCTTGGTTAAATTGGAAGATAACTCTACTATTTCATTTAAGTGTTATTTAATAATTTGATGCACCCTACTCTCACCTTACAAGTCGTTTTGTAGGGTTGAGTTAGGCCTAAACCACATTCTAAGATAGTATCAAAGCTAATCCAAGATCTGTTGGGCCACTCGCTCCAGATGTCTATTCCTGGGCTAACCCACACACCAGATGTCTGTTCCTGAGCGTGAGGGGGGTGTTAAGAGTCTCACATCGGATGTGATATGGTCTGAAAAAGAGTTTATAAGTGGATGACAACCCTTACCTTGCAAGCCAGTTTTATGAGGTTGAGTTAGGCCTAAATCACATTTTTAAGACCTGCGGGCTGCATACGAGATGGTAGAGGGAATTTCCTTAAAGCTAAAGTGAAGGTGAAGCATTTGGTTTACTAAAAGCCATGCAATTTTTGCCAGTTATAATTTTATCGAGATTGAAGGGTGAAAAATTAATCAATTTTTCCATTCCATTGTATCAGATAAGTGTGGCCAATTTATTCATGATTAATTTTGTTGGATTTTCACACCATTAGGATCTCTTATGAGTTTAACCCACCCTTCTTGAGTATACCACTTCTTGGTGCCCCAAAAGAAATCACATTATTGCATGTAGCTAGCTTCATAGCAATACTAAAGTTTCTTGAGTATACCACTTCTTGTGGCTTACTTAAAGAATTTCTCGTCTCGTGGAATTGTTTAAATCTTTACTGAGTCACACTTGTATTTTTATTATTGTTAACGGTAGTTTAACGACAATAAAGAAAAAAGAAAAGAAAGTGAGATGGAAAAAAAATGAAAGGTGGTGGTGGTGGTCTTTGGTGGGTCTATGGCACCCGAGAAAGTTTTGGAAACTTATAGTTGTAGGATGGTGGGGTAGTTTGGTGTTGTGTGTAACTTGATAGATTTAGAACCCATATGAACTTTCTTCTCCTTATTTAGATATTTATTGAGTTACACTTGTATTTTTGTTCTTCTCCTATATGTGATTAGAAAAATTTAAAAAGTGTTTTATGTTCCTCTTGGAAGGCTGATTTATTTATTTTATATGCAGAAACGTTGATCTTTCAACTTTTCTCTTCATGGGTGGTAAAAAGCATTAGAAGAAGACATACACCAAGCCTAAGAAGATTAAACACAATCATAAGAAGGTGAAGCTTACCGTTCTTAAGTTCTATAAAATGTTGACGATGCTGGGAATCTTCAAAGACTTCGTCGGGAATGTCCTAATACGGGGTGTGGTGTTGGAACCTTCATGACCACTTTTATCGAGTTCATCGTGGCAAGTGTGGTTTGACCTATACAAAAAGGTAGACAATGCTTAATATTAATGAATGATATTATATTCACTATATTTAATATTTAAAACCACACTTGTGTCTCTTAATTAATGAATGTTATTATATTTATTATATTTAATATTTAAAATTTTGATCTTTATTTGTTTGAATTAGTGGAGGTAACAAATTTTTCATTATTTTCATTGCTTCCTAAATGTTTCAAGTTTATTAGTTGGTATTGACACTCTTTTTTTTTGACTGGAGGTATTGACACTCTTGTGAACACAATTTTGTGTTAAATGTTAATTATTTACGACTCTTTGAAGTGCTTTTTGTGGGTATGAACCGAATATAACTAGTTTTATTTAATTAAAAGAAAATTAATTTACTTTTTTCCACAATTTAGAGAGAATGGGATTGGAGACCATCTGGTATCGTGAACCCAATAACGCAACAAGGAAGGGGCCGTAAGTTAATTATTATTTATCATTGTTAATTTTTATAATACTATTACCATTGTTAAAAATATTTAAGGATTTTTTTCCAGAGTGCTGTTATGCTTTTGCAATCTGTGCACGAATAGAGTCATTGTACCATCTCCTCACAGCCAAAAAAAGAGACGACCGAATTATCTTGTCTCCGCAAGATATTTATCAAAACTTAATTAACAATGATATCGAGGATGATTACGGGCGTACAATTCCAGAAACATTGAAGTGGATAATGGAAAATGGGTGCATCTTGGAGGAAGATTGTCCATATAAAGAAAGATTCGACATAGATAACGAGGACCTTCGAAAGGTACAAATATAGCTATTATTTTTATTAATATATAATCATATTTTTTATGTGTATGTTTTTTATTTTAATTTTCATTGTTGATTTATTTATTTATTGTTACATAAATATTTCAAAAGTGTCAAATTATTAACTATTTTTGCTAAAAAAAGAAAAAATGGCATATTATTATTATTAACACATGTAAAGTAAATTTGAGCGATGTTCAGTAAATTTTTAATGATGTTCATTGAACTTATATTCATTAAATGGCTTCACTATATGCGGTGTTCGTTTGATTTCAAATATCAACTTCGATCCATTACAATTCAATCAATGACTTAGGTATTAAAGTTACTGGTGACATTGTTTTTATCATATTTGTAGGTTTTCCCCCCTCTTTTATGCTATAAAATAAATCTCGTTGTTGTGAGTTTTTTCACCAATCCAACCTTTGCAATTTTAGCAATTTTGAATCAGTGTTGTAATCAATGTATTCTATGTTTTTTTGGACAAATAATCAATGTATTCTATTAATTTGAATGAATGAGTCTAACTCACTTTCCATTAGCAACTATCGTTCCCACGATTATACGAGACCAATATGTTGGCGGGGTGATCACATTGCAACCTGATTATAAGAGACCAACAACAAAGGAAAAAACATTGAAGGATTTACACTTTAGTCCTATTAGTTGCAACACCACAAATTGTTAGTACAATTGGCATCATGCAAATAATATATTTGATAATTACACTCTTATTATTTTATGGTGGAAATTCTGTTAAGCACCTGTGGCATTCATGCAACTCTTGCCAACAATTAAAGATCAAATACAATTATTCTTGTGAAGTGTTTTCTGCTGTATTTTTCGAGATCTAGCCAAGCAGGGCAGAGTCCAGTTTGTTGGCAGCAAACAAGTTTTTGGAACAAAAGGTTGGATAATGTTAACTTGCAAAGTTTCAGTCACGTGAGTTATTTTGTTGTGACCATACGAATCTTTGTTCTTCTTTCCATGTTAGCTCATGACAATCTGGAACGATGATATCATAGAGAAACTGTCGAATCAGGAACTTGGTCTTGGTTACCATCACTATCAGATGGTTGGGATTCATGCTTGGCAGCAGCCTGCAACACCCGGTTCTGAACATCTAATGATGAAGGTGATGTAGGTAGCCCTATGCGGTTTGATTCCACTTTTCCTGCGGCCCACGAAAATGCCTGAGCTCCAAGTTTAACAGGAGCAAGCAACAACCTTTAAAGGGCAGAAAAAAACGTGTTAAATTTCATAACAGATAAGAGAGTTAAAATACCAAGAAAAGGGTACACAAACTGAATAGTATTGTTTGTTGTTATTTGCTAATTGAAATCAAAACACACATGATTATATAAACAAATATCCATCATGAAGTATACTTACCTCGCATCTTTCTTCAAATCTTCAGAGCTCTCATACGAAGAAGCCCGCAGATAGATGGTCTGGTGAATATACATTGGAGCATTTATGAGCAAATGAAAACTCCATTACTGAACAATAGACTATAAAACATGACAAAATATGGGAATTTCTCAGTAGACAAATGTTCCGCTAGACTAAAAGTCCCACATTGTTTGGAAATCAAGTCCAAGGATATTTTATAAACAATGTCGTGGACTTGAGGTCAGATATTCGCGCTGGGAGGGCCAACATGCCCATTTAGCTCCTCCATAAACAATGTTTCGGTACCCTAAAAGTTTCACATTGCTTTGGAGTATTGGTGCTAGAAGGAGCGCTTAGGCCACACGTGAGGGCCAACATGCCCATTTAGCTCCTGAGGGGCTTAAAAGTACCATATTGCTTGGAAATCAATGTCAAAGGTAGTTTATCAATACCCACTGAGGCGTCTTTTAATGACAAAACCGTGAAGAGCCATGAGTGCGCTAAAGCGGACAATACCCCAAACAACAATGCCACAGACTTAAAGATCAGAACAACAATTCTTATGAGCCCACCATGCCATTCTCAACATGAGTGGATATAAGAACCATATTCTTCTAAAGAATTTTTTTTATTAAAGCAATTGCTGAAATGAAAATACACCTACCAAACTGAGGCCAAAAACACCAATTAACTGTAATGTCTTCTCCCACTCTGAAACAATATTCACTGTGCTTTGTCAGACGAGGACAAACAAGAGAACATATGGTGAACAATAAAGTGATGGAAGCATTAGGTTTTCATTAAACATACAAAAACATCAGAGACAAATCACTTGTGCATAGTGTTTAATGGAATTAGTGCTTTCGTTTAAGCTACAAAATCAAAATAAATTTGCCAACACGAAAAAACCTCTTAAATACAATGCGAGAATTAATAAACTAGTAAACTTCACATATATAGGTGTTTGTAGGTACATATCTGCATAGGCACATATTAAAAGGAAAAAGTCTACTACTACCTCAGGCTAACTGCCATAAAATTAGGTGTAATGTTACTCAAAAATTATGAGCAAATTGATAGTTTATGAGAAAGAACATGCACGCACCTACTAATCCATACGCCCCACAAATAGTGCCTGAATCAAAAGTAGTTGCATTTGTTAGCAGTTAATAAAATCAAATAAAACCATGTAACCAATTCCAATTCCAATAAAAATATGAAAAGAAAATACGCCGTTGTGGTATGAACGAAGTAGACAAAATATTTACGTAAGATTTTTCTTGAAGATAGGCATACTCAGCTGCTAACATATTCAAGCAACAATAAGTGAATTTCATAAAATGAGAGAGAATAAATGAAATAGCTAGAAAGTTCTATCCATTCCTTTTTTTCTCACCATAAGTTGCTCCACTAAAAACCTGTTTTCTACCCTATGGGCGACGGTGGTATTCTCCATACCATGTCATCTAACAACATGAACCTCCTTATCAAATTGTCTTCGCAGTTAGCATACAATCACAGAGAATCCAACCAAAATGACAAATAACTAAGTTGGAAAATTCACGAAGATGTCATACATGTAACATCAAACTTACCGTACTATAACCTAAAAGTTGCCAAGGAGAAGGACTAAGATCCTCTAGAATTGCTTCAGCTTCCTGTGAACATACAAAATGGTTAAAAAAAGGTGACCCCACAATACAACATCTTTTTTGGAGCCATTTTTGCAGAAGCTACTATTTTAAACTTCTGAGATTAGTTTTGAGAATCCCCCCTCTCCCCGCCCAAAAAAAGCTTACATAATAACTGTAAATTTTATAAAACATATATTTTGAATAAAAACGGCTTTTTCTTTTAAAAAAACAAACAAATGGACCTATATTTAAACGAATTTCTCTTTAATCTTTTTGAATATCGTAAAAATAAAAGCATGAACACGAGAATGAGAGAAATTGAGGAAAATTAGTTCTAAAGTTAGTTGGGCAGTTAAGAGTAGCGAACAATTAATTGGGTGGTTAACTTAAAGTTTTTTTTTGGGTGGGTGGGTGGGGGGTGGGCGTGGGGTGGGAGAGCTGTCTTTCCATAATTTTTAAGCTAGTGAAATTCATAGTGGTAAAGACAGAGATAAACAGATATAGTTTGACAAATACCTCGTTGAGTATGGTAAGTGCTGTCTCAGGTTTGAGTTCCTTGATGCGGAGACTTTGCTTCATCCAAGACTGAAAGCCACCTTGGACCAAGTATGGATTCTGTAATGTCATATATGAGTTGTTAATGTTATCTACTCTAGTACTCAAAGGTTGATAGTAAGTTGATAGTGCAGAGAGTGTCTATTAGTCAACCAGGGCAATACGAACAACACTAAAGCACAAATACTAGAATTTAAGGAAGCTGCACCCATGTCTAAAAGTTGTACATCACTATCAGATAAATGTTGTGCAGCAAATATCTTAGAGGTTATTGACAGACTTACCTTGACCCCAACTTTCTTCAAGGATCTTGCGATGCCTTTAGATATAGTACCATCAGCATCCAACACTATAACCTTGGAACTGTCCTATAAATCATAGAAAATAAGATTCCGAGACATCATTTCTCATGCAAATTTGTAATCGCGTATGATGACATGCCATAAAATACTGTTTTGTCGAGAGTATCACATAGAAGAAAACTTCCAAAGGTATTTGAGATTATTCCATACACTTTAGAGTAACTTTATTCAGAAACTAGACCCTGGTTCAAGATGCGGGCTAAATACCTTAACAATCTTTAAATTTCGAATAATAACAGCAATCAAGGAATCATCCAGGTCTCTACCACTCTTCAACAACTTGCGTATATTGCCATCTGCCTGACAGTTGTAGAATATGCATTTTAGCACAAAAAAAAAAGAAATTAATTGCTAATCTACCTAATAAATGTCCATAATTCTGAACTTGCTCCATTTAACATAGGGGTATACCCGTCATATCTTTCAAACATTATCATGCTTTAAACCAACCTCAATTGGAGTTACACTTGCATAGCGAAATCGAGCACCCCGTCGAATATCAGGAATACCATCTTTTTCTCGCAAAATCTACAAAAGGAAAGGAGCAGTGACTTCATTGATCAATTTTGAAAAGTTAGCCAAACAAATGCAAAAAGATAAGAAAACTTCCTTAATACAAAACGAACATAGTTTGAATTTGGAAGAAGGATGGAACGAAGATACAATAGGCATCAAAAGATTCAAAACACAAGATAGCTTGACATTACTTTCATAAATTATATAAATATTTCTCCCGCTTTGAACTAAACAAGCCAGACAAATTGACCATAACTTGCCTCGGTGCGGACATCTATAAGTACAGCATTTTTGTCCGCGGTCAAAAGCTCCAGAGCTGATTTAGGGGATAAATCTCCTGAGTAACCTCCATATGTCCACAACCAATAAATAGCCCTGCATATATCTGACATCTTTTATAGATGATGTTTATGATGGACATTTTATCTTCAAAACAAAAAACAAATATTATTTTTTAGGAAAGATAAATTCATACCATAATGTTGCTGAAGAGCCCACAAAAACAAGAAATGGAATAATTGGGTCATTAGGATCCAAGCCAAGACTCTTCTCCAATGAATAGAAAGCCATGTATATCTGCTGACAAGACATAAATCATCACAATATAATATGTAAAGAGGCTAGAAAACTGCTAACAAAAAAATGATTTTTGTGAAATGAAAACAGCATAATAAGAACAAGGATACAGAGGATTTTAACATTGAATCAAAGAAAAGAACTTTCTATGCTAGAGTTGACAAAGAACCAGACATTTGAAAGAAAAGGTGTTTTGACTCATCACTCATATGATAAAGTCAAATCAAATTTCACCAACATTAAACATTATCAAATGTTCAAAGGAAGCCAATCCTTAGAATCGGGTAACGTTGGGACTTGAGAGTATAGAATCCTGCTAATACTCTAACTTTAATACTTTACCTTTTGAGTTGCAGACCCTGCCGGCCTCAAAATTTCTGTTGCTTTATTTTCATATACATTGATGGTATCCCTAATCTCTCCAGGAAGGAGCTCCTTGGCTGACCCATATAGGTAAACAACATAGGAAGCCCCACTTGTTAGAGAACTCTCTACTGCTACGATTGTGCGGCGCAAGACATCAGTAGCCAAAGCAGGTACTTTACTTGTGACTCCACTTAGCTCACTTGAAAAGCTAGTAATTTTCATATTTGCTAACTCCCCCGTTTGATCAACAGCAGAAAATGCCTTACTAAAAGCATTATCAGCAGATGTAGTAGCATTTTTAACGATGGAATCAATAAAAGAATTGGCTGTATCCAGTGAGCTTCTGAAAGCATCTTCTCCCTTACTAATAGACTCATTGATTCCAGCAAAGAGGTCACCGACACTAGCTTTCGTACTGGCCAACGATTCATTGTCCCCTTCAATTAAACTAGGCCTTGATTCAAACACCCCTGGCGTTATATCAGTACTTGATAGTGCTTCTGGTTGCACAGGTGCTACTAATGCATCAGTTCCTTCACTCGACTGTTTCGCAATGTCCACAAGTTCCTCTGGGACAGTAGATAAACTATATGTTTCGTCTATGTATCTGAATTCTCCATTACTAAGTGAATGATGCTCATTTACAAGGTATCCCGGTTCTGTTGGAGATGAAATACTAGCAGAAACAGACTTTGTAGCCTTTGCTGTAAGTGAAGTTCTCAGTGAAGGTGTTCCATAATGTAAACCAAAATGTACAGTTTCTTCTGCCACACATCTTGTCTCAAAATCCTTTCTGAATTGGGCACAGGGGTTGCAGTCCCCAAACAAAGGGATCTGCAATAACAAAAAAAAAAATAACTGTTTTAAGTGTTCTACCAAAAGAAAGAAAAAAGGTAATTGTAATTGTAAGTTCGTAACTGATATACATCTAGATTAAAAATTAAAAAAAAATAAAAAAAAAAGGTGCTTCTATCTCAGGGATGCAACAATGACCTAAGTTGGTTTGAAAAAGTGTTGTAGAATTGAAAAGAAATGGATAGAAATTGACCTGAGAAGATGAAGAATAGCATGGGGTCGCTGAACAAAAGGGCAACATTCTCACTGAAGACATCAATCAAACATATCAGGCCATCCTCTGCTTAAAATCAATACATGCATGCATTAATTCTTCCGTTTTATAATCAAAAATATTATACAACAAATTGAAGTAAAAGGAACTACGATTCTGATAGACTGAATTAGAAACACAAGTTGCTTGTCGTTCAAAATGTTATTATAGCAACCTTGAGTTTCAGAATGCCAAGCAGAAATAAATTAATTAATTGACATTTTTAATCAAATATATTCGAATGTTTAACAAATGCACTCACCTTAGCTCCCTGATTGTGTGCTTGCTTCCTTTTATTTTTTGCTAATTTATTGTTCGTAATTTGATAGAAGTATGGTTATTTATTTATTAAGAAATGAAGTGTTGGTGAGAAACTTGTGTGGAATGTTTATGTAGATTATCCGAACATGCCTGGCTCATCTTATTCGCTCCCACATTTTTGTCTCTTCTTATCTTAATAAGCTCCAACTTCACGACACACATGAATCACTCATTTTATTTTTCAAGTCCTTCTAATGCTAATTAAATTCGCTAGTTAGAGATTTTTGATAGTCCAAATAATTTCAACAATGATCAAAAAATAATCAATCTCTTTAAATAGATAGCTCAATTGACGAATCTAAGCAATATTCACTAACGAAATACAAACAGAAAATTAACATCCCCTTCCTCCACCGACATTACCTATAAAAAAAAATCTCT
Organism: Oxytropis ochrocephala; assembly: GCA_020916435.1. Taxonomy (NCBI): domain Eukaryota; kingdom Viridiplantae; phylum Streptophyta; class Magnoliopsida; order Fabales; family Fabaceae; genus Oxytropis; species Oxytropis ochrocephala. The sequence continues at coordinate 28,158,495 of CM037089.1, forward strand.
TCCTATTGAAGAGACTTTTTTAACAATAATAATGATAATGATTAGAGAAACTTTATGACATGACATTTGTTGGCTTGACAGTATTATACTATTATTTTTTAGATATAAAGTCCAAATCGAACTAACTTAATGTCTGAGCCGTTGAGATCGAATTAATTAGGCTGTTTCATTTTTGTTCGAAAATATCCAGCAACCCAACTTTGATTAACCACCCGATTTGAAGAAGTTTGGTAATCAAACCATCTTTTTTTTGGTTATCACTTATCATGTCATGTGTTTTTCTGAACCAAAATATACACTAGCTTCAGTAAAATCTATTCTCTCAATCACATTTTTTGTTTTTTTCCATTCACAAAGCTCTACTTTTATAACTGAAATTGGATTTGATGTGATGAATTAATTAAGATAATCAATTGTACAAATTTGAAAGTGCATTTTGAAAATAACTGTCAAGAAAAAAGTCAACCGCGATCTTTTGTAACAATTTCAACTCAACCTTGTCTTTTCCGGTCAAAATAAAATAAAATTCAACCTTGCCTTTCTGATGGGAAGCACTAGTGCAAAAGGAAGAAATAACCAAGAAAAATTACGGAAAGCTAATTAAATGAATCCGACTACTACTTTTTTCCCTCTCTATCATACATATTCTTGTAAACAGAAGTTCTATGTTACAAATCAAAACTGTGGTTGGAGTTTCAAAAGCCATATCTAATTTCTCTCACATTCTCATTCTCAATTAGAAAAAGGTAGCTGCCCAGGCTCAACTCTAGGCAAAAATAATTTTTTCAAGGAAACAAAAGTTGCACAACCTTGTACACCCCTTCTCCATAACCTGCGAATGCCTTTGTAAATGAATCACTGTGATACGATGCGCAAAGTGACAACTACACACTCGACCTCGGCGCATGCAATTACTTGTGACAGATGTATCCCTTCCAATCAGTTCAACAACAAGGCAAACGGTTAGACATAAGTACCCATCCAAACAGCTTATGATCAAGGTAAGCTAGAGTGCTAATAAGAGAGGAATGCATCAGAAAGTTTGGAATCAATTTCTAGTCTCAGATGCTTCTGTAACTCTAAAATATGTGAGCCAAGCCAACAGAGGGTTCCTTGTGCAGATGTGTTTGAAGTATCAGTTGCATGCCGCTTAAACAATCAATCAGTATGGAATGACATATGGCAGAGCAAAAACATCAGCTGACTCTATATGCAAAGCTTCTGCCCATACCTGTGGTGTATCCCCAACCTCTGAAGATTTCACCATAGGTTTTCTTTCTTGTGAATGATTGCTGCCAAACAGCCACTCTTGGTCATTCAAATCAGACCACTCATCTGCTTTGGGTACAGAATATACTTGACTTAGGTACTTGGTATCTGGATGGGGTGGTTTGGTAGGTACTCCAGTCACTGGAAGAGCTGGCACAGGAGCACTGGGAGTCTTGTTTAAGGGAACTGCAGATACTTCAATCACTGGAAAAGGTGGCACAGGAGCAGTGGGAGTCTTGTTTAAGGAAACTGCAGATGGTGGAGCTTCAATGAAGCCATTTTTCTTGCGTTCCTTGTTTTCTACCTTAAAATTAGTGGCAGCTCTTGGCCCATCTGAGGCATATCGGCAAGGTTCCAACATCCTTCCATTTTCAGAGAAAGGATGAGAGGAAGAGGGTCTTGGCAATTTATTGGGCTTACTGTCATTGGCTGTAAGATTCAAAAAAGAATTACAAATTGTCAGCCAACCAAAAAACAATGGGCATACAAACTCAAGAAAATTGATCATTGTAATAGAAAAAATTCCTGACTATGAAAATATCAAAATAGTCGTGACATCCCTAGAAACCTGACAATATCTTATAGGTTGTAGTATCTGCTATTGGGTCAACAAAATACTACTCTAAACCCGGTAAGAAAAGAGTCAAATATGTGTCTAACCACAATCTAATGGGATTCATTGAATAGAAATGAGAACAGGAATCATTACATATGGCACTCACCGTGTAGAACTCCATTTGATTCAATTTCCTTTCTTTTCTTGAGATTTTCCCCAATGATAGAATTCTCATGGATGTGCCTGGAAACCTGTGTAGAAGAATTTGAGCCTATTGGCCCAGCTTTGTTGCCTTCTTTTAATTTATTCTGCTCGAGATTTTCCCTAATGATAGAATTCTCATGGATGTGCCCAGAAACCTGTATAGAAGAATTTGAGCCTATTGGGCCAGCTTTGTTGCTTTCTTTTAATTTATTCTGCTCACTGTTTCTATGTTCACTTTTCTTTTTCGCTTTCTCCTCCTTTTTTTTCTCTTTATCCCTGTCTTTGTCCTTCCTGTGCCCTTTCTTCTCCCTATCTTTTTCTTTCCTTTTAGTTCCCTGTTTATCACCTTCTTTATCCTTAACCTTTTCTGTTCCTTCAATTGTTCTTTCCAAAGAGATGTCAAAACTCTTCTCCAGAGGTCTGAGCTTTTCATCAACCTTGGGATGACAATTTCCAGCGTGATTCTGAACTGTTGCATTTCCAATAGCTCGGGCCTCAGCTTGGATTCCACTTCCATCAATCTTCTTAGCATCAACACCCTTATCCTGGAACTTCTCCTTACCAACAGACCAGGAGCCAGTACCACTACTCTTAGCAACAAGCCTAACAGTACCCTCATCCTTTCTACGGTCTGCAATTGTAAACTTTTGAACCAATTGATTTCCAGCTCCTCCATCATTGTCCCTAATCCTCCTGTCCAACTCCATGAGGAATTTAGAATCCTTGTTCTCCTCAACAAGATGATTATTCTCTCTGGCTTTCTCTCCATTGATACTGGCAGGTTTGGTAAGTCTATCCTCAAACAAGGCACCCGGAGCTTGTGCTGGAAATCCTTTCCCGTCTGAAGCATTGATTTTACTTTTATCATTTTGTTTGATTTCATTTTGATGTAGTTTACCTGCATTAACACCCGAAGCTTGTGCTGGAAACCCTTTCCCGTCTGCAGCATTGATTTTACTTTTATCTTTATCCTTGTCCTTGTCCTTATCTTTATCTTTCTTTTTTTCTCTGTGTTTTTCCTTTTTGTCCTTTTTTTCCTTATGCTTTCCATCCCTTCCTTCCTTATCACTCTTTCCCTTACTTTCCCTCTTCTCCTTGTCCTTACTCTCCCTCTTCTCCTTGTCCTTTCTTTCCCTCTTCTCTTTTTTATGTTTTTTTTCTCTGTGCTTTTCCTGCAAGTTCATGAAAAATAGATATCAAGAACAATAATCAAATAAGGAAAAAACAACGTAACTTCACACCCCCCCCCCCTAAAAGAACATAAGAAAGAGCATAATAAACATTGAAGAACCACTCAACATGGTCCTTGTGGATCAAGCAAAAATAACAACTTCTAGACATTTAAACTCCCACTATATCAAACAATCTATATACAAAATATGCAAAGTTAGTTGCTAATTTAAACAAAACAAACTGATACGAAAAAAGAATATAAAATGATTACCAATATGCCGTTATGCTGCCAACAAATTATAACATACAAAGTTCTCTGTAAACAGGCAATACTTTTATTTGCAATGAAGAAAATCCATACTCGCATAGGAATCCCATATCCAGTTTAACAAAGGATGACCACTAGTTTTATATTTGAGGTGAACTTTCTTAAAATTCAGTAGTACTAATATGCAAGTAAATGATTAATAAGAGATAGTAGAGTAAGTTTGTAATTAGTTGCTAAATATTCTACTTTGCCATGTCACTAGTTTAGTTAGTGATCAGTTAGTGCTCAGGTTCACAATGAAACAGAATCAGTTAGCAAACCAGACTGTATAAATACTGAGCTTGATGCTCAGAGTTCATTCATTCAATACAATCAGAAATTCAGAAATGGATAATCAAATTCTCTCTCTATCTTTCTATCAATGACATCCAACATGTACATCGATATTAAAATAATCCTAAAAAATAACTTGACAGAGCATTGATTCCAACAAGGAATTGCCACAATATTTTAGGAGCAATTTCTTAATGCAAAATAGCACTATGCGTAAGGCTAACCATTTTTAACATTACATAGCAACAAGTTCTAGATAATGCTAGTGCCCTTATAATGACTCCAGTCCCAAACAGCATCCCTTAAGTATAATATCTTACCCTCAGGGCTTCAACATTCATTCTGAAAGGGAATGCCCATCATCAAGCTCAAATAAAAGGTTATTATTTTACATAAAAGTCATGTTTTTCCCAAATGTTCAGGTGTGTTTATTATCCATAAAGAAAAAGTGAACCAAAGTTATCCCAATGTTCAATAATATATGTTTTAACTTTCTACACATTCTCAATTCAACATAATATATCCAATAATCCAACACACCCAAATCATGTAAACTATTGCTTCTCCCTCTAAAGAACTCATTAAGTTGATGACACCGTCTATGGCTCCATTCATATTTGACTGCATCTGCACCCAAACCACAATCAAGCAATATCTTTCTGTTTTTTTTTTGTGTGTGAAATTCCGAAAGTGACCATTTCAAAGCTTCATGATTTACATTTACAAAGATCTTTAACTAAGTTGAATTTATCTATCATTCAGAAAAAATAGATGTAAAAATGATAATGTCCATAATCAAATCAGACCATGAATGCATGGCGGATATTCTTAAAAACCATCTAATAGTCAGGACAGCCCAGTACTTCAAAGCTTCCGCCATGATGGGATCCAATAAATGGTAGGAGTGGTTGGCAACCTCACCTTACCTTTTCAACTTGAAAAATGAACCTTATTCATGCACATTTAACACTAAGTTGAAACAAACAATCCAGTTTTGCATCCCAGATAATGATAGGTCAAAGAATTTGCACAATGTAACACAAGAAAATTTATGTTAACCTTTTTAAGTAAATCAACATCATCTGTTCTAGCTTTCTTTTCATATCCTGGTGGTGGAAATGGAAAGCAACGCGACATTGCACAAACTCCAGCTATGCACAGTGTATCCTGTTTGCAAAACTGAGAATGCTTTAATCACTTTCCAGTAGCACTGTTCCAGGAAAGGGACGAACCAGCAACTATGCTCATATCCATGCACCATGTCACTGCATTCATTTCCAGTTTTAGTATTCCTCCATAAGCTTCTTACTCACTACAAACACAAATTATGGAAACCACCTAGGTTTACTTGCCTTCACCAAATATGCAAATAGCCGAAAACTAATACTACTGAAATTTGATTCAAAATCAACTTTGAGCACGGCAACCACTCAATCTAACTAACTACTAGTACAGAGGTAAATGATTCAATGCAACGCCGATTAGTGTTTGTTTAGCATTAAGATCTCTACTGTAATGTATTAAGCTCAGATTGTGTCAACCCAAACCAAAGGGTTCCCTCAGAAAACAAAAACGGACCACTGTAATGAGATCCTCTGTATTTCTTTGGGAGATGAAAAACCCTGCTTTTGTAGCGTGTCTAAAAGTGTTGATCACTGTATAAACAATTAATATAAACAATCTTCTTCCATGCTCATATAAGCAATGTTAAAGACCATCTTAAGGATAAGCAATTTCCAAGTAGAAATGCTCAAGCACTGTATTTCCAAATCCACAATTCGAACCTCTAAAAAGATCGGAGTTCATGCTCATTTCACGCAACCTCTGATGCTTTGATCAAAACCCTTACCAAGTCCGAAATCCCAAATTCAGCAACTCTCTCTTAAGTAACGATCCAATGAAACCCTAGAAAAATCCAGCAACACAAACAAGCTAAGTACATACAAGGAATCACGAACACTGACAAAGAAAGAAAACCCTAATCGAACCCTAAATATTTCTATTGTAAAAAAAAGAAACACTAAAATTGATTGGAATAAAAGAATCAAAGCTTTTTTGGGGGGTACCTAGACAAAAATAGGTATCGATCAAAAGGGGATAAAAGAAGCTCCGATTCGAAGCGTGAAGGGTAAAAGGGTGTGATTGGGAGGGAAATTAGTGTGAAGAGATTAACTTGTTCACTAGAAGAAAGACATTGCAGGAGACCAAGATCTCTCTTTCACGTGAAAAAATAAAAAAAATAAAAAGTAAAGGGAAGAAGAAGAAGAAGAATAGAAAGAAAGAATTGTGTTGTTGTTGTTGTTATGGTGTGCGTGGAATGATAAAAGGTTGAGCTGGTTTTTGGTGGTTCTAGATTCTGGGTTTTCTTTTTTCTTTCCCCCACTGCGTGCTTCCTTGTGTCTCTCTTTTGGTTGTGTTGTGTTGTGTGGGTTTGTGACTTGTATTTCTGTTCTTTCTAATATTTATCTTTTGTGGTCTCTTAGGCTTAGCGTACTCATTCTGTGTTTTTAATTGTTACTTTGCTCTTCATATTTTTAGTAAAAAAAAAATATTAATTAAGTATTCTCTCACATTAACAATATTTAATTTGTTTCTTCAAATTCTCAATTTGTTTCCTCATTTGTTTTTGACTAGAAAAAGTCTCATTTTTTTAAATAAACAAATATTAGTTGTTAATTAATTAGGGGAATGGGAAAATGTTAGTTTTCGATGTTCGAACTCTAGACCTCGGCATATACTCCTTTGATGTACCCCGGGATAAATGTTAGGTTTTTTTTACACCGGGAAAATGTTAGTTGTTTCCTCACTTTTATAATTTAGGCTTAAATACGTTTTTACCCCCTACAAATAAGGGGTGTTTTGCTTTTACCCCCTGCAAAATTTATTTTTTTAAAAAACCCCTTGCAAAATCAATTTTTTTGGTTTTAGTCCTTCTGTTAGATGGACGTTACAAAAATGTCTATGTAGCATTTTTAAATACATTTTTACCCCCTGCAAATAGGGGGTGTTTTGCTTTTACCCCCTGAAAAAAAAAATCTAAATTTCCTTCTTCTTCCTCAGCACCCACCCAACCTCATATCAACTTTTTCATCTCCAACACAAACCAACACTTCCACATCAAACCAGAACCCATCTTCTCATCTTCTTCGTCTCTCTCTCTCTCTCTCACACAGAACCAGCAAACTATGAGCACAACGTGTAATTAACTTTTATGGGTTTAATACATGTCTGTGGTTTAATTAAACTGTGTGCTGGTTCTGTGAGAAAGAGAATATGAGTTCTAGTTTGAGATTTGGAATGAGAAGAAATAATGGTGGTGAAGAACAAGAGAAAGAGAGACATGAAGTTTGAGGTTTGGGCCATTTTATTCTGTTGAATATTAGGGATTGGATTGTGGAAGTAATAGTTGAATGGAGAAGAATATAGTGATAAGAAGTGAGAGATAGAGATGAGATGAGGTGGGGGAGAGAGGATAATGGAAGAATTTGTGGAAGAGATGAATGAAACGTGAGGTGGGGATAGGATAATGAAAAATTTTGTAGGGGGTAAAAGCAAAACACCCCCTATTTGCAGGGGGTAAAAACGTATTTAAAAATGCCACATAGACGTTTTTTGTAACGTCCATCTAACAGAAGGACTAAAACAAAAAAAGTTGATTTTGCAAGGGGTTTTTAAAAAAAAAAAAACTTTTGCAGGGGGTAAAAGCAAAACACCCCATATTTGCAGGGGGTAAAAACATATTTAAGCCTATAATTTAATATCAATTTTCTGACTTTTACGACTTAATATCGGTTTAATCTTTGATAGAACAAACATCACAAATGACCAATCTGATACTAAATTGTAAAAGTTAAGTATTTCATTAATATTAAGTGGTAAAAGTTAGAGATTAAACATGATATTGAAAATTTTAGAGACTAAACTGAATAACGTTTCGAAATATCAAAGACTAATTAAGAATTTTGTTAATATCAACGATTAAATTGAAAAAAATTATAGTTCAAACAACTTTTTTGGTCGTTTATCTTTGACCAAGGTGAGTTTGGCTATTTATTTATTTTTTTCTCAATTTGGTCATTTATGTTATAAATTTGTGTCAAAGTAGTCAATTGTCTTTTTTCTCACTTTAGTTCTTTATGTCTCGAATCTGTGTCAAAGTGTGAATCTGTCTTTTTTTCTCACTTTAGTCCTTTATGTTTCAATTCATTGTCAAAGTGGTTACTTTTTTCTTATTTTGGTTCTTTATGTTTGTGTCACTTTAGTTCTTTGTATTCCAAATATGTATAAAAATAGTCCTTGTTTTATACTAACTTTGGTAGGACCACTTTGACCTATACTTAAAAGATAAAAAACGAAATTGAGAAAAAGACGACAACCCAAACTAACATTTTGTTTAAAGATAAGTGGGAAAAAATGCAATTTGGTGTTTTTATATTTGAGGAGCAAAGTAGCAATTAACTCTTTTTTTTTCTTTCACTTCTGTTTACTTTTGATAATTTTTTCCCTCTCACTTCGAAATTTCCTTGGTCTTCCATTCCATATAACTAGGACACATACACACGTGCTTTACGCATGCGATGCTGCCATGAGAAATAATCGACCATTCGATATCGTGTATACCAATTGAAAACGTAATAGATGAAATAAAAATTGAGACATAGATGTGGTTAAATAGTCGGGGTAAAAAAGTTGGCACAATTGTCGGGGATACATTTTGATAATAAAAACAATGAATCTTTGGAAAAAAAAAAAAAAAGTGGGACCTTAATTTTTGTTAGATTAATAATGGACATAAAGTTTGTATTATTTGCAACTAATGTTATCAAAAAATTCCTTCCCAAATTGATTAATAAAGTAGTCGGTGTAAAAGTGTGCATGTGCATCATACTATAACACATACATGACTAAAATAACACACACAAATGGACTTATAAAAAAAGTTTTGGACAAAAAAAGAATGAGCCAAAAATATAGAGAGGGTATATTGGTAAACAAAGGTGTAGAAAAACCCAAAATATGAGGGGTACATTTTTGATAATTAAAAAAATGTGTTGGACAAAAAAACAATGAGTGGAGCCTTTATTTGGTTTTCACAAGTAAAATCGTATATAGGTAAATACGACACGAAAAATATAAATTGTATGCACTTATTACAAACATAAATCAGATTGATTCAATTTTTGTCAAGGTATGTCCGTCAAAAAAATATAGAGTGGGGTATAACAAAACCAAATTTGGTGGGGGTATATTGGTAAACAATGAAGTACAAGAAACCCAAAATATGAGAGTACATTTTGATAATTAAAAAAAAAAGTGTTTGACAAAAAAAACAATGAGTGGGGCCTTAATGTTTTTAGATTAATAATGGACATAAAGTTTGCATTAATTACCCGTATTGATTACACTACTTTCACATTTACCAATGCAAAAACTTTTTATAACACTACTTTTGCTTTTAACTAAAATTATCGAAACACCAAATTTGATCGCATCGCTACTACGGATAGACTTTGCATTATTTGTGTTAAAAGCGTTTCTAATATATCAATTTAGTCATTGACTTTTTCAAAAGTGTTTTAATTTAGTCATTGACCCTAAACCCTAAACCCTTTACAAAATATTGATCATTTCTCACTTACATATGATTTGACCATAAATATTTTAAAGCTCATCGTATTTACCTTCTAGGAGATAGATACGATTTTCAGCACATTTCGCATCGTACTTATTTAGATACGATTTCCTCCCATAAGCTTCAAAAATAGTAAGTCGTATTTATCTTCATAAAACAGAAAATTGATTTCCATAAAAGATCGCATCGTATTTACCATATTCTAAGATAAATAGGATTTTTTTTAAAAAAATTATTTGGTTTTCGTCAATGAAATCGTATATAGGTAAATACGACCTGAAAAAATATAAATTGTATTTACCTATTACAAACATAAATCAGATTGGTTCAATTTTGTCAATGGTATGTCCGTCCAAAAATATATAGTGTGGGGTATATTGATAAAGCAGTGAGGTACAAAAAACCCAAAATATGAGGGGTACATATTGATAACTAAGAAAACAAATATAAATTGTATTTACCTATTACAAACATAAATCAGTTGGTTCAATTTTTGTTAGGGGTATGTCGGCCCAAAAATATAGAGTGGGGTATATATTGGTAAGCAGTGAAGTACAAAAAGAGAGTACATTTTGATAATAAAAAAAAAGAGTGTGAAAAAAAAATTGTCGGGGTATGTCGATTCCAAAAATATAGAGTGGAAGTACAAAATGAGGTAAATTTTGATAATAAAAAAAAAAGTGTTGGACAAAAAAAAATTGTCAGGGGTATGTCGGTCCAAAAATATAGAGTGGGGGTATATTGGTAAACAGTGGGATACAAAATGAGGGGTATATTGGTAAATGGTGTGACAATATATGGGGTTCTTAATTATCGTGATTTTTGTTTTAAATTACAAGCGTGCGAATTGGATATTTTTTAAGAACATACATACGCCATACATGCACATGACAATTGACATTATGTCACATACATGTATGTGCAATGTTTTTTCCCCCAAAATCAACGATAAAGGCGATTTTGGAATTATGGGGTTGGATTTGTTTTTTCGAATGTTATAATCAAAAATTATAAATAAATAAAATATAACTTCGAAGTTCGACACCCAAATATATCGGATATATACGGATAAAAAAAAAGATACCGCAATAATGTATACACATGTACACTGTAAAATTGTACTTTATTTTTGTTCAGATTTCTTTGAGTTTGAAATATAGTTATCTATAGACTTCTTCTCTCTTGTTTATAAGAAATTCACTCCGATCAACAAAATTGAGTTCATGATTTTTAAAGTATGATAATGATAATTTATTAATTTGTGAGTATAGGTTTCATTACTTTTAACTTTTTTTTCCTTTAAATTTGCCCCACGTTTAAGTAAGCTTATTGCTCACATAAAACAAACATTTAAGTCACCTTGTGCAGGGCTTTTGAGTGGCTTGCTTACATTTATATTTTAGTAAAATAAATCATCACACTTATAAGTTACTAGACTTTCAGCTAGTGTTTTGCACAATCGTAGTTATTTTTATAAAATATCATTACATTACATATTTTTGTCTTTTATGAAATAATTGGCCTAATTTTTTTTATCAAAACTAAAAATTGTCATTATATTTTTTTCCGTAAATGATTGTCCTTATTTTTTTTATCAAATCTGCAAAAAATATCATCACTTTCTTTTATTTTTTTTTCCGAAAATGATTGTCATCATTTTTTTGTCAAAACTACAAAAATGTCATTAGATATGTTTATCTTTTTCCTAAAATGATTGCCCTCGGTTTTTATCAAAACTAAAAAAATATCATTACTTTTATTGTCTTTTAACGAAAATGTTTGCCCTCATTTTGTTGTCAAAACTTCAAAAATGTTATTACCTACGTTTTGAAGTTGGTTGGAGATGTTGGTCTAAAGACTTGGGATGTTGATAAGCGTGCAGATAACTGGCGCAATGTATCATGATCGGAGGACGGCTCAAGGAAGATGTGGTACATGGACAGGGCCAACAAGTTGGAAACGGTCGCAAAAATTAGCCCAATAATGTTGGCTATTGCTTTTCCCACACCTCCTCCTACTTTTTCACACCCCTTAACAAATTTTATTCCAAAAATAACCTTGCGTGAAACACTGAGTTCATGTGTTTAAAGACTGTTCGAACGACCTTGTCCGAACACGTTCGAATGACCTCGTTCGAACAGGTGAAATTACGCGCAAGAGGGTGTGAAGTCAATATTTAACACACCCGAACATTGTCGTTCGAACGGGTTCGAACAAGGTCATGCGAACACGTTCGAATGACCTCGTTCGAACAGGTGAAAAACGCTCAAAGAGAGTGTGAAGTCAAGATTTAACACACACGAACGATGTCATTTGAACCTGTTCGAAGGCCCGTGTTCGAACAGGTGAAATTTCGTGAAAAAAAAAGAGGTTTTGGCTAGCCTTTTGGTCTTTTCACACCCTTATGGAGTGTGTTTTGAGTAGGAGGGGGTGTGGGAAAAGCAATAGCCATAATGTTTCATATAAAATTGTCAATCAAAAAGTTAATTTTCAATTCAAAGCTATCATTAGTGGAATTGTAACAGACAATAATGGAATTAATGTCATGATATTGATGATGATCATTTTTATTGATAGGTCCTGGCTCCCAAGCTTGTCAGGACCAATGAGTGTGTTAAGTTGGAAATGCCTTGGCTTGTGTAGTCCAATGGCCCTGGATGATGATGGGTCAAAATTTTATTTTTGTCATTTCATTATTGATGTAGAACCAAACTCTGAGATTTAGTAAGGAGACGAGGGAATGTAGTTGCTCATTTCTTAGAAAGGGTGGACACACATCATGGTCTAGTTTTTAGGTTTCTAATTGGTTACAAAGTTGTATTACCTTTATCGTTTTAAATGAAATTCCACGAGTTTGTTTTTGTCAAAACAAAAGAAAGAATAAAAATGTGTTGCAACCACAGTGATGAAGAGTAACTAGAGGAAGAGATGACTAAATTCAAACCCCTCGTACATGCATGGAATTCAATTTTTTTAAAGTTGCGCGTTGTGGGCTACTCGAGGCCCGAACGAGATAACTAGACATGATCGGGCTATCCCTCACACAATACTAACATTCAAATTTAGAATTTAGATTTGACTAATTGTAAGTATTACTTTTTTATGCAACAATATGTCAATACGGTTTTAGAATTATTAGACTTTTTTTATCTAATAATTGAAATTATGTTTTTCTTTAATTTTTTTGTCTGGATCATTGTTGAATTCACAAAGTGTTCCATAGGGCTAAGCACTGGGTTGGTTCGGACCCAAATGGGCCAAAATAAGGAAAATCGATTGAACTCTATACAAGCGTAATTTCGCCCGTTTAAGCACTAAGTTTAATGCGGGTGTGGTTTTGGCTGGGTTCTGTTTTGGGCAGTTGTTTTTTGGCGCGTTTGGGCCTTATTGGCCCACTTTAGTTTTCTTTGTTTTTAAGCCTTTTTTCAATTTAGTTGATAAAAAATTGTCTTTTTCATTTTCTTTGGTGTATATACAATAATACCAAATTCAAACAAAAAATAATTATGTGGCAAAATCTGAATTTTAAATATGCTCCAAATTTTTGGGTCAAAAACATCAAACGTAGTAATAATAACTTTCATGTTCATTTCAACTTTCAAACCTCTGATATCAAATTTAAATAAATACCAAATAAATACACTTAATATCCAACTAAAATACCAAACTATTCACTTAATTTTTTGGTTAGGTGGCCAAGTCCATAATATAAAATCATCCAAATCTAAATAACTAGGTAAAAACCTGAAATCATCCATAGACCATTATAAAAGTCTTCAAATGATTAAGTTCATACTTAATTAACAAATAAATCTATAATATAATTACGAAAGTTTAGAATAAGTCCAAAATTCCAAGTATAAGTATATAACTAAAAACAGTCCTTAATCCATTCATAATTCACCCTTAATATAATAAAAAATTCTTCTTAGCTTGCAATAGGTTTTGGCTTATTGCATTCATGAAGCCTAAGGAAAAAAGTTGTTAGTTTGAGAGAATATGAGAGGGAAAAGTGAATCACTAAAACATACATATGAGCACATGGGCTTAATTTAAAGGACACACTTACCTACATCAAATCTTTGTTCAATGTCGTCAAAACTATTTCCATTATGGAAACTCAACTTCAAGCTCTAGTACTACCTACACCAAAACAAACTCTTATTACTCATCAATACTTAAATTTTCAGCTCAAAACCTTAGAATCAAAACCAACACAACACAAAAACAAAATCAAATCAACAAATACAAAGTCAAACTCCACTTCGATCTCTAGCATTACCTACACCAAAACCAACTCCTCTTGCTCATCAATACTTAATTTTTCAGCACAAAACCTTAGAATCAAAACCAACACAACCAAAAATAGAATCAAGTCAACAACTACAAAGTCAAACTCCACTTCAATCTCTAGCATTATCTACACCAAAACCAACACATCTTACTCATCAATACTTAATTTTCAAATGCAACTTTGAACTTATGAGTCGCCTCCAACATCATGTAAGTCGAGTTCCATCTAGTAGGAACAACAAGACGTACAAGTTTCTTAGAAGAAATCCCAATAAGCTCTATAATCTCTTTAAATTTGGCAAGTCGTCGAGGGGAGGATCTCGCAAACCTAACATCATGCCAAATTTTTGCAATTGAGGTGCTCATATCTCTTAATCCATCATTGACTATAAGGTTTAAAATGTGAGCACAACAAGTCATATGGAAAAAATTGCCATTTTGCACTACCCCATTCATTAACTTAAACCTCCTTTTTAAAATACCAACTGTCACATCATTTGAAGATGTATTGTCCATTGTAATTGTAGATAAATTTTTAAGCCCCCATTTTCTTAAAACCTCCTCAATGTGCTTAGCTATTGTCTCACCTTTATGATTGGGTACTACACTAAAACTGATGATCCTCTTTTGGTACCTCCATTCATTGTCAACGAAGTGGGCAGTGAATGTGAGGTAATTAAGGTTCTACACAGATGTCCAACAATCTCTTGTGAAAGCAACATGAATACAATCAGATCTAAAGAAGTTCATTAACTTGGCTTTTTCCTACATATACAGCTGAAAACAATCTCTAGCTACTATGTGCCTTGAAGGAATTTGTGAATTGGGGTTGTAGTGCATTAGTATAATACTTAAAACCCTCACCTTCAACTACCCTAAAGGATTTTTCATCCACAATGATGAGAGGCGAGGGTCTTCATGAGCGAGGTTTTGCGATTTTTGGGTTTTGCAACTTGGGAGAAATGAAAGATAAGACACTACAAGAAAAGCTTGTTTTAGCCACCAACAATTGCCACGGAGCTTATTCCGTCAGTAATTTGCCACGGATTTGCGACGGAATGTGTAAAAAGTAAGAGCGGGAAATTTCCCCCTGGTGTTTGCCACGGATTTGCCACGGACATGTGAAAGGACAGAAATTTGCGACGGAGATGCCGTGGCAAGTCCGTGGCAAACCATTTATCAAAATAAAACACCCACGATCCCTAAAACCCTTTCGAAGACGTTCTTCTTCTCTCCTAAAAACAAAACGCCTCCCTCGGTCTCTCGCTCTCCTCACCCTCTCGCTCTCCTCACCAAAACCCGCCTCCTCACTCTCAATCACCACCACCTCACCTCCACCCACACTCCCCACCGTCCTCATTCAACTTCTCTCACACTTTGAAACCCTAACCTCACCTTTCTCTAATCCCTAAATCAAATACAACCTCCATACTCATTCAACTTCTCTATCTTTGAAATTCGCTCGCGCCCAACAAGCAAATTTGCCACCATCGCCGACCGAGAGCCGCGCAATGAGAGAAGGACGACCGCCGACCCGAAATTTTGATTCACGCTAACTAAGGTTTGGCTTTCCTTCGCTTGAGATTTTAACCAAAGAACCCTAACCTTGAAGTTTGGATCCGAAAATTATAATAAAGGTAAATCATTTGAAAATCCATGTTGCTGTTTACTTAAGATTTGTTTTCTCTTCTCTTTTTGTGTTAATTGTAGTCTTCTTTGCCCGATGAAGTCGTTCTCACGATAAAGAGAATTCACGTGCCACGGAAGGTGTAAGAATTTGCCACGACTTTGCGACGGAAACATTTGCCACGGATTTGCGACGGAAACATTTGCCACGGATTTGCGACGGAAATATTTGCCACGGATTTGCGACGGAAAAAGTTGCCACGGAAAATCCGTGGCAAAGCGCTTTCGCGACGCAGCGCTTTGCCACCAAAATTTGTCCGTCGCAAATCCGTGGCAAATGTTGTTTTGCCACGGAAATTTGTGCATTTGCCACGGAAATGTCCGTGGCAAATCAGCGATTTTCTTGTAGTGAGAGCTGCACATTTTTTGAAAATTTAGGTTTAGACTCTCTGCCAGCTGCCTGCGACGTGTTTAGGTTACATACCTGAGGTTGATTAACACAGCCAAAGCGAGTTTGGAGGTTACCGCGAATCGCTGCGCACAACACAACCAGTCGTTGCTCCGTGTTTACCTGTGTTATACCCCAATTTTGTCCGTCTTCTTTTTCTTGTTTTAGTCGTTTACTGTTATTAGGGTCGTGTTTCGGAGTCGTGTGATTACGAGAATTATTAGTATAGCGTCTCGGCTACTAACCCGAACCAATTTCAATCACCTTGTTCAACTAAATCGAAATGTCGTTGTTTAAATTAGGAACGCGCGCGAATGATCGATCTTTTCGTGCGTTCTTCAATTTAATATCCGTATTTAAGTTTAGTCGTACATAAGCAGGTCTACCTAAAGTCATTTTTTCTCGAAGTTTGGTTTAAATTCAGACTTAATAATGCGATTCCGAGTTAATTTTAGTGTTTTAGTTAACGCGCCCATTTCTTTTATTTTTGGTCTCGTTTTAGCGCAGTTGTCTGGTCCGGCCCGTTCTCGTCTTTGTATTTGGCGGGGCTCCTTTTTCTTATTGTTATTTTTATTTTGTTTATTTAATTTATTTAAGCATATATAACAGTCCAAAAATGTCAAAAAAATCCTACTTAGTTTAATTTACAATTTAAAAGCACTTAAGAGTCAAATAAGTCCAAAAATACAAAAAAATAGTAATACTAAAAATACAAAATAAACAAATCCGAAAATAAGATAAAAAAGGGCAACAACACAGCTGTCAGCCTTCTAAACCCTAACCCTAGCTTCTCTCCTTGCTCACCAAGTATCCATCTCCCACAAGCCCAAACCCAAACCTGAAAATCAATCAAAACACAATCAAAATCATTAATGTTTTAACCTAATTTTCAACTATAAATAAGCAGTCAATAAACAGTCAAAGACAGACAGAAATCAAGGCTAAAAAGGCTGCGAAAATCACAAACAAAAAAGGATTAGAGTTTCACATCGAAACCCTAATCCACAAAACACATGTTCTTTTGAAATCTGAGATTTGAAAACTCGAGTAACGGCAGCGATTCAAGGAGGGTACAAAGCGATCCACGACACAACAAGCACATTAGGAGACGAATCGGAAGCCAGATTAAAGGTTAGTCCAGTTGCTATGTTCTTTTTCTAAAAAAAATGTGTTCAGAATGAATAGGTTTCTCATAAAAAAATTGACTAGCTTGAAATAATATGTTTCTGTTTAGTATAGTTTTTCTCGGTTAAAACAGTGTTATACAAACAATAGAATTAGAAAACCAGAAAATAGGCAAATAGCAAGCCACAAAAACTAGAGAAATTATAGTTCAAACAAAATCAATCCCAGATTAAAAGTGAAAGAATAATAGAGTAGGAGAGAATCAGACCAGAGAAAACATTAAAGTCAAAAAAAAGGGAACCAGAAAAGCTAACCTCTGTTCTGCCTTCTCCGGCGACGGTGAGCCTCCGGCCACCTTCTCCGGCGAACCTTCCGGTCGAGCCATCAAACCACCAGAACCGAAGCCTCCCACTTCTTCCCCCAAAACGAACCCAGAAACATAAAAAAAATGCATATTAGATCGGTGCGCTCTATGAACAAAACAAAAAAAAAACAAAAGAGATAGAGCAGAACAGAGAAAGAACGAAACTCACCACACTCTCGCCGGCGGAGTCCTCGTTGCCGGCGTCACCTTAACCGTCACCATCATCACCGAACGCTGGAGTCGTTCTCTCCCTCTCACCTTAAGAACAGATCGGCGCTTTCTCCCCTCTAAACCGCGATATTTTCACGGATCTCTCTCTCTCTCTCTCTCGTAACATGCATGTGTGTGCAAAGCAGCGAGGGGATGGAGGAAGGGAATGAATTTTAAAATTAGGGTTTGATCTCTTTAGGTTTTCCTTATGTATTGGGCTGTTTATTTTTCCTTTTTTTTTTTATATTCAAATTATTAGTTACACTCCCCTTTGTTCATGCGCACGCCCCTCCCCAACTTAAGCCCAGTTTTGCATTGTAGGCTTCCCCATGCGAATTGGGCCTTCCTTTTTGCCCCTCAAATTAATTATGCAACCCCCTGCGACTAATAAAACCCCAATTCGCTATTTTCACCCCCTGATTTCCTTTCTAATTCTTTTCCAACTCAAACGTAAATAATTTCTCTCGCGAAATTAAATAAGCAGCTAAGTCGGTTGTACAACCGGATTAGTCATTATTTTAGGCCAATGAAATTTGTACAATTCAAGTAATCACGAAAACTTAACAAATACGAATAAACTATTTTTCTAAAAATAAGCGGCTAAATCGGTTGTACAATGGGTTAGTCATTATTTTAAAGCCAATGAAGTACATCTGATTCAAGAACCACAAAACTTAATAAATATGAATAAACCATTTTTCCTAAAAAATAGGATTAAGTCTCACTGCATAACCCAAGGGTTAGTCGTTTAGAATTAATGAACATGCAGATTCAAGAGTTCTAGAATACCTATTCTAAAACAGGCCCACCTCACACCAAACCACTTTCTTTCAATAACTCTAAAATTATTTTCAAAAAGTAGGAAATAAGTCGGTTTGTCAATCCGGGTTAGTCAATTCCCCAGAATCGATGGTACATGCTGGTTTAAGGAATCCTAGGACCCCTACACTAAAAAAACACCAACCCACAAACTTTTTCGGGAAGAACTACGTAGGCTTTGATTCCTCCATCAGATCCGGAGTGCGTAGGAGCAAAGACTCAACTCTTGTCAAACACTAAAAACTCAAAATCTAAATAAGTCTTTTTTTTTACAAATAAAAGGGTAATTATTAAATAAATCTTAAATTAATTAGACAATGGATGTCGTAGGGTCTTATACCTTCCCACACATAACGACTCGAACCCTAACAATGCCTTGTCTTAAAACTTAAAGGATTTTCGAATTTCTTTCTTAAACTAAAATTTGGTGGCATGGCTTCCTTAAGAACCTTTCAAGATCCTTTTTAGGATTTTTCGGTTCTTCTACATATAACTCTTAACCTGAGTGAACCCGACCAAAGGGAGTTTTGTAGCTACAGTTTCAACGGGTTCAGGCGGGCGAGTACTAACTTCATGATCGGCCCTAGTGTTCCAAAGGTAGCTTATTTGACTGGACTAAAAAGTGTTGATTAAGTTTTCTCCTATTAATCATTTAATGTATATTATGCACTATCTCTAGATTTTTTATATATTGACAATAAACTATTAGTGAAAATAAATATGTATTTGGCTAGTATTTATCTATTTATTTAATATTAAAATTAAAACAAAATTGAAATAAAATTAAAAATAAAAATAAATATATTAGTCGGATATGTGTTGGCCACAAAGACAAGGTCCATCGAGTATTATCATCTACAGGGTGAACGTATTGAAAGTGTCTGAAATCACCGAATAAAGAGCGGAATCGAACCAATAAAATGCAAAAGCAAAAAAATATCCGAATAAAGAGAAAACGTAAACCACTGGATGCATACAACAGTAGCAGTTGCAAGTTTTAAACATAGACTCACTTGTAGACGATTTTGACCTCTTCATACCATTTCCTCTATAAAACGAAAGATATTTCTCTGCCTACGAATACGAGCGAGTCATAATTCTCAGCTTAAACCCTAGCCGCTTCTTCTCTCTTCTATTCGGTAATTCTCTTCCTCAACCTCAATCTTTTGATTTCGATTTCAGAAGAAATTTATATATGATTATGATGCATTTACCTCTCTGTTTTCGTTGTTGATTCGCTATTTTAGTTTTCATGGTTTCATCTCTGCTTTTTAGGGTTTAGTACGTTTTCATTTCTTTCGTTTTCACTTCGATATTTAGTGCAACTACGCTTATTTGAAATGTAATCGATGTTTGTGTAAGCTATTAGGCTTTATTCTCAGCTGGCTTTGTGATTTTTCCGTTTTTGTTACCATTTTCACCATTGTACTCGTTTTCTCTTTTGTTTTCTTCTGTCTATCGCATGTGATTATTTTTTTGCGTTTTGTTTTTATATCTGTCAATTTTTCACGATTCATGACAGTGCCAATAAAGAGAGAGTCAAATTTTGTTTTGGATTTTGTATGTCTCTTTAAATCGTGTTGTTACAATTTAATTGTTATGGTGAGAAAAGCATGGTGATATATTTTTATTACTGTGATTCTGATAAAAGTGGTTTTATTATTGGTATCAGGAATTCGAAGGCCTAAGTTTAGGCTACAATCAAATGGCTTTCTGTAACAAGCTTGGAAGTCTCTTGAGGCAAGGTGTTGCTCAGAGTAGCCCAGCACCTGTTTCATCCATGCTTAACAATCTTCGCTGCATGTCTTCAAGCAAGCTTTTCGTTGGAGGTATTAAATTTTGTTAAGAAGGTTGTTAAGGATGTATGTGGGAACTAATTTGTCTTATTGTTTTTGATCATGATTTTCAGGGCTTTCATATGGAGTTGATGACCAGTCTCTTAAGGATGCATTCACAAGCTTTGGAGAGGTGGTCGAGGGTGAGTTCAGCTTGATTTATTGTATTTATATGGTTTTGATTTCAGCTACCTTCAGTTTACTATGTGTTTTCCAGTCTTGTTTGACAACATTGCATTGACATCTAGATAGACTGTCAGATATCTTTTTTTGGTTGGAATTTGTATGCTAAGAAATGAATGGAACAATTTTGCCATTTTCTGTTTAAGAATTTCCCTTGTACGTGAATTTTTGCATCTTATTTCTGAAGAATGAATGAAACTATTTAGTCATGCTATTTAGGATTGCTCTTGTACATAATCTTTTAAGGCGTGACTTTTGTATCTTAGGTTTGTTCAAGTGAAAAATATATTGGTTTTATTATAGTTTTTTTTTTTAAATTGGAGCGAGTATTAGAAGGGGTGACTGGTGGGGTTTAATGTCTGTACTCTAAGAAGACTGTCTGGTCCTATTTTGATTTTGGGATAATCCTAAATTTTGGCTCTGTTCCACAGCAAGAGTTATCACTGATAGAGACACTGGAAGATCAAGGGGATTTGGATTTGTCAACTACACCAGCGAGGAGTCAGCAACTTCAGCATTATCTTCTATGGATGGACAGGTTGGAGTGCTATTCTGTTTAATACTGATATTTTTTATTCTCATTGTTATTTTACTGACATGCTCTACTTCCTTAGGACCTAAACGGGCGCAACATCCGCGTGTCGTATGCAAATGATAGACCTTCTGGTCCCCGTGCAGGCGGTGGCGGTGGCTATGGTGGTGGCGGTGGCTATGGAGGTGGTGGTAGGGGAGGTGGTGGTGATTGGTGATCCGATCTTTTGATTCCAACCTACTTTCTGCTGCGTTTATTTTGAGTTCTAGTGGTTTTGTCTAGATTTAATCAAGGCCTGCTCATGTGGCAAATCACTAATTAGTGAATTGTTATGACCTTTTTTCTTTGCATTTTTGGTCATGTCATTCAGTGGTTTTTAGTGTTCGAGTGTTTTTAACTCAAAATTTAATAGGATGTTATGTGGTTTAAATAACGCCAACAACTAGCAAGGTGTTTTGTATTATCGTTCAGCCGTTGGTGATAGCGTGTTTTGATAAGCCTACCCAATTGACCAAAATGTTACACCGACAGGACCACCTATATTCAATAGATGCATGCGATATTTTTGATCAAAATAGAGGGCATGTTATATTACCAAATACCATAAGAAAAACGAAAGTTCCTTAGTTTGTGCTTTAAAGTAAACTTTTATTCGACGGGTTTGTTCTATTGTAATACTTCAACAAAGGTTTGGTCAGGATGAGGTTCTGTAGGCGTATGCCTGATTTAATTCGATAGATGTTTGTTGCCATAAAAAAAGGTAGATGTTATTTGCCGCCATTAGACCGTTATACGATGAACAAAACTTTCTTGTCGAATCAAACAATTGGGGTTGCTAGGTAAACCCCCCCTCTTTTTTTAATACACCACTGTATGTTAATTTTTTGTTTTTTTCCCTTTCCAAAAATACTTTTGATCAGAAAATAACATTATTTATGTATTTTGAAAGCTAGCTTCAGAAAAATAGTTTTCATAATTCATCTCTTTCATGTCCCACTTGTGCTTCAAATCTCTTTCCCCCCTTTCCATGTTAAACTCCAAACCACAACTTCAATGTCTAAACTCTTGCAATATTCAATATCTACTCTTCCTACATCTCCCCTCTATCCTCCCTCCCTCTCTCTCTCTCTCTCTCTCTCTCTCTCTCTCTCTCTCTCTCTCAATTTCAATCTCTTTAAACATTAAAAAATTACAAATAAATGATGAGAGAGAAATAGAGAGGAAGGAAGGAGATGGAGAGATAGTGGAAGGAGAAGTTCCAAAGTGATTTTTTATAAGCATAACACCAAATTTAACTAAATGATTTGAGGGAATTACTTAGGACCACCCCTTTAAGTGCTGTGACACCTTTTTAATTTCCTATATTTTAGATTGTCTAAACTGTAATAGGTTAGTGATGATAATGTTTCAAATACATCCATTTAGAATGGATTTAAAGTGTTTACACAAATTTTAAATAATTGGTTCTATTTTAAATAAAAGGGTTTAACTTAGGCATGAGGAAATTTGGTTTATGTGTAAAAATGTGTCTACCAATATCATCAATCAATAAATAAAGAGAAATTGTCAAGCGAGTTGTAGAATGAAATAAGTTAAATGATAATTTTGTCTAGTCAATAGTCATTTAATTTGTTTTGTCATAAAAGTCAGAAATAAACTTGATTCTCTCGCAGAATTAAGGATTCAATCGAAAATTTCAATAGTAATTCAAGCTTCAACTCGGCAATTAGCTAAGGATTCTCGTCGAGTTTTCTCTGAAGTGAGGTGGGTGAAAACGGTTATGGAAATGGACCCAGAGAATGTTTAAAGGAACTGGTGTGGTAAGTACAACTTGCCTCTCTACTTTTTTCATAGACAACTAGCAAACTGTACTGCTAAGTTAGTATGTATCTAGAGAAACACATGAACTGATATATATTCAATGGATTGAAGTAACAGAGACGATAACATTCAAGCTAGCCAGCCAATAGTTTTTAGGCCACAAAATCATGTATAATTGTGTAGCAAACCTTTTTCTATTTTGAATGTCAATACCGTCATCATAGCAGTTCCTGAGTGAGAAGAAGATGTAGTGTTCAAGCCAAAAGCTCATTCCCATCATTTCCAATCTCAACTCTTCTCCCCAAATGTGAGAGGAATCCAGGTGGAGTTCCTGATACACTAGGAAGGTTCTCATTATGGGGAAGTTCAAGAGTTAGAGAAACACCATTTCCATGATAACTTGAAGCCAATTGTTCAGTAACATTAAACCTCTTTCCAATATCATCCATTGAAAAAACTCCAAAACCTTCGTTTTCACTGTCAAACACTAAATAGTTAGAGATCTCTGTTGGTTAAGTGTCAACATCAAGTTTATTTTCCTCTTATTCGGGTGTAGCATTTGATGTTGACTCCAACTTTAAGGGACTAAAATGACAATAAGTTATACCTTTAAGGGAGTAAAATGACAGTATGTTATATATTAAAAAACAAATATTTAAAAAATTGTTTTTTTACTGTCATTTTGGTCCCTCCCTACGTGGCAACCACTGTGACACTAAACGTGTCACATCATCAACTTTAACGGAGTTAAGAATGACAGTTAACGTGAGGGACTAAAGTGAGGAACAAAATACACAAAGGAGGACGTTTTTGCATTTTTGTTCGAGTGAGGGACTAAATTGACAGCGCCTAATACTTTGAGCGATCAAAATGAAAGTTTACCCTAAAAAAATGCCAATTGAGAGAGATAAAAATAGATGACTGCGCTTAATCTAAATCCAAAAATAACTTGATATCTATAAAATATACAAATGAGAATGAAACAAGGGGCTCAATTTCTGATGTGTCATCCATAGAGAGATTCAAGGTAAACGTATTAATGGCATTCCAATGTGGCAATGCATCAAGCATATTTTTTTTGTCCACCTGTTAATAAATAATATAAATAAATTAAAAAACAAGATATTAATGTCATTCATATTGTTGGTGGACAATATATGAAACATAATTATACCTCTAATTATTCCGATTTAATGCCAATAATTGTAAACAGTAAGTTTGATCTTATAAAAATTCAAAATTATGTAAAACTAAAATATTACATAACTGAATGTGAATTCAAAAGGCCAAGTTAAAATATAAAACTATTTCAAAATAAAGTTCTAAATATTCAATGAAAATAAGTCATAAATCAAAATTGTAATTGTCATTTCATCTATATAAATATAAAATTTTGACAAAAATACTATTCCTGATATAAAATAGAAAATTAAAATAACTATGAGTTTACATATTTTAATTTACACGAAATTGAATAATTACTGAAATACATCTTCTTTTTAAAACAAAACTGAAATACATATATTCTAATTTGAAACTCCTAACCATTACTCTTCTGTAACAAAAAAACTAATTACTCTTTCTTTTTTGCATTAAATTCCCAAATTCAAAATTCAAATTTTTTTCAATAAATGCCAAATTTTCCTATACCAATTATTACTACAATTACGTTTTGTAGACAAAAAAATTGTAACGGGCTAAAATTCTTACTACATTGAATTGTGAAATTTAAAATTCAAAATACTCTTCAAGGGAATTTAGAGATTTCAAAATTATGTAAAACTAAAATATTACATAACTGAATGTGAATTCAAAAGGCCAAGTTAAAATATAAAACTATTTCAAAATAATGTTTTAAATATTCAATGAAAATAAGTCATAAATCAAAATTGTAATTGTCATTTCATCTATATAAATATAAAATTATGACAAAAATACTATTCTTGATATAAAATAGAAAATTAAAATAACTAATGAGTTTAAATATTTTAATTTACACTAAATTGAATAATTCTTGAAATACATATATTCTAATTTGAAACTCCAAACAATTACTCTTACGTAACCAAAAAAACTAATTACTTTTTTTGCATTAAATTCCCAAATTCAAATTTTTTCAATAAATGCCAAATTTTCCTATACCAATTATTACTACAATTACGTTTTGTAGACAAAAAAAAATTGTAACGAGCTAAAATTCTTACTACATTGAATTGTGAAATTTAAAATTCAAAATACTCTTCAAGGGAATTTAGAGATTTCAAAAATTATATTACCAAAGTTTAAATTCTTTCCGTTTTGCTATTCAGCAATTATATCAAAATAAAATTTAAAAATCATCATCAAGCATCCACATACTATCATTGCATACGCTTATATAAAGGATCAAATCTCAACACTTTCACTCATCACAAGCATCCACATTACGGAAAAATATATACGTGAAATACTCTTTTGTGCGTATTCCTTCATCATATCTTCTAGCCTCATCATGCTTTTCGTGGTTGTTCCTATGATGACTCATTAGTTTAGAATTCGTGTTGCTATTTTTTATAGTGGTTTAAATCTGATTTTTAAGTTTGTAAATGTGTATGAAATAGATTCATCTTTCCATCAGTTTAGAATTCGTGTTGCTATTTGATATACTTGATACTTGATATTGTTCTTCAACTTAACAATATTATTTAAAATAATATAAAGTGATTTGTTTTTAGATGATTTAATATTGTAATCGATATTGTTCTTTGACTTATAAGATTATTCACCGTTAGAATATTTTGTAACATAAGCGTCTTGGAGCATCAATTTTTTGCTCAATTTTGTAGGATCATATGGATAAATATATTGATACTATTGATGAAGTTCCGAATGACTGTGTGTTTTTTGTGACAAGACCGAATGAGCGTGTTGATCTTGCTAAAAGCGACTCTACTGATTGCATTACTCTCGAAAAGGCCATTAGGAGTTGGTTCAAGTTCTTACGCAATCGCTTCTACCGCCAAAGTATTTAAAGATGCTCGAGGTTCTCAAGATTGTTGTCAAAAGAGTGGATAAATTCTCCAAACATCTGACTTACAAGTTGATCCTCCCACCACTATCATCATATCGAACCAAAAATCTCCTCAATTTCCTTCACACGAAAAAATGAGTATTATAAAACATCTGACTTACAAGTTGATCCTTCCACCACTATCATCAAGCATTTTTAATTTATTTTAGAAAGCATGATTATTGGACATCATAATCCATACAAAAATTGCAGCCAAACTTGATAACGGCAAGAAGACTATAGGGCCTAACTATCTTCAAACGTTCCTATCCCTTTATCTAACAAGAAGTAACACACAATATATTTAATTTTGTTGTCATGCATTCTGGAGGAAACTAAATCAAGTTTTCAATCATCAAACTAGATAAATATTGGGTATCGTATCATACTGAAGAGTGGGATTTTCCAAACACTAACTCAAGGTATAAAGGGCAGGGTTCGTAACATGGTTACAAAAAATTAAATGACCCTTTACTGATATTAATCATATTATAATCAAAACCACACAAATTAGATCATAAAAAAAGATAGTGTAGCTCACACTCACAAGTCAACCTTTAGGTACTTATTATGATCCCTTTATAATATTATCATTATATCAAATATAAATAATACTATTTATTTTTGCAACTTTTTAACTACGCTAATTTGTGTGTGTGTGTGTGTGTGTATATATATATATACTAGTCTAATTGACCCGTGCCAGCACGGGTCGACATTCATTTGTTATTAGACGTAAGATAACTAATCTAAATATTGGATTTAGTCAAATACATGTAATTCACTATGTTTCAATAAACAAAATTTAATAAGGTTAAATACGTATATACAACTATGAAATTTAATTTTGTAATATATATATATATATATATATATATATATATATTTGTTTGATCTAAATCAGTTTAAATAGTGACTCGTGCGATGATGCGGGTATACATTATCTTTATTTAAAAGAATATTTAAAAAAAAATTTAAAATTTATGTAAAACTACTTAATGTTTCAAATATATTCAAAATTTAGAATTTCTAAATACCTATTTTTTGACACATATATTGAATACATATTATTAGTTGTCCAACGTTAATATCTAAATCTATGTTAACACATCTGTATGATGCATGGGGCGTAGATAAATATAAAGAAAAAAAGAAAGATAAAAATAAGGATAAGGATAAAAGACAAAGATGAAGATCATGTATAGCTTTTAGAGTCTCATACTATATAAATGAAATTAAATGCAGTTTTATATCCCTATTTAAAAGAAGAAATGATCAAAAACCAACACACATGAACCCAGATCCAGTAGACAATATATAGTGTCCATCATTTTCCTCCAATTAGAACCTGTCAAAAAAAAGAGAAGAAAATAAGAGATGATCAAAAGCGATTAGTTTGATGTCACAAAAATAAATAAATCAAAGAACAGAAGAAATGATGAAAAACAAAGATGAGTTGATAATTTTGTAAGGAAGAAGACTTAATTTCAAAATATGAAAGAAAGAGAAGAAATGATCAAAAACAATTTAGATTGCTATCACAAAAAATAAATAAATCAAAGAACAGAAGAAATGGTGAAAAGCAAAGATGATTTGATAATTTTGTAATGGAGAAGACTTAATTTCGAAATATGAAAGAAAGAATTAAGTCTTCAATTTCAATCTTTGCTTTTAAAGAATTAAATCGATTTAAAAGTAGACTAAAACTCAACTATAAATCCTTTTGAATGTACATATCTTCTCTCAATTGACACAACACTAATATTGCACCCATATTTGTAGTAACCGGTCATTTATATATATATATATTTTTTGAAACCAAAAAATTCAAACCGAAAGAAGTTATTACAATTGATTGTGGTTAATTGTGATTTTGAATGATAATTAACACGTTTGTTTTCTTGTCCCCTATGTGTTAATTTACTACAGCCGAAATCCATTTTAACTGTGGCCGTTGATTTTTTTCATGATATTAAGGGCCTTGATTTTATTGTCATGTGACTTGATCTAACGACTCTAAATGTATGCGGTGTTAATGAGGTGATGTGGGCGACGCATGAAATGGTTGTGCTTATGTGGATTTAATTAGTCTTGACATATTTATTGACGTGGTGATTAGGTGGATGCCTAAGTGTCAGATTCATGGTTATATATAATATATATATATATATATATATATAAATATAATTATTTATAAAAACTTTATATAACCTAAAAATATTAGAAGTTTTTCATTGATTATACCAAATACCATTGTATATCCTAATATAAAAAAGAAGCATTGTTTTTAACAAGTTACATTATTTATTGTTTTTTATGACTTGAAATACATTTTTTTTGTGAAAGAAAGAGGTACTTACAGATAATTTGAGTTACATGTTTTATTGTTAGAACAATGTTATAAATTCAAAAATAAGTTATATATTCTTATGTGTATTAAAAATGTTTTTAATATGTACTTTTTCCACAATACTTTTTAAAGAAAAATCTATTAGAAAGTTTTTCCACATATATATCCCTTAGTATGTATATCAATAAATAGCTTAGTATTTTATTCACAATATATTTAATTTAAATATTATATAAAAATTGTTTCCTGTGCTTCGCACGGGTTTCATACTAGTAGTTTTAAAAAGTGGAACGAACCAAACCTTGCGACTGCAACTGATGTCCAATTTATGCGAACTACACAGTTTCAATGTTGCAGCCATTAAACCACGACGTTTGCTTTTCTCACTCTCCCTCCTACTCAAAACACACTACATAAGAGTAGGAAAAGACCAAAAGGCCATTAATGAAATGACAATGCGTCTTTTTTTTTTTCAATTTTTTTCACTGGTTCAGACACAGGCATCCGAACCAGTCTAGGAGCAACCGAACAAGTGTTTTTTTGAGACACACCATTTTTTTTTTTCCAATTTTAGGGGATTCGGGGCACCCCCATCGAATCTCCCTTCTTTTCCCTTTCTTCTATCAACATGCATTAAGGCCTATCAATATGTAATATCTATACAAATAATTTGAGCCGTATGTACAAACTATTAATGGGAAAGTAATTGGCTTTTCTTTCTTCCCTACACAGAATGTTATAATCTTGAAATTTTTTCTTAAAGAACGCTCTATGTAACAAATATTGTCATTTATTTTGAAATGATAATTTGAATTCTTTTCGATAGTTGAGTTGGTCAGGATTCAAAGCTATTACCATCGGCTGGATTTATATCCCACCCATTCTGGTTTCCATTTTAACTCTAAATTATTTGATGCCAAAATGAAGAAGTGATAATCAGTTAGCATCTAAGCAATGATTTTGGACAACAATTTTCCTAGGCACAACCCAATTTCTGTTGATTCAGCTTGTAACTATCTGGGCCAATTGGGTCGTATCTGTTTGTTAGCTCTAGCTTTGGACTTTTGCCTAGAAATATAGGGGTATTGCTTTTCCCACACCCCTCTCTACTCAGGGCATACCCCGTAACCTTGCGAAATGATCAAAAACCCATTAAAGAAATCCGCGCTCCGTGTTTTTTCCTAAAATTTTCAATGGTTTGGACGCGGGCAATCGAACAGGTTCGGTCAGGCTCATCCGGACGTGTAATATGTTGAAACACACCCCTCTTTTGAATTTGTTGAAAACATTTTAACTGATTCAGTTGTTCTTACTTGAATGTGTTTAAGAGACAGTAGCCGAATGTGTGTTTGGATCCCCATTCCCAGACGAACAAAATTGATAAAACACACCTCCTTCTACATTTTTATAACGTCCGGTTGACGTTAACCGAACACGTTCGGTTGGTCTTAACGTCAAGTAAAGATTGGTATAAAGATTGGTGTGTGGAAAAAGCACTAGTCAAATAAAGATTGGTATAATTCTAATTTTGGCCTATACTTTTTAAACACCTCAGCTACTCACCAAACACTCCCTAACTCTGTGAAATCACCAAAATACCCTTAGTAAATAAAAATTTCTTAGTGCATCTTTTTTCTTCTTGGATTCAACAGGTACAACACTATGATATACGGTACGGTACCATAGTGTCCTGACTTGTGTCTTGACACACACACACCCCATTCCATGACATTTACAAGGTACAACACTATGAGACCCAACTAGATAAAAAACCTACAAATCTGCAGGAAATTGTAACAGGTACTTTCAACAACCATTTTTACTCTACACTTAACGCTAAGTAACAAAATCTAACAAAGAGGAGTAGCTAGAAATAATTTATATTTGCAAGATCTTTTTTAAGAGTTTTATTTTTACAGGAGGGTAAATGAATAATGAGTATATTTACATAGGGTAACATATATTTAAGCAAAAAAAATTATAATATGAATTAATAGTAACACCTTTGCATACTCCAAAAATCATCTTATAATAAGGAATGAAGGGGTAGTACCTTTTTTTTTTTCTTCTCAATCTTCAACATTTGGTTTACATGCTAGTATTTATGATTTAGTTAGTGATCTATGTGAGAATGAAGGCCTACTCAATAACTCATTGTCGGTGAGAGTCATGAATTTCTTGAAAAAAAGGTCAAACAGTATGGCACATCTTGTCATGAGTTTTGAGGTGATATGTCACCTTAGCTATTTCAATGTGAATGCATGTGCTTATGTACCTACCCTTGGTGACTCAGTGACAAAAAAAGATATAGTAGTTCAATCAATTTTGTTTCACTGAGTTTTGTTGGGACGTCTTTGTCTTTCCAAATTCCCTAAGTCTGTGTATATCGACATCACAACCCCACCATCCAAACATCTTACCAATTACAAGTATGATTACGATGTTAAAAACATAAAAGTAAGATTAGCATGAGTTTAAATCGATCTTACTTATGTCGCATTCTAATTTAGATCATAATTCGTCTACGAACCCTAGAGAAATTTAATGATTTTTAACCTCCCTTAAGATGAGATTTAAATACAGTAATAACTAGTTTACTTTTTTCTTGTCTAAAGGTTTTCGATTCTGCTTCGGTTTGTAGGGGACAAGAGTCGTGACTAATTCAAAGTTTGACTGATAGACAAATAAAGTCTAACCCCAATTTATTCTATCATTGGGAATTGAACTCGGGTGTTCACCGAGTTCGTCCCTTTAAATAAAGTGTGTTAACTATTCGCACTCAACCTTAGGTTTATATAACAATGAATTTACTTGAAATATAAGATAAATAAAATGGTGAAATGATAATGGTGGTAATAAATAGTTTATATGGAATTATCAAAAATAAATAAATAGTTTATATGGTTGGTAAAAATATATAATGCGATCTATTATTATTATTTTTTAGATAAGTAAAGAATTTATTGAAGGGGATGCGATCTATATATATGAGTTTTCTTAATGGCCGAATGCCTTTAACAAATCGTCTTTGATGTGATTTCTTATTTTAAGAATCAAAATAAATGCAAGTTTCAGTAAGCATTGTTAATGAACCACACTTCTAGTGAAGAGAAATGAATAAAAATGCAAGTTTTAAATTTAAAAAGAGAAAGAGAATGGTGCACATTAAAAGGGAATAAGATTAAATACTCGTAATAAAAAAAATAACAATGATGATTGATGTGTAGAGATGAATAACATAGATTATAAAGAACAAAACAAGAAAAGTTATAAGAAGAAACACACTCTTGAAGAGTAATACGTCAAGCAAAGATTTTCCACACAGAGATAAGAACTAAGATGGCTCACCCAATAACTTAATTATAGAGGCAAAACTTTCAAATTCACAAATGAGTACTAAAACAGTTTTCAATTTAAAAATGCCAAATGAAGACATACAAAATTACAAATATCGTATAAGCATTAAGAAGACTCGTAACTATTGATCCTTTCCATAGTAGGAGTTGTCGCTAGGTTTGAGGAGATGAGGCAACGAACAAAGTGAAAATAGTCCTAACCCTATAGCACGAACATGACTCAAGCCAAATATCGAAGACATACATCACCCAATCCACAATTGCGATGCTTCAGTCTCGTGCAATGGCACAACTACGTACTAGGTGCATTGGCCTCCTCCAAGATGCCTGTGGCCAAATATTCTTTCCCTTTACTCAATTTATCCTGGGAAGAGGTTTCTGTAACCTCATTGTGGAGTCTGATAGTGAAGCAGTGATCGAGTTCCTCTAACTCAATACCCCTTCCTCCCATGCGCTTGCCCACTTGGTTCGCAACATCAGAAAGCCAGTCTTAGCTCCCTGTGAAGTCATCTGAAAACACATCCACCTTCTGGTTAAGGAAAGTAATAGTTTAAGAGAGACTTGTGTTACTTTTGACACCCCTCATCTTTTCTCAACCGTTCCCCAATAGCTGATAACGGGCCTTGCCCTTGACCCCTAGTCTTGTTGTTTTGGGGCTTTAGTCCTGTTTAAACAGAAGAAAGAAAAAAAGCTAAACGGTTTCTTTGCACATGCAGATTAAAAGTAAATGTTAGTGGGGGTGGGAGAATGTTAAATTTCAGGATTTGAACTCTAAATTTCCTTCTTGCAAATTGCAACTCCTTCATGTCTCTTAACTCACCAACTGAGCTACCTTTCTGGGGCGAAGAACACTTGCGTTGACATGATCACATTAACCATGCTCACATCATTCAGCTTGCAGTATTCGCCAATCGCTAGTAAGGTCCAACTGCTTGCTGGTTTGCCTTAATAAAAGTAAGTTATTTGTTAATTATCACAGCCAATCTTCCTCAAGATATGTGATATTTTACTGGAAAGAATTTGAGATCTTACAGGACATCCTAGCTAGTGTAATAATATACTAATTGTGTAATTACTTCAATGCTCATAAGGTAACATTTTTGGCTGAGAATTTAGGTTAATGGTTATTGATATTTTAAATGCACACTAATATAGAGGAACAACTTACTCATCTCGATAAGTTAGTAAATCAATCTTTTTGCTGAATCTTTGATCACAAAAACATCATTAATTGGCTATACCTTATGAAATGGCGGAAAAATCGTACTAAATACACTATTGTTTTGCAACAATGTTATTTGGCCAAAAACTTCCAGCCAAAATAGTCAAATATCAAATTACAATACCAATTAACCAAATTTTTTAGACCATTAATCAACCTGTTTTTTCATAGTTTTTTAGGCTATGACTAAAAAATTGGTTAATGATCTAAAAAATTTGGTTAATTAATGTTGTAAATTGGTTTTTGGTTATTTTTGTCTGAATTTTTTTGGTTAAATAACACACTTGATTCTTTTGCATGTTCGTCTAGTAGCTAGTAGTGCAGCAAAGAAAAGTTATATACTACTAGTAGTACAACAAATCAAGCATGTGATCATTATTGATAAACCACCATTATTGATAAACCCCCATTATATACTACGTTATTAATAGTTCCGTCATTAATAGATATAAATATGGATTTGGATCCTCTCATGCTACTCTCTCTCAATCACTCTCTACACTCTCTATCTCTCTCTTAAAATGCATAAAATATATTTTTTTTAAACAAAAGTAAGGGTATGGAGCCTCGTTAAAACCTTCTGATGAAAATCTCTCCTTAGGGAAAAAACATCAGTAAGGAAAGAGTACCCCCCTAAATTTTATTGATAAAAAGAGAAAAAATAACATGAAACATGAGGGGACTAGACCAAAACCCATGAGCAGAAACAACAAAAAACATGGAAAAAAAGATAGCAAACCTGCCCAGCTGCGCATAGGCATCACTATAGCGACTCTCATCCCAACTAGGTCGGCACCAGAGCCGCTAACAATCATTTGCAGCGCACCAAAAGTAGGAAGCAAAAGGCAGACCCAGCCCAGCCAGGGACAAAGGGACTAACAGAACCTGTAGTTAGGTAAGCCTAACCTATTTCTAAAAAAGTCCTCCGCAATGAAGCTCGGGATAAGATTCCACCAGGTAAAACCACTTGAGTTAGTACCATGACCTGCAAGCTTATTAGCACAAACATTACCTTCTCTGTAAATGTGGGTGCAAACAAAATTCATTTAGCTAGTCAAGGATAAACAGTTGTTCCATCTGTTGCGGAGTTTCCAAGGAACAACATTACAGTTCTCAAAGGCCGATACCACTAATTGAGAATCACATTCTAACCACAAAGACAACCAAGCTTTATCAAAAGCAATCTCGATAGCCAACATAGCTCCAATAAGCTCAACATGCATGGCATAGGTGTTACCTATCGAAGAAGAGAAACACCCAAGGACAGCAACACTCCTATCTCTAAAAATACCCCCACAAGCTGCAGGACCAGGGCACCCTTTAGCAGCTCCATCTGTATTGCACTTAATCATATAGGGAGTAGGAGGGGTCCAAATGACCTCTTTGATGGTTGAGGAATTTTTGTAATTACCGTTGACATTAAAGGCCTTTATAATCATAAATTCAGCAGCAGAGGAAGACATTGTCGATTTAGAGGCATTTCCTGCTAACGTTACATTGGAAAGGGGATCACATGATTATCAAATCTAGCCTGGTTCCTGCAATACCAGATCACCCAAAAAATATTGACAATAACAGCACAAACTATGTCACTTAATTGAGGACTCCAACCATGGGAAGTCAAAGATAAAATGCTCTGGAAGGAAACAATGTCAATATTGAGGCTGAGGATTCCGCCTAGCCAATTCCAAATGAGTTTGGCAAATGGGCAGGCCAGGAAAAGGTGTTGAGCAGTCTCTGTCACTACCACAGATGCTACAAACAGAAACCACTGTGCAACCTCTATGCCACAATTGGTCGTCTATTGGCATCTTATTATGAAGAGCTCTCCATAGAATAAAAGATTTTGAGGGCGAAATAAAATTCTTCCACACTATTTTAGTCCAGGGGACAACCTGTCCAACTGGGGAGTGAAAAAGAAAAGAATCCCTGAAAGTCAAATCTTCTGAAATGGAGCCATCCCACATCAGTTGATCGGGCACCAGAGTGTTGGGGATAACAATCGTCTGAATTTCGAGGTAAATTTGGGGTAAGTGATTTACGAAAGCGGCAGGGATAGACCATCTGCCGTTTACAATAAAATCACTAACATTAGCTTTGAGGTTTCTGTGCACATTAGTAGGTATACCAATAAGCTCCATGATAGGCTTAGAGAGCCAATAATCCGTCCAAAAATTAATGCTATTACCATTGCCAAGCTTCCAAGTTGAGTGCTCGAGGACCACAGAAATACAAGACTTAAATCCAAGCCATATAGAAGAAGAGACGTGATAGTTTACCGGCCTGTTATTTTTATAGACCCGAGCTTTCAAAAGCATAGCCCATTGTAAGTTGGTAGTGATGAAGCTCCATCCAAGCTTCAACATACCAACACGATTGATAGTTTTGATAGATCGAAGACCCAGACCACCCTCTTTAAAAGGTTTGCACACCGTATGCCAACCAACAGTAACAATTTTCCTAGTAGTAACATCTCCAGACCACACAAAGTTTCTATCCACCGTATTAAGGAGATTTGCAGGCCAGGCATAAATGCAAAAGTTGTACACCAATATGCTCAGAATGACAGAATTTACCAACTGAACTCTACCCATAATGGATAAAAGTGAGCCTTTCCAGGAGGATAATTTAGCCTTAATCCTGTCCGCAATAGGCAGCAGGTGGATTCTCCGAGGCTTTCCTACGAATAAAGGGACACCAAGGTAAGTAAAAGGGAGGGAGCCTTTAGAGAATCCAAGCAAATCAGAGATGGCGTTGACCCGAGAGGAAGAGATGCTGCCAGTGAAAAATTTAGACTTGTCTTTACTAATAACCTGGCCAGAGACTTGTTCATAAGAGGAAAAGAGATTCATCGGGCTAGAAATACTTTTTTTTTGAAGCTCTATAGAATATCATTATATCATCAGCATATAACACATGACTTGGCATACGGCAACCTCGCGGGCCAACCATGAGCTGCAACTTACCATCTTCCACAAGTTGGGAAATTCCTCGACTGAGAACATCTTCAGCCAAACAGAAAAGGAGAGGGGACAAATGATCTCCTTGTCTAACCCCTCTTTTGCAACCAAAGAAACCAACATCATAGCCATAAACAAAGAAGGAGAGCTTAGCAGAATGAAGAATAATATTGATCCAAGGGCAAAACTGCTCATTAAAGCCAAAAGCATTTAGAACTTGAAGTAAGAAATTCCAATCTATAGTATCAAACGCTTTTTTATTGTCAATTTTCAAGGCTAATTGGCCTCCAAAAGACTTTTTCTGAAGCAAATTGATAGTTTCGGAGGCCGTACAGATGCAATCAGAGATATTTCTACCTTTCACAAATCCCCGTTGACTATTAAAAATAATGGCAGGAGCGACTAGAGCAAGTCTGTCAGCTATAACTTTAGTGATAATTTTAAGTTTTAAATTAGCTAGAGCTATAGGTCTATAATGCTCTATTCTGTCAGCTCCATCAACTTTTGGAATTAGAGCCACAATATTAGAATTAAAGTTAGGGAGCAACCAACCTTGCTGAAAAAACTGCAGGACAACATTGTAAACATCTTGAGCCACAACATCCCAGTACTGTTGAAAGAAGAAACCACCAAATCCATCCAGACCAGGGGAGCCATCGCCATCGAGAGAAAAAAGTGCAGTTCTAACCTCATCCTGAGAAGGAAGCCTAGTAAGCATAATATTGTCCTGATCCGAAACTAAAGCAGGAACAACGTCCCGAATAAGATTATTGGAGCGACAATCATTATTCACCGAAAATAAATTCTAATAGTTCAAAATGTGATTCTCAATATCAGCAGCATTGGTAAGGATGCTATCACCATCCTTCATAACAGAGATTCTCTTGGTAACATTCTTAATTTTTGTCATTTTATGAAAAACGATAGTGTTTCTATCCCCAAAGTTATGCCAGTTAACTCGAGATTTCTCCTTCCAATATGCTTCTTCATAGTTTAGCGCATATTGCAAATTAGTTTGTGCCTCCTTCTCAAGAGCGAATAACTCATCGGAACCACGTAGACTATTGATCTGACCCTGGATATTATCAAGATTGGCTAATGCCTCCTTAACATTAGTAAAAACATTTCCAAAAACGGTAGTATTCCATTCCTTCAGCTTGACTTTCAAGTTTTTCAATTTCTGCGATAAGATGTGCATGTGGCAGCTGACAACAGGGCTTTCCGATACCTCAGAGACAAGCCTCTTACAATCAGGATGTTTGATAACTCATATTTATATGAGTTATTTATAATCACTCAAGAATAAATCATGCAAGTTCTCTAGCAATACAAGGTTTATTTAAGTAATTTTATGTTAGTTTCGTAATTCTGAGTGGGTGAAAGGTTAATTGAATAAATCTGTGCATTTTGGCACCAAGAGGTGCCCTGAGAGAGCGTTTTGATGCTTTTTGTGCTTGTGCAGGAAATTTAGTGCTGAACGTTACCACGTCCCTCACCACGTCTACTGAAGTGCAGCAGAGCAAGGGTGAAAGATCTCAATTTTGGCGCGCTAAGCAATGATAGTCAAAGATATAAAGTCAAAAGACCTTTCTATTCCCCATGAGCTGACGCACAGAAACATCGTAGTAACCGAGCAGTGTGTCGTGCAGAAGAGAAGAAACAGACCTGGTAGGTGGGCAAGTGACATCAGCCACACGTGAGCAAGGAGGCTATTTAATGAAGGCTCAGCTCTCTCTCAAGGCATCCCTTCCATCATCACTCATACACGAATACACCTTCATCCACTCACTCCAGTTCATCATCTACCTCCATCTACTTCAGAGAAGGCATTAAAGAAGATCTGGAAAGCGGACTTACGCTTTTTTTTTTTTTTCGAACCTTGTTTTATTTTACGCACACACTCATCTGTGTAAGTGCTCGGACGTTGTAACGTCTATACAAGCATACATCTTTGAAGAGCTACTTAGGTGTATCTTTTGCACTTAGTTTCTTTTCTGTAATGTATGGTATTTGGGTTCTAAATCCTTATCATTCTGTAAAGATGCTCAGCATGAGCTAAACACTTTGTAGTTGAGTTGTTGTTTTGCTTATAATGAATTTCTAGTTAATGTTATAAAGTATTGGCGTTGCATGTTTTAAATCTTTGTGTGAAAATATTTCCAAACTTGTTTTGAGGTTGGCCTCTTAAAATAGGTAGATTCATAGTGCAGACATGGTCTATGAAAAGAAATCAAAGATTTATATGAACGAAAAAAGGTGCACTAAAGACATTTAGGCATTTTTATCTAAGTCTAGACATAGAACGGATAATAGTTCATAGAACATTCTTTGTGGGTGCTTAAAATACGAGAGTGGGCCTATTTAGAACCTAGACATAGGACCTCTTATACTTGAAACTCGGCGTTTTGTCTTTGAAAAGCATAGCTATTTTGCAATGACTTTCAAGCGTGGCCACGTCTATACGAAATAGCATTTATACGTTATAATGTGTAAACGTTATAACGTCTGACTAGAAAGGATTTATTCTGCATGCAACAACTCAACTCACTTCTCATCCATATTCACAACCGACATTTGTTTACTTGTTTTTATTACATCTCTAGCCTTAAAACCAACTCTTATTGCCGATTTGTTACTTGATTCTCTTGTGTTTTGAACTTGAACTTTGAAAAGTGTACCAATCCTCGTGGGAACGATCTCTTACTTAAAACCACTCTATTACTTGTACGATGTGTATACTTGCACTATAATTGCGAAAAACCACACTATTACACAAGCGCAACAATGTTGAGACCACATTTTCATAAACTTAAAAGAAGAATGATGCTGTAAAGACTCCTTTTTCATAAGGAGGAGAAGCGGAAAATGATCTGACTTACTTCTGGTGAGAGTGCAACAATCAACACTATCCCAAATATTAAGCCACTCCTCGTTACCTATGGATCTATCAAGCCTTCTCTCAGTATAATGATTTCCAAGTCGGCCATTGGACCAAGTAAATTGAGACCCCCGCGTTGGAATATGGATCAAATGGTTCAAATCGGTCCAGGAGGAGAAATCAGCACAAGAAGTAGTAGAGGGAACCCCCCGACCTCTATGCTCATGAGCACCCAAAACTGCATTAAAATCACCAATAAATCCCCAAGGAGCAGAGTGAGCCCGCTGCAAGTTAGTCAAGTCACTCCAAAGTTGCCTCCTAGCGGTGTGATTATTGGACGCTGCATAAACCGCAGAGAAGTAAAGAGTCTGATTATCCACAACTATGGAGAAAGCCACCTGCTGGCTAGTAGAAGAAATAACTGCAGGATTATTAGTATCAGTACAAAAGCACCAGAGATTAGAGGACAACGATCCTCTATTATTCTCAGCAAACAATTTCAACTGCAAATTAGAGAAAAAAAATTAGTGGGAACTTGATCAATATCAACCCAAGGTTCAGAAATAAACAAAAAATCAGGCTTATGCATTTTGCAAAGCTTTTTTAACACTACTCTTGTATCAGGATTGCCAATGCCCCTGACATTCCAATAGAGGATTTTTAACATTGAGAAGATTTGTGGAGACCACCCTTTGATCGGGTCATATAGTTGTCGTTCTTTTGAATTTGCAGTTGTTGTTTGCGCAATCGTTTCTTCTTGGATTTAGATAGAACCTCTATGTACGTATCGCTGTTAGAGTCCACCAAATACTTAGATGAACAGACCTCAGAATCGCTTATTTCAGAGCCATTCTCAACTTCAGTCTCACCACCCGGGTCACCCCAAAAGCGACTATCAATACGCATGTCGTTAGCAACAGTTGCATTAGAGTGAACAGTAGGAGTATCCATATTACAGCCACTAATGGTATCAGAAATGTCGTTTATCTCCACAGGGTTGTCTTGAGCAGACTGATTGATACCCTCCTCTGAGGCGAGTGAGTCAGGGATGACCGAATTAGTTTCCGCACTAGGAGCACCTTTATTCGCTTCTTGCACCTTTAGTAGCGCAGTAAAGCCCATTAATGTGTTATCATTACCTGCAAAGCTGTGTCGGCTACCCTACCCAGCAAAGGATTCGGGTCCGCTTCTACCTCCTTGGGAGAGAGAACAATATTGTTGATACCACGAAAGCGGTTACTATTATTATCTTCCTCTATTAATCTCGGGGGCCTGTAATTCTTTAGGGTGAGTGTTACCTCAAAATTCCAACAAGGGCATTAAATTAAGCTTTAAATGGTATTGACTGCACATTTAATAGTATTCTGTGAACTGCAGGTCAATGTTCAAGTCAATATACCATAAATTCAACAGCAAAGTTGTGCAAGTGCTGACAATGCAAGTAAACTTCGGACAGACTTGGTTCTTCAAGCTACGAAGCAATGCGAAACCTTCGACGAGAGAGGCCCAATTGTTCGACAGAACTGGGTCCAATGCTTCGCCAAATCCTTCGACAACAAGCTGGTCGAAGCGCAAGGAGCAGCAGTTAGTGGGCGGTTATTTCACTAGTTTTTAGGAAGTGGTTATCGTGCTTGCCCACGATTGTGTGCGAGAGTATAAATACTCCTTGTAATAGGAAAACAGGGTCACCACATTTTACAAAAACAACGAGAAACTCAACTTCCAAGCCAAAGCGAAACAAGAGTGAATCAGATTATATTATACGTGTTGGTGTACCACCTTCTTCTTTCTATCATTTTAATGCAATTTTTACTGTTTTCACGTTTGTTGCTTTCTTACTTTCATTACGCTTTCAAACTATCTCTTCCTACTATTTTTACGTTTCTTACGCACGCTAAAAGACACAAAACACAAAGGCAATTGTCAAAGAGATTTTCTAGTTTGATCTCACAGTCTTAATATTGAAAACTAGTGATTGTTTGCTAAAAACACTAGCAAACAAATTGGCACGCCCGGTGGGACCTTTGCCAGTTATTTTGTGTCGTTTCTGTTAAGTGTATAAATTTGTATGCACTTGAGAGTGGTAGAATGAGTGCGTACTAATTCTAATTCTAACGCCTCTAGTTCGACCACGTGATATCACAAGTGCAAGGAACAACGGTAGATTCTGCCAATGTCAGCGGTGGAAACGTTGCAGGGACTACGGCCCCAGTGACATCAATAACCGTTCCCACGATGTCAATGACCAACGTTGGTTCGACATCGTCTATGGCCTTGCCACAAAGTATGGGACTTCCTTCTAGTCCTTATGTGGCAACAGGGACTAGTTTGGAAACACGTTTCCAAAATATGAGTCTACCACCATACCCTTTTGGGGTATATGGCATGCCTTTGGAATGCCACATGTCTCGACCTTTTCTCCTTCACGCGTCTCTTACGAGGCGTGCTTGGTCGAAATCCTCTGCAGATTAACCAATGCGTCCTTGTTGGCGTTAAGACAACAAGTGACGAAAGCAATCATGATATGGTTAATATGTCGACTCAACAAATTGGTACCGTGTTCAATCCTTTGATTCGAACACAAATACCGATTATCGGATGTTAGCGCACCAAATGGGTAGGATTGCGATTTCTTTGGGGCTCCTACGGAAACAATAGGCGATTACCAAATTGTGGGAACAATATGCCTAATACCCCACAGAGATCAATGACTCGCCGAAGCTCAAAGCGGTTGTGGGCGAACAACAAATGGGAAATCACATCCACGAGGTGGTTATGGTGAATCGAAACCAAAATCTTGATGAAGTTGTTCGACAAGTGCAACGAAATAATGTTTGCGCTCAAGACAACATAGCCACTTTGGTCGAAACCATAATGGCGCAAAATGGCCTTAACATAGGTTTACATAGGCCTAATTTCATATCGCCTGTGTGAGTATATCTTGCAGCAGAGTTGCCGAGAAATTTGGAAAATCCCTAAATTCACTAAGTTTGGGGTGACACCAATGAATCTCTTGTCGAACATATTGCCGGTACATGGTCGAGGCAGGAGACATAGCTCAAAATGAGAGTTTGAAAATGAAGTATTTTCCAAATTCTCTAACCAAAAATGCCTTTACGTGGTTTACCACTCTACCCCCTGGTTCTATATATACATGGGGGCAATTAGAAAAGGCTTTTCATGAGCAATTCTACATGGGCCAGTCGAAAATTAGTCTTAAAGAACTGGCTAGTGTTCGACGTAAAGTACCGAGGCTATTGATGATTATTTGAATAGATTCAAAGTTATCAAGGCAAGGTGTTTTACACAAGTGCCTGAACATGAGCTTGTCGAAATGGCTGCAGGTGGCCTTGACTACTCAATTCGAAAGAAATTGGATACGTCTCATTTGAGAGACATGGCCCAACTAGCTGATAGAGTTCGACAAGTCGAAAGGCTTAAAGAGGAAAAGGCTAGAGTGAATAAGTACAATAAAAAAGAAAACTCGGTGGGTTTTCACAAGAAAGAAAAGATAGCCTATGTAGGCGAACAATTCGACTTCGCATTCGGTGATGTCGAATGCGAGGAAATAGACGTGGTGAACTTAAGCCAGTCCTCCTTATGCTTGCAAATTATTAAGGCCTGCAAATGGGAATAATCTGTAGAGCCTAAGAATGATAGATTTGTGCCTAAAACGTACACCTTTGATGTTACTAAATGTGACGAGATCTTTGATTTGCTAGTGACCGATGGCCAAATAATAGTGCCAAATGGCACAGAAATTCCTCTCTCGAGCGAGAGGAAGAAAAAGGGTTATTGTAAGTTTCATAATTTTTGGGACATACAAGCGACCGTTGTGTTCTTTTCGGGGACATGGTTTAAAGCGATCGAGGAAGGGAGGCTCAAGTTTGGAGATAAAAAGAATAAAGTACCGATGCAAATTGATACTGACCCCCTCCATCAAGTGGAGGCGATGTATGCGGAACCAATTGAGATGAGTATCAATATGGTAGACGTAAAAATGGTGGATTCTCCTAAGTCTACCAAACCTCCTGCTGAAAAAATCAAAAGTGTTGTGCAAAAGAGTGATGCTGTGAGACAGGTTACTCAAGAAGAGTATGAGGAAAAGGTACAATCTGTGTACCCCAAGGCCGAGGAAGATCTGGTAGACTTCCTAAATCGGTGTAAATTGAGCTCTGAGGTCATGTTATGTCCAAGGTGCGATCTTTGTGTTTGACAAACAAAGCGGCTAAAAGTGTCGAATGTCATGAGTTCGACCACCCCTAAAGAGGAAATGGCCAGATAAGAGGCCAAACTTCAGCTTCAAAAGAGGGGACCTTCCTTACAAGGTAAAGAATTCGAGCAAGGCTTCGACAAGCAAGCCGCAGTTTGCTGGCAAGGGTGTAGCCAAGAAGGAGTTTGTGCTTTATCTCGCCTCTGCCAAACCATTTGTTCCAGGACAGATCCATCCAATGAGAAGTGGATACATTTGGATGTAGACACTACAAGAATCTTTGTTCGACAGTGGAGCAGCCAAGCCAATCATGGCGAGGCCTCAAAGTATAATTATAAAAACAATTATAAAGGGAAGAATCCCATGACGAAGACCCAATGGCGTCGTTACGTAGCTCGAAAAGAAGGCAACATCGGTTGCTAACGAGCAACGCCAAAAGCGGTTAAGGGTGTGACTCCTAAAAACCGTGGGGAACACAAAGATAAGTATAGGTGTTTGCCAATCAAGTGAGGGTTGGAAACAAGGCTAAAGGGAAATCTATTGTGATAGAGGAACCAAGAAGGCACGCTATGGAGAGGATTTTCCTCCATTAACATCTTTAAAGAAGAAAAGTGCTTCATTCGACATGGATGAAGGCGTCACTTCGATTTCGGCGACTACGAGGCTAGCCGACGTCATCCGTAACGTGGTATCCATTTTGCCGAGTGAGTACGATGCTGTTACAATCCCAAACGACGTCGAAGAAGACTTCATTGGGGATATGGCTAACCACAAGCCAGTATGCTATTATGTCATGAACAATGGCTGCGTGGAAGAACAAATGGCCACTTTTGAGAGAGGCGACGAGGGCATGCAACACCATTTGAAGCCCTTATGCGTCCAAGCCGGGGTTAATGGCGCGAGGCATTAATAAGATCTTGGTCGATGGAGGGTCTTTGTTAACTTAATGCCTCGGGCCATGTCGAAGACAATAGAGTGCATTTGATACTGGACCTTCGACCTCATAACATTATGTTAACCAATTATGAGGGGAAATCTGGCCGGTCGTTGGGGGCTGTCGAAGTAGAAGTGGTGGTAGGAACTGTAAGAAGAACCACCACGTTCTTTGTTATAGCATCAAAAGCAAGCTACAATCTACTCCTTGGGAGAGAGTGGATACATGGCGTAGGAGCTGTTCCTCAAGCCTACACGAGAAATTGGTAATGTGGAGGATGATGGTCAGTGGAGTACGTCGAAAGCGGACGAGAGTTATTTCCTTGGCGGCGTAAATAACGTCACGGGGAGAATTTTGAGAAGCAAATGGCGAACATTGCGCCATGTTCATCTTCTAGCCAAGCATACATCTCTTGAGATAAT
Organism: Oxytropis ochrocephala; assembly: GCA_020916435.1. Lineage (NCBI taxonomy): Eukaryota > Viridiplantae > Streptophyta > Magnoliopsida > Fabales > Fabaceae > Oxytropis > Oxytropis ochrocephala. Next base: position 28,202,570 of record CM037089.1, read on the forward strand.
GTGCTTTCCTCCATCCACTTATACCCAACACATGGTTTTGTGTGGAAAGAGAGGAAATAGAAGGTGCAAATGTCTATCCCGATGGTGTGCTACCTCCAACGGGATGGGACATCGACTCTTAGAAGGTTTAGATGTCGTTGCCGTGCTTGCAGGATAGAATTACGCTTATATGGCGAAAATAAAATAAAGCGGCTTTGGAAGCCGAGTTAAATCAACAAACAATGGTCATCGAAGCCACAACTTCATCTGAAGAAAATGGTGAAGTTATAAATGACAAACCTGGATTGCATTTATGACGACGAACCATTGGGTTTTGAAAAAGACCCAGAGATTCTACAAAGCGCATGCAAGCTCAAGATCCGATCGAAGAGGTGGATTTGGGAGATGGCTTGGTCAAAAGGCCAACTTATATTAGTGCACATCTTGATCGCGCCTTGAGAACCCAAGTCATTTCACTTCTGCGGGAGTTCAAGGATTGCTTTGCTTGGGAATACAATGAAATGCCCGGTTTGAGTCGAGAAGTGGTGGAATTACAAATACCCATTCGACTGGGAAGAAACCAGTGAAAGCAAACGCCAAGAAGATTTGCTCCTCGGATATTGGCTAAGATCAAGGAAGAAATAGAAAAAATTTGTTCAAAAGCAAATTCATCGGAACTGCGCAGTACGTTGATTGGTTAGCTAATATAGTTCAAATAATGAAGAAAAATGGAAAACTTAGAGTTTGCGTAGACTTTAGGGATTTAAATAATGCAACACCTAAAGATGAATACGCTATATGCCCGTGAGCGAAATGCTAATAGATTCGGCAGACAGGATTTGATTATCTCGATTTGCTAGATGGCTACTCGAGGGTATAATCAAATCTTTATTGCCGAAGAGGACGTGTAAGCGCTTTTCGATGTCCGGGGCATTAGGTGTTTATGAATGGGTGGTCATGCCTTTTGGTTTAAAAATGCTGGTGCCACTTATCAAAGGGCAATGAATTCTATGTTTCACGATTTTATTGATGATTTTATGCAAGTATACATAGATGATGTGGTGGTTAAGTCATCCTCGAGAAAGTGGTCATTTAGACCATCTTCGACGTTCTTTCGAGCGAATGAGGAAATATGGATTGAAAATGAATCCAACCAAATGTGCTTTACGTATGCGTGCGGTGAATTCTTGGGTTTCAGTAGTACACAAGAAAGGCATAGAGATCAACGAAAATAAGACTAAAGCAATTATGGAAACGAAAGCTCCTTCGACCAAAAAAGAACTGCGATCCACTACTAGGAAAATCAATTTCCTTGAAGATTCATCTCAAATCTAAGTGGCAAAACACAAGTTTTTTCGCCATTACTAAGATTGAAGAAAGAAGATGAATTCAAGTGGGAGCAGGTTCACCAAGATGCTTTCGACGCAATCAAGTCTTATTTGGTCAAGCCACCAATTTTATTGCCTGTTATTGGAAATAAATTCTTTGAAATTGTATATAGCGACACGATAACACAATAGGTAGCATGTTAGCGCAAGAGGATGATAGTGGTGTCGAAAGACCCATTTATTACCTTAGTAGGGTTTTGATTGATGCTGAAACTAGGTATAGTCCAATAGAGAAGCTGTGCCTTTGCTTGTATTTTTCTTGTACAAAATTGAAGCAATATATAAAATCAGCAGATGTTTATGTTTATTCGCATTTTGATGTTATTAAACATATGTTGTCAAAACCAATGTTGCATAGTCGAATTGGCAAATGGGCTTTAGCTTTGCTAGAGTACAACTTAACTTACCAACCCCTCAAGTCAATTAAAGGACAAGTGGTATTTGATTTTATAGTAGACCATTACATTTGTCGAATGTGAAATACATTCATTAGACATACGTCCTTGGAGGCTATACTTGATGGCTCAAGCCATAAGAATGGAGCAGGCATTGGAATTTTGATTATCTCTCCAGAAAATACTCCAACGAAGTATAAATTTAAAATTCGAGATTCTTGCTCAAATAATGAAGCTGAATATGAGGCTTTAATAGTAGGCCTTAAAATTTTGCTCGAATTGGGGGCAAGCTATGTCGAAATAAAAGGTGATTCTCAACTAGTGGTCAAACAATTGACAAAAGAATACAAATGTATCAATGAACACCTTATTAAATATTTCGTTATTGCCAATACTTTGCTAAAAAGGTTTACATTCGTTCACCTAGAACATTTACCACGAATTGAAAATGACGTGGCAAATGAGTAGCACAAATTGCTTAGGTTACAAAGTATCGAAGCAAAGCCTAGAAGAGTTAATTGAGATAAAAGATAAATTAATCTCAGAAGACTCTCTCTATAATACTCCTTCTACGTTATTGTCAACACCAAAAATTGGGGGGGCAATAAATACAACTGAAGTGAGCGTCGAAAAACGTCACATCTTCGACGATATTGACTTGGCAGAAATTTTTGCTATTGACAATATGGTTGATGATGATTGGCGAAAACCCATTGTAGAATATTTGCAAAATCCTACAGAGGAACACTAACAAAAAGTAAAGTCTGAGCTCTAAGCTATGTGTTAAATGGAAACGAATTGTACAAACAAACTCCTGAAGGGGTACTACTAAAATGTCTTAGTGAAAACGAGGCATATTTGGCAGTTTCTGATACACATAGTGGAGCATGTGGCTCACATCAAGTAGGCCACAAAATGAAATGGTTGTTATTTCGACAAGGAATGTATTGGCCAACTATGCTAAAAGATTGTATAGGATTTGCCAAAGGTTGCCAAGAATGCCAAAAACATGCTGGAATACAACATGTGCCTGCAAATGAGTTGCATTCTATAGTGAAACCTTGGCCATTCAGGGGTTGGGCTTTAGATGTGATTGGAGAAATGGTGTGTGAAATAAGCATGTGCAAGTATACACAGTCACAAACAAGTAATAAAGAGTAAGTAAAGATCGTTCCCACGAGGATTGACTAATTTTTAATGTGTTTGTTTAGCATAGGTAAACTAGTGTGTCTACAACTATTCGAGAGATTTGTGGTTTGTTTTTGGAATATAGAAAAACAGAATTTAAATACACTGTAGAGGATGTAATTTAAGAGAGAGTTGAGATGCTTTTACCATATGAGTTCCTTGTGAGAATGTTGTCTTTGTCTTTGGTGCTTGAGCACACTGGTGTGATCACTTAGTGTAGATACATCAGTTAAGGGTGGTTGTACAAGCTCAATAAACCCTTGTTTTTTTGCAGTAAAGGGCAAGTGTGTCAAACTCCCTCGCCTCCTTTCAAGTGGTTCAAGTTGCTAAATACTTTCCTTAGTAAAACCCCACACATGAACAAAGACTATGCTAATTACTTTTGAATTAGCATGGAATTACTAAAGTGACTTTGTGGAAAACAAATTTCTCATCAAAGACTTAAATAAACACTTGCCTTTGCTTCTAGTTCTTGAGATCTAGTTGTAAGTCAATCTCTTGTAAATACAACTCCCCCTTGTTCTAAGTTAACCTTAAAACAAGTTTAATTCAAGTACAAGAACTAGTAAGTGAGGCACCCTTTTGGACAACACAATAGTTCTCACGAGTTCATCATATGACTAGAGCATCCCAACTAAGGAATTTAGCTCATCATCGTCCACATAAAGTAATTAAACAAAGCAAGTAAAGAAAGCATTGTAAATAACTTGGAAATGTAAATTGCTTAAAAGTAAATTGCTTAAAAGTAAATTGCTTGAATGGACAAGTCTTGCAAGAAAGTAAATTGCTTGATTGGACAAGTCTTGCAAGAAATTAAATAACAAGAAAGTAAATAAAGAGTAAGATGAAGAACATGAAATAAGAACTTAATATTAATGAAGAACACTTGATTCTCAACTAGGAAGAAGTGAAGAATAGAGATGTCAATTCCTTCTTACCTTCCTCTTAAGTTTAGAGTAATCAAAGTGAAGTAAAAAGACTTGGAAATAAAATGAAGAACAAGATGAACTTTAATCTAAAACTACTATTGTATCTATATGGTAATCTATATATTTTTCTTCTTTTTTTTACAAGAGATGAAAGAGTCCTATTTATAGAAGTAGGAGATTTCCTTCCATGGAGGGTTTTCTTTGTCTTCAAGTATTTGACTTCTTTGCTTGCTTGTGAAGTTTTCTTTGACCATCATGTGACTTATCCTAGTTATTTTGCAGGTGTCAATTGTTGTCACTTTGAATGGGAAACATTCCTTTGAGTGGGAAACATTCCTTTTGAAGGGGTCCAATTAGTTGATGACATTTGGCTTGGTGTAATGATGATGTTTGTTGTTTTTATCCCATAGATGACTTCTTTGGTAACTTGATAATTGATTCCATGTGATCACTGAGCTAGTAGGAGGCCAGCAAGGCTCATTAGAACGAAATCAAATTGAGGTGCTTCCAATGTGGGGTCTTGTGCTACTTGCTTCAGCTGCATGCTTCAGCTGCATGCTTTGGTGCTTAAGCACTCGATGCTTAAGCACTTAATGCAAAATCACAGAATCTGCAAAAGTACTCAACAAACATATCAAACATACCAATTTGTATATAAATTGAACTTCTATCTCCTTGATAATGTATTTTATGATTTTCATCTCTTTTATTGTATTTACAAGTTTATTGCATTGGTTTCAAACATTTATCTAAGTAAAGACTATGAATAACTCTATATAAAATAGAGTTATCACACCCCCAAACTTAACTTGTTGCTTGTCCTCAAGCAATAACAAAATAATGAGAATAACAAGTAGGATTCTTTTGATGAAGAAGATCAGATCAGCTCAACTCCTTTCAATCTTTCAAAATGTGATGTTCTCTTAAAAGAACCTTTCTTTCCTCCAATCTCTATGTCTTTGTGCCTTTGAAATTCATCACAACCAAAGCTATTAAAACTCTTTTATGTGCGTGTGTGATCCATTGAAATTTGATTGGCTCCAAACTAAGCAAAAAGGTTTTCTTAAACTTTTGAAACTTTAGAAAAACTTTTGGTCAACACAAAGGTGTTTCAAAACATAGAGTAGACTCACAAGATCCTTAAGCTCAGGGGGCTTTAAGTATATCAAAGGGCTTGACATGAGTAGTTTAAAACTTTTTGACTCAATGCTTCTTTTTTGATGTTTCTTTTTCTTTTGGTGCATAAGCATCTACTAGATAAGCACTAGATGCTTCTTAAAACTTATGTTACCCTCTTTCTTGACCTCCATGTGCATACTTTTTCTTGATTTGTTTTTTTTTTTTCTTTTTCAAACCAAATGCACTTTGGAACAGGATTCATTGTCCTCCTTATGCATACTTTTCTTTTTCTTGGTTTGCAAATCAAATGCACTCTGTTTTCTAAGCAGGTTCGGTTTAGATATTAAGCAAACATAGTTTTGACACCTTTTGATTTTTTTTTGAAACTTTATTGAGTACTAAGCTCCTCATTTTTGCCTTTGTTTTCATAAAATCTCCCCCAAACTTATTTCTCAACAGTCTTCTAAGTTTTTAATAAAACTTTGTTTTTGACCTTGGTTTTCTTAAATTCTGTTTGTTTCAGAAAAAACTTTTCACTCAGTTTGATCCCTTTCAAAAATCAACTTTAAAGTGTAAAAGTGATAATAACAATGGTTGTTTTGAAGTAAAAGGACTCTTTTTCTTTTCTTTTCATTGAGGATTTTGGTTCTAAAGAGATGCATCAAAATCATTTGTGAAATAGCAAGTGATCATGCTTCAAAATCTGTACATTCCTACTATTGATTTACTTAAAAACTGTTCAAAAGCAGAATTTGATTTTTGAAAATGCTTTGTTAAGTAAATCTAAAACAAAATGAAAATAAACTCTATTTACAAAAGACTTAACTACTTATCTAACATACTAACAGATATTTATGAGATATTAAATAAAACAAGCATTAGTAGGTTTAAAATACTATATATATATACCACATGCATCGAATTTGAAGTGCTTCCCCCAACTTAAAATTGAGCGGTGTCCTCACTAGCTCTTAAGTTGAGATGAAAACAGGGAATAGTGTGCAAAATGGGGTGGGGGTTAACATTACATGTGGGATTTATCCATAGTAGCATTAGTTTATAAGTAGCAAAATATATAACAAAATCTTTGCATAGTTAATATAGGAAAGCATGTAAAAAGTTTATGTGGTTTTGCACCACTCCTCGATCCATTCTTTGCTCCTTGTTGGTGTTGCTTTGGGCTTTCGCTTTGGTGCTTTTGGAGTTGTAGAAGCACCGCGAGTGGCCTTCACATCTGCATTGTCTTTGAAGGTTGTGCGGGAGTTAGTGCTTGAGCATCGATGGTTGAGCTCAATCTGCACCTCTGGTTCCTTTGAAATTTGTGCAGATGGCTCCATAACTTGATCGTAAGTCCTTCAAGGTCTCAAAGCAATGTCCTTGATCTTGTCTCTTCTTCTTGGTTTGTTTTCTTTTTCGGTTCTTTCTCCTTGGGTTCTTTTGATCCTCCCCTTGCGCTATTGTTTGTTGAATAGTTCTTTGCGCAGTGTTGACTTGAAAATTTTTGGGTGTTTCCCAATTCTTGCCTTTTCTTGATAGCAAGCTCCGTAGCAACTAATCCTAGAATGTCCTCAAGATCCTCAGTGATTCTGATCACAGTTGGCTCCTTTGTTGGTGCTGAAGCACCAGTGGTTGCAGGAACACTCTGCTCTTTAGCAATCTCCTGAGTAGGGACTTCACTTTGTTGCTCTTTTGTACCTGTCTTAAAAACAATGTTAGCAGGAAATAATTGGTCTTTTTGGGCCTGAGGGGGGGTAGTTTCTTGGGTTTGGTGAGTGGGTGGGCCTTTTTCAATGGTAGTGGATTGTGGTGTTTCTTCTTGAGTAACATCAGCTGCAACCTCCTTGGTTGATTCTGGTGGAGGTGGGGTGGTTCCAGTGGATGGTGGAGTGGCTGGTTTTTCTGTTTGTGGGGGAATGATTTGCTCAAGCACAGGTTGCTTGCCTTTCTTCTTTCTCAAAATTTCCTTCAAACTTAGATTGAGATCAAAGTCATCAATCTCATTTTCAGCCTTCTCACTGCTCTCAGTAGCAGTGTCTTCTTCCTCCTCATCAGTTTGTTTTTCCATTTCCTTCAATTCTTTCTCCATCTCATCTTCCTCCTCAGTTTCTTCTGAGTCACTAATCACCACCTTCTCTCTGAGTCATAAATGATTCTGTTAGTGCTTAAGCACGTGGTGCTTGAGCACTAAATTCTGCATTTCCTAAAAAACACTGAAAACATCAAACTGCACAAACATAGTTAATATTTATCAAAAAATTGATGGGTTGCCTCCCAAGCGCTTGTTTTAATGTCTTATGACTGACTATCCTTTTTAGATCAAGGATTTTCAAAATGAATGGTGCTTTCAGTTGCACCATTTGCTCACCATAATACATTTTAACTCTTTGTCCATTTACTTTGAAAGTATTACCGAGTTTGCATCAAATATGTCAATTGCACCATGAGAATATATCTTGACTAATTTGAATGGTCTGTCCATCTGGATTTCAATTTTCAGGGAATAATTTTAGCCTTGAATTGTACAATAGGACCAATCCTCCTTCTTTAAGATCTCTTTGTTGGATTCTTTTATCATGCCACACCTTGGTTTTATCTTTGTAAATTCTAGCATTCTCATAAGAGAAGTGCCCGAATTCTTCTAATTCATTTAGTTCTAAAACCTCTGTTTGCTGCTTGGTCTAGATCAAAATTCAGCTTTTTGATTGCCCAATAGGATTTATTTTCTAGCTCAATTGGCGGGTGACATGCTTTGCCATAAACTATTCTATAGGGGACATACCTAATGGAGTTTTATATGCAGTTCTATATGCCCATAATGCTTCATCTAAATGCAATGACCAATCTTTCCTTGTTGGTCCAACCATTTTTTCTAGCATTCTTTTTATTTCCTATTTGATAGTTTCAACAGCCACTAGTTTGGGGATGATATGCATTAGAAATTTTGTGTTTAATCCCATATTTTGCAAGAAGATTTTCAATAATTTTATTACAAAAATGAGATCCTTCATCATTTATGATTGCCCTAGGGTGCCAAATCTAGTAAATATGTTCTTTTGAAGAAATTTACTCATCGATCTAGCATCGGCACTAGGTAGTGCTCTTGCTTCAACCCATTTAGACACATAATCTCAAAGAACTAAGATGTATTCTTTACCAAAAGAAGTAGGAAAAGGACCCATGAAATCCATGCCCCATACATCAAAAAGTTCAAGTTCAAGAATGTTGGTTCTTGGCATTTCATGTTTTTCGGATATATTACCACTTCTTTGGCATCTATCACGAGTTTTTACTATATAGAATGCATCTTTAAATAAAGAGGGCCAAAAATAACTTTGTTTGTAGTACCTTTCTTTGCATTACTGTGTCCTCCAAAATGACCTCCATATGGTCTTTGTATATGGCGGTGCTCAAGCTAACCGCTTGTTGTTCTTGTTCGAGGACACACTTTCTCATGACTTGAGTGCGGACACATCTTGTATAGGTAAGGTTCATCCCAACGGTATTGTTTTACTATATGGAAAAACCTTCTTCTCTGATAATCCATCCATGCATGCGGGTACAACATTACTTACGGATAGTTAGCAATGTCAAGATACCATGGTGCGAGAATCTCCGGTGCTTGAGCACTAAGTGCAAAAGCACTATATTCATTCTGGATATTGCTAACAAATCTTCATCCGGGAATCTCTTCTTGATTTCTTGAGTACTGTATCATCACCTTCAAGCCTAGATAGGTGATCGGCAACTTGATTTTCTACTCCCTTCTTATCCCTAATCTCAAGATCAAACTCTTGAAGGAGTAGAATCCACCTTATTAGCCTAGGTTTTGCATCTTTCTTTGCAAGCGAGATACTTAATGGCGAGTGGTCGGTATATACAATCACTTTTGTGCCTACTAAGTAAGATCTCGAATTTGTCAAAAGCAAACACCATGACTAATAGCTCTTTCTCGATCCACAGTGTAGTTCACTTGAGCTTCAATTAATGTTTTGCTAGCATAATAAATTGAATGAAACACTTTGTCATACCTTTGCCCTAGGACGGCTCCTACAAGAAAGTCACTAGCATCACACATTAGTTCAAAAGGTTTGGTCGATCGGGTGTTACAATGACAGTGCGATGACCAAAGCCTTCTTGATTTCTGAAATGCTTTTATACAAGATTCATCAAAGTTAAATTGTGTATCTAATTGCAAAAGATTACACAGAGGTTTTGAAATTTTGAAAAGTCTTTGATGAATCTTTATAGAAACTGCATGTCCTAGAAAACTTCTAATCCCCTTGTGAGTTGTTGGTGGTGGCGGTTTTCAATGACCTCAATTTTAGCTTTATCAACCTCAAGACCTTTCTTTGAAACCCTATGTCCTAGTACAATGCCTTCTTGTACCATGAAGTGACACTTTTCCCAATTAAGAACAAGATTTGTATCTTCACATCTTTGGAGAATTTGTTCTAAATTTGATAAACATAAAGGAAATGTTTCTCCAAAGACAGAAAAATCATCCATAAAGATTTCCATGGATTGTTCAATAAAATCAGAAAACAAGGACATCATACATCTTTGAAATGTAGCAGGTGCATTACATAATCCAAAGGGCATTGTAGCGACCGAAAAATCCGGGAAAGGATTCTTCGAAGTTCGGAAGGAAGCCGCCACCAAATTTTAGTTTAAGGGCAAATTCGGAAAATCCCTTTTAGTTTTAAGATAAGGCGTTGTTAGGGTTCGGGAGTCGTTATGTGTGGGGAAGGTATTAGCACCCCACGACATCCTATCGTCTAATTAATTTAGGATTTATTTAATAGTTACCCTTTTATTTGTAAGAAAAAAGACTTATTTAGGTTTTTGTTTTTAGTGCTTGACAAGGGTTGAGTCTTGCTCCTACGTACCTCCAGATGCAATGGAGGAATCAAAGCTACGTAGTTCTTCCTGAAAAAGGTTTGTGGGTTGGTGTTTTTTAGTGTAGGGATCCTAGGATTCCTTGAACTGTACAGCTCACTGATTCTTAGGACGCTGGCTAACCCGATTGTACAACCGACTTAGCCCCCTACTTTTGAAAATAATTTTAGGGTTTTCGAAAGAAAGTGGTTTGGTATGAGGTGAGTTCGTTTTAGAATAGGTATTCTAGAACTCCTGAACTGTACAGCCCATTAGTTCTAGAACGCTGACTAACCCGACTGTACAGCCGACTTAATCCCCTATTTTTTAGGAAAATGGTTTATTCGTATTTGTTAAGTTTGTAGGGTTCTTGGTGCATGCTGACTCATTGGCGAAAATAATGACTAACCGGTTGTACAACCGACTTAGCCGTTTTATTTTTAGAGAAATAATTTATTCGTTGGGTTTGTAGGGTTCTTGGTATGCATGACTCATTGGCGAAAATAATGACTAACCCGGTTGTACAACCGACTTAGCCGTTTTATTTTTAGAGAAATAATTTATTCGTTGGGTTTGTAGGGTTACTGAGCTGTACAGCTCATTGGCCCTAAAATGATGACTAACCCGGTTGTACAACCGACTTAGCCGTTTATTTAATTTTGTGATAAAAATTGTTTATATTTTTGTTGGAAAAGAGGAAAAAAACGAAATAGGGGGTGAACCTATTAAAGTGGGGTTTTATTATTCGCAGGGGGGCTGTATGGATAATAAGTGGTGTGAAAAGGAAAGCCCAGCTCGCATCTGGAAGCCCAGAATGCGGAACTGGGCTTAAGTTGGTGGGGGCGTGCGCGTGAATAACAGGGGTGTGGATAGAAATCTGAATACAAAAAAATAAATTAAAATAAAACTGAAAACGGATACAGGATATAAGGCCCATTTAACAAAACCCTAAACCTAAAAAAACAATCCACCTCTCTCCCACAATACACGGCGCCGCGCAGCACCCATAGAGAGAGAAGCGAGATTTTCGGCCAAGACCCAGGGGAGAGAGAGAGGTTTCAGGCGAAGGGTTCGCCGGTTTTAGGGGAGAGAGTGACGATCGGTTCCTAAAGTGGGGGAGAGGGACGGTTTCGTTTCGGTGATAGGTGGTGAGGGTGGCGGTGAAGATGGCGACAGGGGTGGCGCTGGCGAAGGTGAGTTCCTTTTCTTCTCTGCTTTTCTTTCTTTTCGTTTCTCTCTCTTCCCCTTGTTTACGATCTATCTTGCTTTTTCATTTCAGTTCGGTTTTGGTGTAGAGTGGTGGTGGAGCAGCGGTGGGTTTAAATCTGTGGCGGTGGTCGCGATGGTGGTGAGGTGGTGACGTTTTCGGTGAGAGAGAAACGCGTGGAGTGTGGTGGTGCGGCGGTGATAGAGCGATGGTGGTGGCTCGATTTTTGGCTCTTGGTTCGGCTTTGTGGTGGGTCTCATGGTGGCTCACCGGAGCTTAGCCGGAGAAGAAGATGGCCAGGAGGAGGGTCACCGGAGGTGAGTTTTTTTCTATTTTTGGTTCTGTTTGATTTTTAGAGCTTTCTACGATCGATTCTTTTCTACCCCATTTTATTACGGTTTAAGCTGTTCTTGAGTCGATTAAGCTGTTTATATGTTCATTCACCATATTTTAATTCATATACACAGAGAGAACATAAAAGCGACATCTGAAGATAGCCACAAAGATAAAAAAAGCGCTAAGAATGTATTTTTACATTTTTGTGTGCATCGATTAATTAAAAACCAACTTTGGCCTCCGATTTGTTACGAAAAAAGGATTGAAAAGAAAAACGGGATCTTATTTGGTTGTTGTGGCTCTGTTGTGGTTGTTGCTGCTTTCCCTTGACTGCTACTGTTCTCCTTTCTTACTACTCAGATCTAGAAGAACTCTGTTTAGGTGATTAGGGTTTCAGTGTAAAACCCTAATCATTTTTTACTGATTTTTTTGTACTCGAAATCCCTCCTTTGACTGTGGTCTGATCCCATTTTTATACTAAAAATTCTAGGTTTAGCATTTAATTCTGTTTTCCTTGGGCTTTGAGTGGCTTTGACTTTACTGTGTTTTTTTGGATCTATGGCCAGTTATGATTGGAGAAGCGGTGGAAGATCCTAATTGCAACCCCTGTATTTCTGCATTTTTCTATTATTTTCGGATTCCTATTTTTGTATTTTTAGTGTTACTATTTTTTTTGTATTTTCTGGACTTTTGGACTCTTAAGAGCTTTAAAATTGTAAAATTAACTAAATAGCATTTTTTTTGACATTTTTGGACTTATTATACCGTTTTTAAATTATAAATTAAACTAAATTTTGACATTTTGGACTTATTTGACTCCTAAACAACTTCTAAATTGTAAATTAAAATTAATAGAATTTTTGACACTTTGAACTAGTAAGTGCTTAAATAAATTAAATAAGCAAAGTGAGACTAAAATAGTAATAATAAAAAAACTAAATATGACAGCGACGAGCGGACCGGATTTGACAACCATGACTTTGAGACTAGACCAAAAATAGAAAAATGGGCGCGTTAAAAATAAGCGACTAGAAATAAGCGACTAGAACAAGAAAAGAATACGGACAAAATTGGGGTATAACATTTGCCCCTCTTTATTAATATTTTACTAGAAAGTGCTTAGCTCTAGAACTTTCGTAGTAGAAATAGAAATAAAGATAAGATAAACGCTAATTTTGTCAAAGGGGAAAGTGAAGGTTTGAGAGGAGCAAGGAAGGGTTAACACTCGGTGCATTAACCCGAATCTAAATGAAGGGTCATCAAGGACACGAAGAGCACTAAGACTACGAAGGACCACTTAAGGGTGAAGAAGGAGCGGTAAGGCTCTGAAGGACCACTTAAAGTGCGAAAATTTGCTAGGCCTTAATTGAAGGACCATCGTAGTGTCGAAGGAGCGCAACTAGCTACGGTACTAATTAAGCGGATGCGAGGGGGCCTTTATACTCGGCGGCCATGATGGGTCAAGATCAGTCTAGAAGCGATATGTTGACCATGAAGGGCGTGCGCGTGTCTTAGGGTGACACAACTAGTGCGAAGGACCACGCGAGTGCGGAAGGTCCGTCGGGCTCGACTCGACGTTGCGACTGGGCCACTTAGGGGCCTTTGAAGGGCGTAGTGCTCACGAAGGACCACTCGGGTGCGAAGGGACCAACACGGGGATCCATGATATGATATGGGATTAATTTGGGAATGAAATCTAGGGGACCGAAGCGCTTAGCGTGTCAATCGAAAACTTAGTAAGTGCATTCAAAAATGAGAAGGTAATCTCCATTTGGCGTATTTAATAATGCAATGAAATTGATATGCTTGTATGGGATGTATGCACATGTAATGATTGACATGTGGTGGGGTGATGAATGAAATGCGGGATGACACCTCTCTTTTGCCTTTTGATTCTTTTGGCATTCTCTTTTTGAGTTTTTTTTTTTTTTTTTTTTTTTTTTTTTGCAATCTCTTTTCTTGTTTCATCAACTCGCGGGACTTCCAGTGTGAGATATGAAGCCATCTTTTTTGTATTTATCTTGGTCGACATGTTGGTGATCGCGACTTGTCATAAGAGCTATCCGCTTTTGTAGGAGATTGTGTCATTTCGTGATTAGCAAAAATTTCGTAATGATAGTAATGCTTATGATTATGCCACATGTTTCACAATTCGGTATCATTTATCATAAAACCTCATTTCATAGAGAGAGAATGAAAAGAAGGAAAGTGTTTGATGTTTGATATTGGAAGCCGAGAGTATCACGAAGGCTGCTCGGTGAAGATTACATCGAAGAATAGAGTTGAAAGAAATAGAGAAGCGAACACTAAGCGATTTGTTGGTAGCTAATCTCCTTGAAATAACGCCATCGGCTACTCATATTCACCACCTTGATCCCTCATTGTCCAGACTTTCGGAAGTGTCGTTGGTCTCAGTACTTTGGTCCAATCTTTTGACCCTAATTTTTGCCTGGATCGCCCTTTTGGGTTTTCGATCCATCGGGTCGCTCTAACTTTTGCCTAGGTCGCCCTTTTGGGTTTTCGACCTAGCGAGTTTATTCTTGCTTGGCTCATTTTTTCTCTTTCTTCTATATCATTTCTTTTTCTTATTTGCATCCCTGAGTTGGTGGGAGGTCTTCACCGTCGTGAGAATTAAGGCTCTTCTAGAGAACGATTTCTTCACCACGTGAGGTTCTTCGTAATTTGAGGTTGAGAATCCTTTTGGATAGGTAAGATTTCCTTGGGCACCAGGTCTCTTTCTTGAATTTGTTGAAGACAAACTTTCTTAAGCTTTCTTTGTTCTCATCGATCAATTTGGTCACGACATGGGGCAACCATTTTGTTTGATGACTTCTTTTGTTGCGTTGGGTTGCCCCCTGTTGAGGTGGGAAATGAGGTCCACCCTCGTGTGAGGCCAAAGGAGTGTTTGTGGATCGCGTTCTGCGGGATCTCTTTGATATTCTTTGTTTGTTTGCATGATTTGCCCCATTCACCTTTGGGGTGGTATGGGGAGGGCTATGAGCACGACACGAGGTCTCCAAACAACTCTGCCACCGCGATGTTTTTTTTATTTTTATTTTTTTTTTTTTTTTTTTTTTTTTTTTTTGGGAGATCGTAATGGTGACTAAATCGTTTAACAATCACGAGATCTTGTTACCGGTGGACTTTTAATAGCCTCTTGTGACTTGATGCAATCATGCCATGACGCCAAGCCCGATCGAGACAAGATTCGTGTGAATTTTCTTGGTTTCTTTGTCCTTAATTGTTGTATTCTTTTTGCCTTCTTTGCGCCCTGACTTAGTAGACTTAGTTGCTTCGGCTAGATTCTCATAGGACCTCCCGATCATTTTTGACATTTTCCTCGGTTTGATTAATGAGGTGATCAAGGTTATGCTATGAGTCACCGATGTTGCTATTTTGAGATTTTTGATCTGCGTTAGTCGAAAGTGAAAGCGGATAGAGAAGAAGGCAAAGCAAACAAATGAGGAGATAGAATGAGAATTTATCGAGAGAATTCAAAATGCTATTTTATTAATAATGGTGCTTGAAATGAAACATGCGTGCCCTTATTGAAATTTCCTAAGGCCTTTGGCGAGCCATAGGATTCGCATCCTGAGAAAATTACTTTGAATTGAAAATCACGCGGAAAAATCAACGATCTCTCGGTTCTTGAACTCTTTATTTCTTTGGAGAAAAGCGACACCGTCTTGGTACTTTGATAACTCTCACCAAGCTTCTTTGTTTAATCATTACATTCCTTAAAGTTCGGTTTGCTGCGTCAATGAGGCCTTGAGCGATGTGCTTTAAGGGATAACAATTTTCGGTGAGTGTGCAGTTGCCTTGCGTGGAACTCACGGTGGCTTTTAGGTCGTGTCCTCTTGGGAATGGGGCTGAACCGGTCTCATCGGCGAGGAGAAATCACATTGTGGTGATAAGTTGGTGCGCAGTCGGTGTATGATGTGGGAATGGGGTCATATTGGGAGGACCCTTGATGGCTTGATCTTTCTTTGGAGAATTATAGTGTGAATCTCCTTGATTTTTACTATGGCGTTGACTTCCCCTTTCTTCTTATTGAACATAGTAGGAGTTAAAGTCGAATTATATGAGTGATCTTCCAGTCCTCATTGCATTTTCTACTCTTCCTCCTATGGTAACCATGTGCGAGAAGTTTGAAGATACTCCCCTATCAATTTGTCATAGTAGGGGATGGAAGAGTTTCCATGAACATGGCAACCATTTCTTTTTCTAATAGAGGTGGCGCGCACAATGCGCCAACCTCTCTCGGTATTTGGCGTATTCCTTGAAGGACTCGTTGTCTCTTTTGGTCATGTTTTGCAGCTGTGTCCTATCAGGAGCCATATCGATGTTATATTTGTACTGCTTAAGAAAAGCATCGGCCAGATCTTTCCAACATTGGATATGAGCACGTTCCAACTGCGTATACCAGCTCGCAGCTGCCCCAGCTAGACTGTCTTGGAAGTAATGAATAAGCAGCTGATCATTGCGCGCAAACTGAGCCATTTTCCTGCAGTACATAGTCAGATGATTAAGAGGACATGTTGCCCCTCGATACTTATCAAAGTCTGGCACTTTGAACTTATAAGGAATGACCACATTGGGGACGAGACATAGGTCATACGCGTCCTCCATTCCCACATTGGATCCTTCCACAACTCTTAGACGCTCTTCTAGCATTTGCAGCTTATCTTTGGCTTGAGGATCTTCAGCGTGGTAACCACGAGAAAGGCCAACCACATTGTGAGGAACGGGGCGAGCATGATTCTTGAAGTCAGGTCCGAGAATTTGAGAAAGCCCTTGGGTGGTGCCATAAGTTTTGTGCTGGATTTGTTCTGTCTCATTACCAACATTGTTTCCTGCTATTCCATCCTGATCCTGTGCGGCAACCCCAGAAATATCTTCTTCATTGACAACGTCCATGGTCGGAGGCGTGTAACCTTGTGGTAGACCCCATTGAGGCCATTGCACACCCTGAGTGTTGGGACCAGAGTTAGGTGGACGGGGCATGTTTGTGGCCTGGTCATTGATGCCCCCAGCTGAAATGTTGTCGCTCGCATTCTTCTCGGTGAGAAGCTTCAAAATCTCGGTCATCTGATCTTTCAAACCCAGCATGTCATTCATTTGTTCCTTCAGCTTTTCAATGTCATCCTTCAACACCTGATTGTCTTCGTTCTCGGCCATGTTCCTTGCTTGAGAGCGAGTCCAATAACGATGTTGATGAACCAGTTTGCCTTTTTCTGTTTTTTTTTTTTTTTCAATGCATGATGTTAGTATGAAATGTAAATGAAATGGTAATGTATGCGCATGAAATGTATGTGTATGTATGAGATGATAACATATGATTTGATTTTATCACGCTGGGGAGTTATAAACTTTCATTTGGAGAGTAAAGTACAAAATTTAATTTTGACTTTAGCATGCATGGCTTCTCTCCAAAATAAAACTTTTAACTCCCTGACGCTTATTTCAAAATTCTGTAATGCAAAAAAAGAAAAAAATGCATGTAATATAAAACGTTTATTTCAATATGCATGTGATATACTTTCTAAAAAACTTTGCGGAAATAACAATTTTGATTTTTGTTTTGGATAAAAAAGGCGGTATGCATTAATGTTTGTTTGAATGCAAGGGTATAGAGCTCCTTCGTGAACCTAGGAAGGTACCTTATGGAGTGGGTCTAAAGTTTTCTTTATAGTGGACCTCACCAGGATGGTTCTAAAGGATCCTACACATGGTTCCTAGAGCCAAGGACCCCAGTCAAGAACAACGACCCAGCCAATAGGCAAGCTATTAGAAGGGATAGCATCCTCAAAAGGAATCAAACTCTAGGTGAGATTTTCGTGACCACCCAACGAGGCGCGTGCGTCCATGAGCCATCACTACGCAATCTCGTTCTAACTTAGGTTTATGCTCGGGTCCGGGTAGAGGACTTTTCTCACATGTGTGAAGTGTAGAAGTGCAGTGTGTGTAGGAGCAAAATAAACCCAAAGCTGCAAAACAAAACAAACATACATACAAGATATCGTCGTCTACCCTAAGGTTTACACAAATAAATAACATATATATGCAAAAAGCAAATAAATAAATAAAAGGGTAAAAATTGAATTAATCCTAAATTATTTAGACTAGGTTTTGACTCTCTAAAAAGTTAAGTCCCCAGTGAAGTCGCCAGCTGTAGCGACCGAAAAATCCGGGAAAGGATTCTTCGAAGTTCGGAAGGAAGCCGCCACCAAATTTTAGTTTAAGGGCAAATTCGGAAAATCCCTTTTAGTTTTAAGATAAGGCGTTGTTAGGGTTAGGAGTCGTTATGTGTGGGAAGGTATTAGCACCCCACGACATCCTATCGTCTAATTAATTTAGGATTTATTTAATAGTTACCCTTTTATTTGTAAGAAAAAAGACTTATTTAGGTTTTTGTTTTTAGTGCTTGACAAGGGTTGAGTCTTGCTCCTACGTACCTCCAGATGCAATGGAGGAATCAAAGCTACGTAGTTCTTTCTGAAAAAGGTTTGTGGGTTGGTGTTTTTAGTGTAGGGATCCTAGGATTCCTTGAAGCTATCTGACTCACTTGATTCTGGGGCCATTTGGCTAACTTGGATTGTACAAGCAGAGCTTAGCCCCTACTTTTGAAAATAATTTTAGGGTTTTGAAAGAAAGTGGTTTAGTATGAGGTGAGTTCGTTTTAGAATAGGTATTCTAGAACTCTGAACTGCATGTCTGACCCATTAGTTCTAGAGCAATGACTAAACATTATCTGGTAGACTTAATCCCCCTATTTTTAGGAAAATGGTTTATTCGTATTTGTTAAGTTTGTAGGGTTCTTGAAGTATGCTGACTCATTGGCGAAAATAATGACTAACCGGTTGTACAACCGACTTAGCCGAATTTTATTTTTAGAGAAATAATTTATTCGTTGGGTTTGTAGGGTTCTTGGTATGCACTGACTCATTGGCGAAAATAATGACTAACCCGGTTGTACAACCGACTTAGCCGTTTTATTTTTAGAGAAATAATTTATTCGTTGGGTTTGTAGGGTTACTGAGCTGTACAGCTCATTGGCCTTAAAATGATGACTAACCCGGTTGTACAACCGACTTAGCCGTTTATTTAATTTTGTGATAAAAATTGTTTATATTTTTGTTGGAAAAGAGGAAAAAAACGAAATAGGGGGTGAACCTATTAAAGTGGGGTTTTATTATTCGCAGCTGTATGGATAATAAGTGGTGTGAAAAGGAAAGCCCAGCTCGCATCTGGAAGCCAGAATGCGGGCCGGGCTTAAGTTGGTGGGGCGTCTTGGCGTGAATAACGAGGGTGTGGATAGAAATCTGAATACAAAAAAATAAATTAAAATAAAACTGAAAACGGATACAGGATATAAGGCCCATTTAACAAAACCCTAAACCTAAAAAAACAATCCACCTCTCTCCCACAATACACGGCGCCGCGCAGCACCCATAGAGAGAGAAGCGAGATTTTCGGCCAAGACCCAGGGGAGAGAGAGAGGTTTCAGGCGAAGGGTTCGCCGGTTTTAGGGGAGAGAGTGACGATCGGTTCCTAAAGTGGGGAAGAGGGACGGTTTCGTTTCGGTGATAGGTGGTGAGGGTGGCGGTGAAGATGGCGACAGGGGTGGCGCTGGCGAAGGTGAGTTCCTTTTCTTCTCTGCTTTTCTTTCTTTTCGTTTCTCTCTCTTCCCTTGTTTCTGATCTACTGTTTTTTCATTTCCAGATTCGGTTTTGGTGTAGAGTGGTGGTGGAACGGCGGTGGGTTTAAATCTGTGGCGGTGGTCGCGATGGTGGTGAGGTGGTGGCGTTTTGGTGAGAGAGAGAACGCGTGGAGTGTGGTGGTGCGGCGGTGATAGAGGCGATGTGGTGGTGGCTCGATTTTTGGCTCTTTGGTTCGGCTTTGTGGTGGGTCTCATGGTGGCTCACCGGAGCTTAGCCGGAGAAGATGGCCAGGAGGTCACCGGAGGTGAGTTTTTTCTATTTTTGGTTCTGTTTGATTTTTAGAGCTTTCTGCAGTGCGATTCTTTTCTACCCCATTTTATTACGGTTTAAGCTGTTCTTGAGTCGATTAAGCTGTTTATATGTTCATTCACCATATTTTAATTCATATACAGAGAGAACATAAAAGCGACATCTGACATAGCCACAAAGATAAAAAAAGCGCTAAGAATGTATTTTTACATTTTTGTATGCATCGATTAATTAAAAACCAACTGGCCTCCGATTTGTTACGAAAAAAGGATTGAAAAGAAAAAGCAGGATCTTATTTGGTTGTTGTGGCTCTGTTGTGGTTGTTCTTTGCTTTCCACTTGGTGCTCTTTGTTCTCCTTTCTTACTACTCGGATCTAGAAGAACTCTGTTTAGGTGATTAGGGTTTGAGTGTAAAACCCTAATCATTTTTTCTTGATTTTTTGTACTCGAAATCCTCCTTTGATTGTGGTGCGATCCCATTTTATACTAAAAATTCTAGGTTTAGCATTTAATTACATTTTCCTTGGGCTTTGGTGGCTTTGACTTTCTGTGTTTTTTGGATCTGTGGCCCAGTTAATGATTGGAGAAGCAATTGGAAGATCCTAATTGCAACCCCTGTATTTCTGCATTTTTCTATTATTTTCGGATTCCTATTTTTGTATTTTTAGTGTTACTATTTTTTTGTATTTTACGGACTTTTGGACTCTTAAGAGCTTTAAAATTGTAAAATTAACTAAATAGCATTTTTTTGACATTTTGGACTTATTATACCGTTTTTAAATTATAAATTAAACTAAATTTTGACATTTTGGACTTATTTGACTCTAAACAACTTCTAAATTGTAAATTAAAATTAATAGAATTTTTGACACTTTGAACTAGTAAGTGCTTAAATAAATTAAATAAGCAAAGTGAGACTAAAATAGTAATAATAAAAAAACTAAATATGACGACGCGAAGCGGACCGGATTTGACAACCATACTTGAGACTAGACCAAAAATAGAAAAATGGGCGCGTTAAAAATAAGCGACTAGAAATAAGCGACTAGAACAAGAAAAGAATACGGACAAAATTGGGGTATAACGGGCATTCTCCTAAAAGCAAATGTACCATATGGACATGTAAAAGTAGTTTTATCTTTGGTCCTTAGGGTCAATGGCAATTTGATTATAACACGAGTAGCCATCTAAGAAAGCGATAAAACTCCTTTCTGCTAGTCTATCTAACATCGATCAATAAAGGGCAATGGAAAGTGATCTTTCTTGGTTGATTTATTAAGTTTTCTGTAATCCATCTGATTCTCCACCCGATTCATTGTTCTTGTGGGAATTAGTTCATTTTTTGGTTGGCTATTCTTTGTGACTCCCCTTTCTTGGGAACACATTGTGCTGAGGCTAACCCATGTACTATCTTCAATTGGGTAAATAATCCCGACATCTAGCCATTTAATTATTTCCTTTTTAACAACCTCTTTCATGATTGGATTTAGCCTTCTTTGTGCCTCAATCTTTGTTTTTAGCATTGTCTTCTAGATTTATTCTATGCATACAAATAGAGGGCTAATCCCTTTAATGTCCGCCATTTGCCATCCTATTGTTTTTATGTTTTTAAGGGTTTCAATTAAATCATGCTCCTGCTCTAATGATAGATCGGATGCAATGATAAGCGGAAGTGAATCATTATCCCCTAAGAAAACATACTTTAAGTGTTTTGGCAATTCCTTGAGTTCTAGTTTGGGAGGTTGTTCAATTG
The DNA here is from genome assembly GCA_020916435.1 of Oxytropis ochrocephala. Lineage (NCBI taxonomy): Eukaryota > Viridiplantae > Streptophyta > Magnoliopsida > Fabales > Fabaceae > Oxytropis > Oxytropis ochrocephala. Next base: position 28,223,709 of record CM037089.1, read on the forward strand.
AAGGTAAGTTTTCTTAAGGTTAGGGTCTTCTAAATTTAAAGATTCAAAAGTTCTAGACCATACCTTAGGTTTAACTTCCTCTGTTGTCGGTATGCCTTGTTCTTGCATTTGACCTCGGGAAGTGCATAAGCACTGATGCTAAAGCACTAGTCGGATGGTCATCTTGTTTGTTGAATTATACGCACGGATGATCAAGTGATATAGCGAGAACATTCTTCTTGCTCCTCTGCTTTGGATACTTCATTGCTTTCATCACATTGAATTTCACTTCTTGATCATTCACCCTCATGGTTAGTTCTCCTTTTTGAACATCAATAAGTGTCTTACGGTTGCAAGAAATGGTCTTCCAAGGATTCTTGACACATTTTCATCTGCAACAAAATCAAGAATAACAAAATCTGCGGGAAACACGAATTTGTCAACCTTGACTGGAATATCTTCAACTATCCCATACGGATATCTTTGTTGATCTATCTCGCAAGGGATAATGTTACAGAGGTAGGCTTTGCATTACCAATTCCTAACTTCTCAAAGATAGATTTAGGCATCAAGTTGATGCTTGCACCTAAATCACATAGAGCTCTCTCCTGTATAGTTGTTGCCTATAGAGAAAGGAATTGTAAAGCTACCGAGGATCTTTCAATTTTATTGGAATTTTATTCGTAAAATTGAACTAACTCCTTTGACATTGCAATAGTTTGAAATTCACCTAATCTCTTTCTTCTACAAATGATATCTTTCATAAATTTAGCATAATTAGGCATTTGTTGTAAAGCTTCAATCAAAGGAATATTAATGTGCAATTGTTTTAAAACATCTAAAAACTTCTTGAATTGCTTCTCTCTCATGCATTTTTTTAATCTTTGAGGGAATGGAGGAGGTGGGTGTTGATAACTAACACAGGATTTGGTTCTTTTTGAGAAGTGGAAGCTTACGGTGCTTACACATTCGAGTTTCTTTTTCTTTTTGAGTTTTTCTCACTTATCTACACCTTCATTCTCATAGGGCTCTGTGAGATCCTTACCACTTCTCGGTGATATGGCCTTTACTTGTTCTTTTCCTTGCCTTTGAGATGTGGATGCTTACATGTATTGGATGGTAGAACACTGCAGGTCTTTGATACATAGCATTTGCTAATTGACCTACTTGAGTTTCTAAGTTTTTATGGAAGCATCTTGAGTTTGCCTTCTTTGTTCTTGTTTCACTTATGAATGATTTAAGCGGGCTTTCTATCGAATTATCATGGGCGGTTTGTTGTTGCCTTTGATAATTTTGATATATCTGGGTTGTGGGCTGGTGCTTGAGCTCTGGTGCTTGAACACACTGGTGCTTGAGCAATTGTTATTACTTGGTCCCCACTTAAGATTTGGGTGATTTTTCCGGCCCGGGATTATAGGTGTTAGAGTAAGGGTTGTTATTCCTATTATTATTATATCTATTTTGATCCACATAGTTAACTAACACAGATTACTTGAGCACTCTTCATAGAGGTGGGCTCCTCCACGATAAACACAACTAGGTGCTCCTTGAGGTGCTTGTTCTATGGTCGCAATGAAGTTTCTCTTTGGTTTAGGTGTAATTGAACTAGGTGTAGTGAAAGTTTTAATCATGTTAGCCAATGTGGCAACTTCGAAAGATTAGGGATGAAATTTCACTAAGTTCATGTACTCGAAGCTTTCTTTTGGGCACTTGCCCTTTGGTGAGGCCAGCTAGAACTATTCGTTGCTACCCTATCAATTAATTCACAAGCTTCATTATAAGCCAGATTCAATAAAACACCCACGATGATGCATCAAGCATAATTACAGTTTGGGGCTCTAATCCATTGTAAAATGTTTCCATCTCAGTATAATGGTAGCGGACCATGATGAGGACATTTTCTAAGCAATTCCTTCCATCTTTCCCATGCCTCAAACAATGATTCAAACATCTCTTTGTTTAAAAGATGTAATGTCATTTCTCATCCTAGCATTTTTGATTGGTGGGAAGTATTTTGTGAGAAATTTTTTGACTAATTCATTCCATGAATGAATTGAATTAGGCTCTAAAGAATTTAACCATGATTTAGCTTTATCTTTTAATGAATATGGAAATAACTTTAGCCTAAATGCATCCTCACTTACACCAGGTATGATGAAATTGCTACATACTTCTAAAAACTGTTTTAAATGCTCATGGGGTCATCATGTGAAAATCCCCAAACCGACCAATTGTTTGCAGCATTTGAAACATCATTGGTTTAAATTCAAAATGGACAGCATTAATATGAGGCCTAGCAATGCTAGTCTGCATATTTTGATGATCAAACATGGCATAATCCCTCATGGGCCTATCTCTATCATTAATCATGCCTATAGGGTCCATGTATATGAATTGATGTCTATGATTTAATCCTACATCAGGAATTGAATTACCTCTGACAGTGTTATGGCTTGATCCTTCATCTTCTTGCTGTGTTTGGTGCACAGGTTCTTGTCACTGTATATCATGCGGTATTTATCTTGTTTGTGGCATCCCTAGTGGTATTACTGGTTCAGCCATATTGCTGTGTTGTTGGATTTCCCTCTGAAGTCTTAATTGTCTCCTGAATCTCCTTTCAATCTCTGGATCAAAATCAAAATTTGGTGGTGGTCTTCTTGGCATAGGCTAGTGCTTAAGCACTTGTTCTCGCATGAGAATAACACTACCAAAAAGCGATAAAAAAATAAAAACACTCTTTTACTAACTAAACAAACTAAAAATTATTGGCAATCCCAAACAACTGGCGCCAAAAACTTGGTGTGTGAAATAAGCATGTGCAAGTATACAGATCACAAACAAGTAATAAAGAGTAAGTAAAGATCGTTCCCACGAGATTGACTAATTTTTAATGTGTTTGTTTAGCATAGGTAAACTAGTGTGTCTACAACTATTCGAGAGATTTGTGGTTGGTTTTTGGAATATAGAAAAAGCAGAATTTAAATACTGTAGAGGATGTAATTTAAGAGAGAGTTGAGATGCTTTTACCATATGAGTTCCTTGTGAGAATGTTGTCTTTGTCTTTCGGTGCTTGAGCACACGGTGTGATCACTTAGTGTAGATACATCAGTTAAGGGTGGTGTGCAAGCTCAATAAACCCTTGTTTTTTGCGATAAAAAGGCAAGTGTGTCAAACTCCTCGCCTCCTTTCAAGTGGTTCAAGTTGCTAAATACTTTCCTTAGTAAAACCCCACACATGAACAAAGACTATGCTAATTACTTTTGAATTAGCATGGAATTACTAAAGTGACTTTGTGGAAAACAAATTTCTCATCAAAGACTTAAATAAACACTTGCCTTTGCTTCTAGTTCTTGAGATCTAGTTGTAAGTCAATCTCTTGTAAATACAACTCCCCCTTGTTCTAAGTTAACCTTAAAACAAGTTTAATTCAAGTACAAGAACTAGTAAGTGAGGCACCCTTTTGGACAACACAATAGTTCTCACGAGTTCATCATATGACTAGAGCATCCCAACTAAGGAATTTAGCTCATCATCGTCCACATAAAGTAATTAAACAAAGCAAGTAAAGAAAGCATTGTAAATAACTTGGAAATGTAAATTGCTTAAAAGTAAATTGCTTGAATGGACAAGTCTTGCAAGAAAGTAAATTGCTTGATTGGACAAGTCTTGCAAGAAATTAAATAACAAGAAAGTAAATAAAGAGTAAGATGAAGAACATGAAATAAGAACTTAATATTAATGAAGAACACTTGATTCTCAACTAGGAAGAAGTGAAGAATAGAGATGTCAATTCCTTCTTACCTTCCTCTTAAGTTTAGAGTAATCAAAGTGAAGTAAAAAGACTTGGAAATAAAATGAAGAACAAGATGAACTTTAATCTAAAACTACTATTGTATCTATATGGTAATCTATATATTTTTCTTCTTTTTTTACAAGAGATGAAAGAGTCCTATTTATAGAAGTAGGAGATTTCCTTCCATGGAGGGTTTTCTTTGTCTTCAAGTATTTGACTTCTTTGCTTGCTTGTGAAGTTTTCTTTGACCATCATGTGACTTATCCTAGTTATTTTGCAGGTGTCAATTGTTGTCACTTTGAATGGGAAACATTCCTTTGAGTGGGAAACATTCCTTTTGAAGGGGTCCAATTAGTTGATGACATTTGGCTTGGTGTAATGATGATGTTTGTTGTTTTTATCCCATAGATGACTTCTTTGGTAACTTGATAATTGATTCCATGTGATCACTGAGCTAGTAGGAGGCCAGCAAGGCTCATTAGAACGAAATCAAATTGAGGTGCTTCCAATGTGGGGTCTTGTGCTACTTGCTTCATTTGCATGCTTTTTGCATGCTTTGGTGCTTAAGCACTCGATGCTTAAGCACTTAATGCAAAATCACGAGAATCTGCAAAAGTACTCAACAAACATATCAAACATACCAATTTGTATATAAATTGAACTTCTATCTCCTTGATAATGTATTTTATGATTTTCATCTCTTTTTATTGTATTTACAAGTTTATTGCATTGGTTTCAAACATTTATCTAAGTAAAGACTATGAATAACTCTATATAAAATAGAGTTATCAAGAAATAAAACCAACCGTCGAAAGGCCACGGATACATTCTAGTAGGGATTGATTACTTTACTAAATGGGTAGAGGCAATACCTTTAGCCAATGTAGATCAAGAAGCAGTGATAAAGTTTATTCAAAATCATATCATTTATAGATATGGAATTCCAGAAACCATTACTACAGACCAAGGTACCGTTTTCTTTGGTCGAAAAATGGTAGATTTCATTTCTTGAAATTGGTTTCAAGTTATTGACCGACAATCGCGTACTATGCACAAGCCAATGGCCAAGTAGAGGCTGCCAATAAAATCATTATTAATTTGATTAAAAAGCACGTTGGGCGTAAGCCTAGAAGTTGTACGATTCTCTTGACCAAGTGTTATGGGCTTGTCGAACTTCACCTAAAGAGTCTATAAACACCACTCCTACGGAGTTAACATTTGGGCATGATGCGGTGTTACTGTCGAGATTTGTTTACAATCAACAAGGATTCAAAAACAATGTGAAATTCCTTTTGATCATTATTGGAATATGATGATTGATGAATTGGTTGATGTAGGCGAAGAGAGGTTGTTAGCTTTAGAAATGCTTATTCGACAGAAAGAAAGAGTAGCTAAAGCCTACAATAAAAGGTTAAGTTAAAAACCTTTGAGGAAGGGGAGTTAGTTTGGAAAGTCCTATTACCTATGGATAAAAAGATAGAGTTTTAGGCAAATGGTCACGGGGTGGGAAGGCCCATTTCGCGTGTTGCGTTGCTTTTCGAATGGCGCTTATGAAATCGAAGAGTTGGGTGACGAAAATAGGACCTTTAGAATAAATGGCAAGTATTTAAAACGATACAAGCCAACGTTAACTGAAATAAAGATTGAGCAATTATAAGTAAACCAAAGTTGTTCATAAATGGCAATGTATAAAGAAATTGTTAAAAGTTACACACTGACCATTTTAGAATGCTAAGCTATTACAATCTTAGAAGGTCGACAAGGTAGCCTTATGCCTCTCCATAATGCTAACACTTAGAGAAATAGAGGTGTTGAGAAGATCTGACTCTTTGTCGAGGTCAGCGAGAATAGCTTGGTGCTTGTCAATCTTCTCCAAGTGCTCTATAGCTGCCATTGCTTTGGTAGTCTTGGTGGACGAAGAAGCATCACTCATGCGTTCGACGATCAGGCCCTTCTGATGCTTAGCATTAGACAATTTGAGTTGAAGGGTCTTTATCTCTTCATCAATGCGCGCAATCTGCATCCCATTCAGCGATTGCTTTCGTCATTATTTGCTTGGGTCTCAAGAGCTTCGAGGTCGTCTTGATCGACCTTAGAGAGGCGAGTTCCACCTCGCGAGTTGAGTCTCTTGAACCTTGCGCTTAGAGGTGGTCGGCCAGTTGGTTGATCAAAGAGAAAGTTGCTCAAAAATAGGGCCAAATTCCATGAAGAACGAAAGGACATTTTGAGGAGGGTCTAATCTGGTGATCTTACGAATGAGGATTTTACCTCAAGATACGGATGAGTCATTCTCAATGGTTGCTACCAAGTCCTTCTAACACCTTCGTCTTCAAGCGCAAAGCGGGCTTTCGATTGTCTCTTGGTTGATAGAACTTAGAGAATTGTTCGAGGAATCGCAAACCAAAGCGGCTCGACGAGCTCTTGAGGCTTAACATAATCTTCAAAGCGCGCCAAGGGATCCGTCTTCTTTAGCTCACCAATTCTTGATCGTTGTGACGTATTGTTGGATGACTCTTTGGCGAAGCACCTTGATCTGCAGCTACCTCTACTCTAGGCTCCTGCGGTTCTTGATCGACCATATTTGCTTGAGGGATTTCGACGGAGGCAGCCACTACTACGGTCCCGGTTGTTGGAATGGTAAGTTACGGAACTTGGCGGTTTCTCAACAACGATCTCCGCTCGATTTGCCGGCCGATTGGAATAGCCTCCTCATGAGAGCATTCTCTTCGACGACCGCCTCTTCTTGCTCGACATTTCGGCAAAGACTTGGCGCAAACTCCTCGAAAATGGGAATCTCGGGGTTCTCCAATGCTTGGAAAATTTCTTTGATTGCACCTTGAGGAGATGAAGGAAAAGGGAGCATAGGGATTGACGACTCTAGATCGTGACCTCAACCATAGACCGAACTTCGAGATTGTTCACGAAAGCGATCCACCCACCTATGCAAAGCAAGGTATATCAGTCAAGTTAAGGATTGGAAAGCGAGGCCAGAATAAGTCTAATCTAATGTCGAAAGGAGTTTACCTCTTGTACCTTAAGTCTCTTGATTGGAGGAGAAGAAGGTGGTTCAGGAGTCTCATCAATAATGATGCCTTGAGTGCCCTTTGAATCTCGGGAAGATTTCTTTTCTTCGACCTCGAGTGAGGGGATGTTATCATCACTTTCGATTGTCTGCAAAAAGAATTTGGGTTATGACAGAAAGCGAATGACAAAGGGAAGAGAAATTTGACGGATTAACAAGGCAAGAATATAGTACCTCATCTTCGGGGAGGACCATTTTCCTTTTAGCTTTGAGTCTGCTGGGGATTTTGCCAGGTTGTTTCCCAAACGAAGGTTTTCGACATAAGTAAAAGTCGTAATCAAAAATAACTTGAAGCGAATAAATGGCAACATACCTTCTTTAGGACAATGTCTGGAGTAGATCTCGCGTCCACTATTTTCTTGGTTCTTTGGAGGAGATTTTCTTTGTGGTAGCCTTGCCTACTTTGGTCTTGACTTGGGTGCGGAGTTGACTGACGTCGAAAACATTGGTAAGAAAAAGAAATAAAACACAGGAAGAAGTGAAGAATACAGGTTGTTTGAAGGGAAGGTGCCACCAATTTCTTCATAATGTTTTTCTGCAAAGGCATCACTAGCCTCCCCAGCAGCAGTGGTATAGTAACTAGTCCACCATTCATGAAATTCCTTAGTGCATGAGAATCGGGGTTGAATCGAGAGGTTCAAATTCGGGGCCCTATAGTGGAATTTCTTGAAGGCATGTTTGTAGGCTACCATTGTTTACGGATTCGAAAATTCTCGCCTATGAAAACACACTTGGCAGTCGAATCGACAAAGGCCAGCCCATGCTCGCGAATAAGCGGGAAGTATCTCTTAATTCGAAGCTATTTTTAGCTTTGCAGTGGTAAGTCGGTAGAAAGAATAGCGGGAGAGAGGTAGGCTTGCGGTTGGGTAATCTCCTCGGCTTGTTCGTAAGAAGAAGAAGGAAATGGTTCTTGAAACCAAGTTGGACCGAAAGGCCTTTGCCTGAAAGGAGCCATAGAGTCTACTGAAACTTGTGCACTTCGGGGAACATGTCGAAGTGAATTTGAAAAGACTCTTACGGAGGAATATTTATCGCTTGGGTTTTTGGTGAGCTAGTCGAATCCCTTGATCCTCCTAGATTTTAAGGTTGAGTGAGCAGACTTAGGGATATCTGAGACCTAGTCGAGACTCAAAAGTGGCTAGCGACCACAATTGCAATAACCACAAGGGGCAGAGGCCAAGAACTTGTTGGTGGGTTCGTCTTCTTTCGATTCTAGAAAAAGCATTGTCGAGCTCACGATAGAGAGAACCCAACAACGGTTTAGCAAGGTTAATGTCTTCTTTCTCGTGGAGTCAATTTTGCCGGTGGAATGTAAGTTTTAGAAACACAGGTGAGCGGAGTGCGAGAAAAAAAAAGGATAACCAAAGGGTTAAGAAGGCTACGTGTTCCTTTAGCGAGACAATCGTGTCATTGTCACGTTTATGGTGTTACGTGATGTAAGGAGCAAAAGTGGCATTATTGAAAGTGAATGGGTATACATAATCGAGATTGGCGTGGTCAAAAGTCTCACCTGGGGTTTTGCACTGTGATGGGGCGACATCTAGTAAAGTGGGAGTCGGCATGCCACATCTCAAGTGAAGACTATGAGTGGCACGGCCCCGTAAGCGCATAGCGCCCAATATCAAGTCTTTGTCATACTTAGGCCCATACCTAGACAAGCTGGATGAGATCGAAAATACCTTGTTTTTTCAGGACGTCGGCCTTTTTAGCCTCTACCTTGTCGAGCCAATCTATGTAAATCGTTGGTCGAGCCTAGGAGCGACTCTAAAGACCCACGGAAGGACTATTCGAAATTCTAAATGAAAAGGGGTCTTAGTGAAAATTCAGGTTGAAGACAGGCATGGTCGGGAAAATTTTGAAACCTCAGTATTTTCTAATAAGATATCGTGTAGAGAGGCCTAGATATGCATGAGTATAAACCCTAGTAGAGGAATCAATACAGGTTTGCCATTGAACCGCTCGACTATCGTGAATGTCGGGCTCATCAACAAAGCCATCAAGGGTTTTGTAGTCCGTTGGTTTCGTCGTTTTTAGTGGAACATTCAAAGCGAGCAGAGGAAGCCATGAGAGATAAAAAGCGAATACGAGGCGAAATTCAAGCGTGGATTGGAGAAAGGAATGAAAGTTTGAAACTTTAGTGATTTTGGGGATTTTTGCAAAACGCAGAGAATGAAGAATGCGAGAAAGACTTCACAAAGGTTCAAACCGAGTAAAGAGGAATATGAAGGGTTGTAGCCGTTTATATATGTTGGGAAGCTACGATTATTGGCACGTTTCGCCATAACTCGCGCGTTCGCGACGTTTGAGAGGCGTGATGGCCCACCAACTACGCATAGCGTGGGCCAATAAGGCGGTTCGTTTTGCCTGTGCAAGTAATGATGGTTGTCTTTTCGACCCATTGTTGAAATGCAAAAGGCGGTAGAAATGACCATTGCACGATATTCAAAAATGCCTTTTCTTCCCTCCATTCCTTATTCCGTCGAAAAAACATTTTTTTGGGGCAATCTGTTACCTCAAAATTCCAACAAGGGCATTAAATTAAGCTTTAAATGGTATTGATTGCACATTTAATAGTGATACGTGAACTGCAGTCAATGTTCAAGTCAATATACCATAAATTCAACAACAAAGTTGTGCAAGTCTTGACAATGCAAGTAAACTTCGGCGGACTTGGTTCTTCAAGCTACGAAGCAATGCGTAAACCTTCGACGAGAGAGGCCCAATTGTTCGACGAAGGCGGGTCCAATAAGCCACAAATCCTTCGACAACAAGGTGGTCAAGCGCAAGGAGCGGCGTGATTAGTGGCGGTTATTTCCCTAGTTTTTAGGAAGTGGTTATCGTGCTTGCCCACGATTGTGTCGAGAGTATAAATACTCCCTTGTAATAGGAAAAGCAGGTCACCACATTTTACAAAAACACCGAGAAACTCAACTTCCAAGCCAAAGCGAAACAAGAGTGAATCAGATTATATTATGCGTGTTGGTGTACCACCTTCTTCTTTCTATCATTTTAATGCAATTTTTTACTGTTTTCACGTTTGTTGCTTTCTTACTTTCATTACGCTTTCAAACTATCTCTTCCTACTATTTTTCGTTTCTTACGCACGCTAAAAGACACAAAACACAAAGGCAATTGTCAAAGAGATTTTCTAGTTTGATCTCACAGTCTTAATATTGAAAACTAGTGATTGTTTGCTAAAAACACCAGCAAACAGTGAGGCACATTTGTAGAAGGCCCCACAATAGTCTCGGTGACAATAGATTTTCCTTTAGCTTGATCTTAGGAACGTCATCGAGGCAAATGGCGTGAGGCATTTTTCTGTGGGACCTCTTTCCTCACTGTATTCATTGGAACAACAAAATCAGCTTTCTTTACAAGATTTGTATCTGTAACTCCGTGCTTGCAGTTCTGAGACAAGTGCCCGATGCAACTACATGATCAGCAAAATAACGACACATATTCCTATTCAACATCAATAAGAAAAGCATACCCATCTCTCTACTAACAATTGGTCTCGAGGAGGCACATTTAAGTCAATATCTATCAGAACTCTGGCAAAATGACCAAAGGATCGCTTAGCAGTGGCTTCATCTAGAGCAATGGGGACGCCAAGACTCCCGCTAATTTCAAACAATATTTTCGGCCTCCAGTATTCGCGAGAATGACCACACAATCAAACCCAACAGTGAGAAGTAGATTGTTTGGTGGAGTAGGGGTCAGGCGTCCAAGCCGAAAAACGTAACACTCCCAATTGCAAATTATAGGTTCCCCGAGACAAAACACATATTGAAGATCAATGATAGAAGAAAAGCAAGACCAATCAGCTACAAGATTCCAAATCTTAGCAATTTTAGACTGTAAATCTTTGACCTTATAAGGTGAATGCCCCTTGGGACAATATTAGTCTCCCAATTAAAATATTTTTGCAGTCGGCAACACCTGCTTGATACTCATCCTCAGAAATTTTTATAGCAATAACATCCCCTTTGAGACATGTTTTTGGTTGACTCATAGTTGTATCAAAAAAAGCAAGACCAGAAGCAATTGTATTTTTTTTAATAGCATCTAAAAAGAATTTTGCAGAGCCAAAATTAGAAGGTTTAAAATTACCTGGGAGCCCACTATGTACAGCAGGCCCCTTTGTTGCTCCAAAATCTGCCTCTAAGTTCATTGGATCCTCCAAAAGTGCCTCATGGATGGGACCCACGCGCCTGCAGGTCTGCTCTGCAACTGTGTTGACGACGTGTCCTCGCGGTTGCTGCTTGCCTGACGGGACAACATCTATTTGCTGTTGTTCGCCTGACGTGTGCCTCTGCAGCGCTCCTGAAGTGACAGTGGCGTGGTTGGCAGGCGTGACTAACGGTACCGTCTGACAACTCTCTGCGCGCCTGTTCCCTCCGGCGTTGATGGTTTCCTGCCATTCGACAGGGCCTGTTGACATGTTAGCGATGGCTGACCTATTGGAGTGGAGGACCAGTTGTAGGTCAGGTGGGCACGAAAATTTGTGCATGACGGCTGGGCACAAAACCCTAGCAGAGCACATACGTCATTTGAAGGCCGCTTGCTTGTGAGACTTATGATCTTAAAATGCATAAAATAATATATATATATATATATATATAAGAGAGAGAAAAAGTAAGAGAGAGATGATATAAATTTAAGAGAGAGATAAAGAGTGTAGAGAGTGATTGAGAGAGTGTTGCATGAGAGGATCCAAATTCCATAAATATCACATATAAACCACATAATGTATAGTGAGGTAAGATTTTGTTTTGAGAATTATATATAGTGAGGTAAGATTTGATCAAATAGTTTGTATGGCTTAATACAACTCGCACAAAATCAATATTATTAGATAATTTGGATATTTTTTGTGGTCATCTCTGTTCGAACCCGAAATTTCTACTCTGTGTGTGAGTTTTCATAGGTGTTTCCCACTCTATCTATCGACCAAAACTTTTTTTTTCTTCAAATCATACTAACAGTGGTTTATAGCTGTATATAATATAAGCATATAGGTTCCAAATTTCAATGCTAATATTATCTTATAACCAAATTTCTAGAGGCCGGATTCATATGTCTGATGTCACATTTGAGTCTCCAATCAAAATATATATAATATAGTGTACAATTCGTATAGCGTCATGTGCCTAAGGATTCCACGAAAGGGGAAAAGTTTAAGGCAAGTTGGCAATAGAATAATTTTAGTTCACGCGTTTAAACATTCAAATGTTCAAACCAACATGGACCTTACAAAACCACCTCACATGTCTCTTCCACAGTTGAGCAAATCAGCTGATTCAGATCTCTCTTCCATTTGGTCAAATTTTGTGCCTTACAAAATAGAATATAGGAGTGGCATTGTTTTTCATTTCATATATAGTTGACATTGTTGCTCTCTTTAGAAGTCATTCGTCACACACACATTGTAGGAAAAGGGTTCATTCATCATTGACGATTTGACACTGACCTACGTATACTTAAGAATGATACATATCTTCTTTCGAGTTGAACGTTACCTAACGTTTGTTTCTGTATATAATAATTATAAGTTTCGTGTTTTGATTCCAACACGCTGAATTTGCTAATCAGTTGTTAATTAGTTAGGCAAATGTTAGAAATCGAACACTCGACCTCTTGTTGAAACTCCTTCATTTATCCCAAAGCTCACCAACTAAATGACCTATTTTGGGACCCGCGCACGGCACTACGAAGAATCACTTGAGTCTGATCTAAGACAAGGCCAATGACCTTGGATCCATCCATGAGAACGATGTCTTAGTAGATCCAATCTCAAACTTTCATTAGAATAGTTGAATCAGAAACGAAGATCCAATGGAGGCATGTTAGCGAGACGATACTGATGTGAATTGTTATGGTGACTGCGGTGTACTGTAGGTGATAGCAGCGCGCCGCTATGTCTTACTGCTACGACTCGCCTTTGGTTTTCACGGTCAAAAGAAGGACCCTGTAATCTATTAGTGAACATTCATTCATCCTGAATGACACACAATAGGTTATTTGCTTAGACTTTTTACTTTAATAATTTATGATTAAGTTGTAAAATTTTAATCCTATGGATTAGAAAACTATCAATGGGTTTGAGTTTGATTAGTGTAATTTTTAAATTAAAGAATTGTTTTGACATTTAGAAGTGTTTAAATATCACCAAAAAAGTCGCTTTTTAAAATATAAAAATGTCATATTTTGTGCATGATTTCGTGAGCACGAGTCTAGTTTATGTCACTAAACACTATGTTTAGTGACTATTACTAAATGACAAAAAGGTAAGATCCATCATGATAATTAGGAAAAAAATTAATCAGCACATCCCCTATTTTCCATCCATAATTATAGGCCTTAATTATTAGTAATTAAAATTGAAAACTAGGGGTGGGGAAAGCGAGTTCACCAAAGGAAAAAAAAAGTGGCTTAGTTTGGTATTTAATCTAAAATGTGTGTTATTTAAGTAAACAATTTTTTTTTTGTCTTGTTTAGTTTTTTTGCCGTCCTGGTAAGTTGTAGAAGTAAAACTGAGCAACCGAAAAAATTAGTTCGTCGTCGAATATATTCAAATTTTAAAAAAATTAATATGCTTTTTATGTGATACTCTCGCTCGCTCTGGCTGGAACTGGATATTACGCGGGGTATTTGTCAAATCAAATTATATTAGAATCTTCCATCTGAGGCTGTCAATTTAACTAATTTGGAGAACTAAGTGTGTAACCGTTTCTTGGTGCACTTTTGGAAATCATATATCTTGAAAATGTACGCGGATTGGCATAGGTTTGCCGATGTCTACGGGAATAATTTTTTGGTGCCACTTCCAATTTTTTTTGTTCAATTGGCTTTTGTTTTTATTTTTTTTTCCAGTTTTTCTTTGTTTTATCTTTTACTTTTTTTGTCATCGTGTTATTAGTATACAGTTTTCATCAATTTTACCGATAACTAATCTACATTGAGAAGCCCTATTACGAAATCTTGACTTTGTCGGTTTGTGTGGTTATCTCCACAATGAGTTTTTACACCTAAGGTTCTTCTTTTATATTTTAAGGTTTTGTATTTTTTTCTTTTTTATATTTTAAGATGTACTTTAGAATCTCGAAAAAATTTACATGTTTAAATATGACAATTTTCGATTAAAAAAAGATTTAATTTCGTAAGAAAATAAATAAAGTGAGATGCTAAAGAGTGTGTTTTTGTGTACTTGATGGGGACAAAATTATTTTGTAGCAAAACGCATAACGTGAAATGTTAGGCGGTGTGTTTTAGGGTACTTTAGGATTCAGAATTTTTTTTAACTCTTCAAATAATAGACGTTTCTTCGTAAATAACCGGTTTGATAAAAAATAATAAGTTTGTGACAAAATACGTGTTGACAGTGTATTTTGGGGAACTTAAGGGTCCAGAAAAAATTTAGATGTTCAAATACGCAAAGTTCATCCTCAATAATTTGTTTGAAGGAAAAAATATTCATGACAAAATACATAAAGTGTGATTCTAGGTCGTGTGTTTTAGGGTACTTTAGAATCTAGAAAAAAAATTACATGTCCAAATTGGTATATTATTCTTTATTTAGATAATTTTGCACCAACAAGTATTCGAAGCATACTTAAATTGGTGTTTAGTTTTAAACCAAACTCTGCATGATACCTACGTACGTGTTTCACTTTCTAATTATGTTGTCTTCTTTTCTCTTTAATTATAAGTTAAGTTTTTATATTACTTGGCATTTTGGGAGAGAAAGATTTTTTTTTCCAACTTCCAATTTTTTGTTCACTTGGCCATTTATTTTTTTAGTTTGTCTTTTTTTTTTTTTTACTTTTTTTGTTACAACGTCCGTGGTGTGAAGTTTTTATCGGCTTTACGAATGACTAATCTACATCGGAGAAGTTGGATGACCACGAGTATTCGGTTGCCGGCTTGTGCGATTATCTCCTTCCAACAGAGTTTTTGTCACACCCAATGTTCTTCTTTTATGTTTTGGTGTACATGATGGGGATAAAATTATTTTGTAGAACGTGTAACGTGAAATGTTACGCAGTGTGTTTTGGGGGGACTTTAGAATTCATATTTTTTTTAACTCTTCAAATACTAGAAGTTTCTTCGTAAATAACCGGTTTGGTAAAAAATAATAAGTTCATGACAAAATACGTAAAGTGCGATGTTGGCAGTGTATTTTGGGGAACTTAAGGGACCAGAAAAAAATTTAGATGTTCAAATACGCAATGTTCATTCCTTAATAGTCTGTTTGATGGAAAAAAATTCATGTCCAAATTGCGATGTTGACAGTGATTCTAGGCCGTGTGTTTTGGGGTACTTTAGACTCTAAAACATAATTTACATGTCCAAATTGGTATTTTATTCTTTATTTGGATAATTTCGCATCCAAAATTGGTGTTTAGTTTTAAATCAAATTCTGCATGATACCTACGTCCGTGTTTCACTTTCTAATTATGTAGTCTTCTTTTCTCTTTAATTATGAGTTAAGTTTTTATATTTACATTTTTTTATATAAACTCGGTATCCACTACGTGCAACTCTAGAGACTAATCCCTCAAACCTGGTACGACCGTATTATGGGTTAAGTTTTTATTGTTACATTTGATGAATATAGCTAACATTATTATAGGTTGTTGTTTATCTTACAACTTTAAGTTGTTTGTGTTATGAGTTGATCTAATATGTGTGATTAGTCTGTTGTTTATGCTCCTATACACTTAAAATGGGTAGTTAAGGTCAAAACTTGGACAACCAAATCTAGCAAGTTGATAACCTCCTATATTATCTTACTCATGTATGCGGCAATACATGAGTTTTCCAATCTTAAGTGGGAATGATTTTTTGTTATGTACTTCAATTTTTTTATTCTGAATTCCAATTGTGTTGCTCACGTCATTTACTTTCTTTTTTTTACCTTTAAAATTTTGTAAACAAGCACCACCAATCATTCCCACATGGATTTACCTTCACACATCATTTTACTCCTTTCCCATAAAACATTCCCAAACTCACACACACTCACATCTTTGGCTGAAGTAAAAGAAAGAAAAGAAAGAGAAGAAAGGGAGAGAGAGCGTGAGGTTGAGGGAGGTGGGGAGGAGAGAAAATCACCTCACTTGGATGCATGTGAGATGTTTCAAAACCATTAGAATCACCACTTCCTTCTCATTCTAACCATCCCCTTCTTATCACCATTTAATTCCCATCCCCTTCTTATCACCATTTAATTCCCATCCCTCCTATCACCATATTCGCTCTAGAGAGAGCTTCAAATTGGAGGAAATGAGTTCATTTACTTAAAATTCAGTTTGGGAGCTAATGGGTTGAGGATAGGAGCTGATTATTGGGTTATTGGAAAAGATTTAGCATTTCAACGATTTGAGAGTAAGTTTTTGGGTCTTTGTTCTAGAGGTTGAGTGGGAGTTAAAAGAATTGTGAAGCTATGGAAATCGGTTTTGTAGAATTTCGGTTTTAGAGCTAACACTTGAAGATAGGTATTTGGTATTCTGATTGTGGGGATTACTCCACCATTCAAGGGTTTGTATTTAGCATTGGTTGTTGTTCATAGGGTGTAGAGGCTTGAGGATTGTTCGAGTTCGATTTGGGAAGCGGTTTGTGAAGTTTGGAGCGGGTCGGGAAGTTCAAAATTGTGAGCTTCCGAAAGTCTCGGATTTTACGTGATTTTCATCACAACCGGTTAGTTTTACTCGCGATTAGGGATTTTGTATGTTGTTTGTGTGACTGGTTTAAATTGGTTTTCGAAATCTTGAGTTTCGTGAATTTTTGAGTAAATGAGCGGTATTTTACGAAAATGACGTGTTTTCAAAACTTAGAACGAAATCATTATTATTTGATTGTTGAATTGTTATGTTTGGACTGAAATATGTTGATATAATATCTGTTTTGATGTTTGGATTGAGTTGGAAAAGGAACGGAATCGAATCGGAATGAGAATCAGAACGAAATTCAGCAAAACAGGGCCACTGTTGTTCTGCCACGGGCCGTGGCAGCCACCATGTTTTTGTTGACATCATTAGGAAATCTGATAGAGTTTAGTAACTGGATTTCCTATTCTTCTACAGAAACAATAGTGTTTGCTCTTTCAATATCAAAACTTCTGTAGTAAGATTAACAATTGTTTGTACTTTTGAAGCATTTTTATGTCGTTTTTAAGTATTAAACTTTAATCCTACTTATTCCATATGTATTAGACTTACATGTCTTTAACAACTACCAACTTTAAATTCTCCAACAAATGTTAATACTAGATGATTTTATATCTGGATGCTTTATTTGCTCAACACCTAGCCAACCCATCCATCGGACGGGTCGTGGGGCTAGTTTATATATAGTCTTTGTAGAATAGATGTTTAGCTTTGATTTGAATATGAAATCTGAGGGTGATGGGGTGTCTTGGCTTGAGATCAATTATTAAATAAAATCATAATATAATATAATATAATGAGTTTAATTTATATATACAATATGTGAATATCAATAATAACGTGACATGTCATTAAAAAGAAGTTACTCAATTAGTGATAACTTGATGTGTCATATCTACCATGTATTATGATTAGTGAATAATATAATAAATTTACAAAGAATGCGTATACTAATTAAATTCATATAAAATTAGAAACATAAAAGTAAGAGAAACAATGTCTCAAATACCGACCGACTTAGAGCACTTAAACAACTGGAAATGTCGATCCCCTTTGTTCCTAACTATTCCCTGGAGTAGGGTTTAGCAAGAACACAGAAAGTAGTATGTGAGAAGAAAATTGAATGTCTGTCCCCTTTCATTGGCCTCTAGGGCGTATATTTATATTACAGAATGTCATAAATTCTCATAATGGTACATGAATGTCCCGAGATCTCAGGCGAGATTCTCGGGCTTGCCTAATATATCTAACAGGGCTTTCGCCTGAGGCCGAGCCCTTTAGAGGCGTCGGCCCTCTGATTGGGAGGTAGTCCATGCATCGGCCTTGATACGTTGCCGACGGAAACCGGTGATGAGGTGCGAGGACTTGGCCTTCGTCTTACGAACCCGGATGATCGGCCTAGAGGCGTGTCATATCCGAGCCTTCTGGGTGGTCGGGTGGGAACACGATCCCTCGAGCGGCGAGCACTTTGTGCGGCGTTCAAAGTATCCTTGATTTGTCCTTGGTTCCGTAGTCCTCATCTCGTGTGCGGGGTGGTTTAGCCTCGTTTGCCTTTTTGCGTCTTGGGTTCACGGTCTGTGTGGGTTTTTGTGCTTGCTTTGACTCGGTCGATTTTGACTCGTGGTTTCAGTTACGCCATAATCATAACCCCTAGGAGTTTTGCTCTTCCCTTGTATAAATAGGGGTTTCTTGTGGCTTTGGCTGTTCATGGCTTGGCTGCACGTGCTCTTCTATGGCGGGATTTCGTCCCTCCTTTGAGTCTTTTGAACAACTCCATCCATCGCAGTGCGTGGGGTTGTGTCAAGAGGCTCAAAGCGGGTTATTGATCTTTGTGAACTCTGGCTCTTTTCTTTTTGCGGTGGCTTTTCCTCCGAATCTTTGGAGTTGTTCGGAAGACTCAAGAAGCGATCGGCGGAGCATTCCGCCGACCGTTCATGGAAGGTGACACCTCAGCCGCTTGGTCCGGGGTCTCGTCGTAATTGGCAGGCAACCCTCGAGTGGGCCTTGGTGTTGTCTTTGGTGCGAGGGGGTCGCCCTCGTCTCGCTGCCTCGGGGCGATTCGAGAACATTGGATGTAGTAGTAGGCGGAAGCTCGTCGGGAGATACTTTAAAGTTTGGTGGTACTGCAAAAGGCGTCGCGCCAAAGGCGTATTAGTAGTTTATTTCCTTGTAGCACTAATGTAACGCCGCTTAATAAATGTAATGTAATTTTGCGTATCAAATGTAATGCAATGTCGTTTTGAACATGAGCAGATTTAATTAATACGGAAACCTTCCCTTTTATTGTTGTTCTCGGTCGTCCGGCTTCTCTTTTGTCTGCTGCGATCGATCACATCTCTCGTCCTCCGAACTCATTCTTAGCCGATGGCATCGCGGTTCTTCCACTTTTTCTTTGACAGGGCGGCCTGCGGCTCTTACGCTTTCTCTTTGACAAGCGGCCCTGTGGCGATACACATTGATTGGCGATGTGACGCGGTACTTGATTGATTTGATTTTTGGCGGGAGGTGTCATTATGGCGTCCTTGGGGCTGTCGCGTCTTACGAGTGCTCCGTGGGGGGCGGGGCACGTGTCGCTGGGATTTGAACCGTTTCAAACCTCCACCGTTGATTTTATTGGTGGGTTTTTAGCCGTTGGATCGTCCTCGTTCGAAAGGGGGTCTTACACTTCGCGCGTCTCTTCGTCTAACTTCTTTTGCATTCCATTTCCTCTTCGTTTGTTATTGCCTTTGCGCCTCTCTTCCCAGGTGCTTCTCTCGTGCCTTTCTCTCCTCGGTGGTGTTAGTGGTTACTCAGATTTTCTTCCTTAAGGTGCACGTGGCTCCTTGCATTATCTCCTCGCTTTGTGGCTTTTCTTATTTGTGGCTTTTCTTATTTTTCTTTCCTGCTCCTCTTGGGTTGTATTTGCTGCGTTTGTTTCCTGCGTTTGTTTCCTGCAAAATAGGGATGGTTTCGATAGTTGAAATAAGTAGTGATAGTGAGAGTGAGGTGACTCACGAGTATAGGTGTCTTAATCCATTGTCTGTGCTTCCCTCAAATGTGGGTATTGTTCATTGCGCTTGATGTTCGCCGAGTGGTAAAGGAAATAGGCGACCTTTATAATGATGGTTCCCTTCCGATTCCACGGGAGCGGTGACTTATCCGTCATGGCCGAAGGCGAGAGTCCTGCGCGGCGAACGATGCGGGAGTGAGGGGACTTCTTGGGTGGATCAAGAGGTGCTTGACTCGTACTCGGAGCTTGAACCGAGGCCTCCACTTGGTGGTGTCAAGCGGATGCTATGTCACCCTGTGGACGAGGGAGCGGCCACAACTAGTCTGTTGCCTTCGAGGAGGTTTGTTTGGATGAGCGTCCACAGGAATGATGTGTACACTTATGCTTACGGACTGGTTTGAGCACTTGGGGGTTGGTGCCGCCTTCTCCCTTTTCTTGTCAGTCTTGAAGATGCTTCATGTGGCTCCGACGTTGCATCCCAGCCAGGTGGGCCCGTATGAGGGCTTCGAGATCCTTTGCGAGTGCCTTGGGGAGGAGGTCTCGGCTGCAAGTTTTTGTACTTCTTCCGCTCGTCGGTGAAGGATCCGGTAAGGTGGGTGTCCTTATGCAATCATCGGTAGCGTCCTTTTATGGCTTTGTACAAAAGTAGTTACAAGCATTTTAAGCATTCTTGGTTTCGTTTGTCTCAGGGGGCGAAGTGTCCCTTATTCTTTGATTAGCGAGGTTGGTGTGACGGTTTCGCTTGAGTTGAGCCGACGAAGCACCCCAAGGATAAGTTTTACGTTGAGAGGAGGGTCTTGAGCTCGGTTGAAAAGCGCGAAGTGGATCGATTGGATGGTGGGTTAAGTCCTCGGGCATCTTTGAAATCTTCCTGTTGGGGTTAGTGGATGATTGAATCGTTGATTGACTATTTAAGTAATTCTCTCGGGCATCGCTTTTTTTTTTTTTTTTTTTTTTTTTTGACAGCGCTTCTCCTTTCGGGTGACTTTGGGATGTCTACCCCAGCGTTCTTTGAGCATAAGAAATCTGGGAGAGGAGAAAGAAGAAGCGAGGGCAGCTCCCGAGCCTCTCCTCATTGGTTTGAGCCGAGTCCTCTTACGGTCGAGGCTCTCCTGATACTAAGAGTCCGTGAAGGTTTTGCAATCGCCTCTCAGTGTAGGAGGGTGCAATGACTAGTCAAGGTACAAGTTGTTCTCGTCCTCCTCCCCTCTTGGATAATCCTTCTCGCGAAGAAGCGTGAATTAGTCTTCTTTGTTGAGATTGGTTTCTTGCGCAGCGTGGGGAGGGTTATTGACACTTCTTGGAAGGGTGTGTTAAAATCTTCGGAAGAGGCCGACGGACTGCCGACGAACCTATTCGGTCAACTTTTGACTCAAGGTATCCTTTGAACTCACATTCTCAATCTTTGCTTCTTTGAGTGCGGTGGCGTGGAGAAGGTAGCCACTCTGGGAATTCGGCAAACACCGGTGGCGGTGAAGACTTCGACCATTATGCCTCGGTGCTTGCTCACCTAGCCGAGGATGCCTTTAACAAAAATCTTTGCCGATCATGGTCGAAAGGAGGCGGCTTGGAAGAAGTCCGAGGAGGAGTTGGAGGTCTGAGAGGCCGACAAGGTCCGTTTGGAACAAGATCCGGCTAAGTGGGACTGGAGAAACGTCGGCTTGAGGAGGCGGTGTCTAAGTTTGTCGCAGAGAAGAAGAATTTGGGAGTCCTTGGAGAAAGTGGGCAAAGAGTTGGAGGTGCATGGCCGGCTGGCTGGCAAAGAAACGGGGTGCTCAAAGGAATTTGGGATTTGTTCCCAACTTGCCTGTGGCGGGGACTTGGTTCGCGCTATTGGACGAAGTGAAGGCCTCCGTTCTTTGAGAGTTTTTGTGATGGTTTTAGCAGAGCTTTGGATCAGTGAGGCCATTTTTCCCGAGGTTGATGTCGGGCGGCTGATGATCGACAAAATTGTGGTAAATGGCGAGCTTGTTGATGAGGAAGTTCTTTGAGGAGTTGTTGGCGAAGTGGCGATGGTGCCTTGCTTGATTTTGGGAAAGTTGATGCTTCGCTATCGATGCCAGAAGTGGGCGGGTTTTGGCCGACCAGCGAGGACCATGGCGAAGATCTTCCTCCTGCTCCCTAGTTTTTCTGTCAGACAAAAACAAAGTCTTGTAGTAATATTTTGTAATGGATTTGGGTTACCTTTGTTTCTTTTTATTATAGCCTTTTGGGCGTCGCAGTTGGGCGTTGTGTAACTCCTTTGATTTGTTGTTTTGCTTAGTTTGCCTAACTTGTTTTAGCACTTTTCATCGATTGCGATCGCATTGGTTGTTTCATATTACCTCGGTTTGTTTTTACCGGTTGTTGCGCTTATTAATTGGGCGTCTTGTTTTACTTCGGTTTTGTTTACCAGGTTGTGTTTGCGCTTTTTAGGCGTCTTATTTTACCGGTTTTGTTTCTAGGTTGTGTTTGCGCTTTTTAGAGCGTCTTATTTTACTGCCGGCTTTGTTTTGCCGGTTAGTGCGCTTTTTAATCGGGCGTCTTGTTTTACCTCGGTGTTAATTTACCGGTTTTGTTTGCGGCCTTGTTGGTGCCCGAGAAATTTGTATGTCGACTCTAGGCGATCTACACTGTCGGGTCTTGGGTTTAATGGGCTCTTTCTCGATGCCAGGACACGTTAGTCCGTCGTGGCGTAGCGCTAGCATCGCCGCATCTTTGAAAAACTCTTACACCGCACCGAAAGCGTGTTGGCGTCGTCGGCAGTACTTTAGCCTATGCGATGTAAGCTCCATTTCGGTTTCGGTGAGGCGAAGGCCTACGTCGAACCGGCGCGGTGTGCCAAGGGTGGGACATGGCTCGTCGACCATACTCACCTGTCGAGGACTTTAGTCTTCATTGCCCGAAGGCGACATCGAGACGCTGCTCGGTCCGCTATCGGGACTTCTTTATTTTGGCCGTATTCTTGTTTTGACTCTCGCAATTAGATTTGTTGCGTTATTTTATTTGGAGAAGATAAGCGTTGCTTTTTGGAAATGCTTTGAAAATCGGTTCTCTTTATTCATGATGAAGATGGATTACATTTGGGGCTTTTATCACGCCACATACAAATGTTACATGAAGTGAATGACGGGTGATGGTGAGAGCAGATGACTAGTAGCTTGATTTCAATCGTAGTAAAACCAGGAGGTTGGGCTGCGTTCGAGGACCTCGGGACTTTGCCTCCATCTAACTTTTCCGGCTTGAGCGCTCCTTGGCGATGACTTCTTTTACTGCGAACGGACCTCCCGGTTCGGCGATAGTTTACACGTGGCGGCAGACACGGCTTGATCTTCTAAGCACTAAGTCTCGGCTCAGAAAGTTCTTGGCGATACTTTTGAGTTGTATTTTCTTGCAGCTCATTTGTTTCTTTGCTCGCTCTCCTTTACCTTTGCCGACTCTCTTACTTCCTCTACCAAGTCTAAGTTTGCTCACGAGGAGGCTTCATCCGGGATCTGTTTGGTGAAAGTTCGCCTTGGGCTAGGCTCCAACACCTCATGGGGATGAGGCGTCATTGCCAGTATACCGGTAGAAAGGGGGCCTCCCGAGTGGGATCGGCGTGGAGTGGTGTTGTAGGACCACGGCCACAAGTGGTAACTCTTGACCCATCCTCCTTTGGAGTCGTCGAGTTTCTTCTTGAGTCCGTTCAATATGACTTTGTTTGCGACCTCGGCTACCGCCGTTGCTGTCAGGGGTGCTCGACCGAGGTGAAGGCTCGATAGGCGTTCCACTTTTCTGCAGAGCTCGGCTCTCGAGTCCGAGGTAACCGAGTGCCGCGTTGTCCGTCACTATTGTTTTGGAATACCGGCGGCGGATGAGTCTTTGCGAGAGAATTTCTTCACCCTCTGTCTTTGAGATGGTGGTTATGGGCTCGGCTTACTATCCATTTGGAGAAGTAGTCGATGGCTAGCGAGCAATGTCGACTGTCCTCTTGATGGGGTGAATGGACCGAGAATATCAACTCCCATGCGCGCAAACGGCCATGGGGAGACCATTACTGAAGGTTGGTTGGTGGGGCTCTTGGGGGCGGCGGCATGGCGTTGGCACTTGTCACATTTTTCACATATTCTAAGGCGTCCTTTTTGAGACTCGGCCGGTAATAGCTGGCTCTAAGGATTTTTTTTGCGATGGGGCCTCGTCCTCCTATGTGGCAGCTGCATACTCCTCGTGGATTTCCTTGAGACTTCTTGACTTTTCTCACCGGGCATTTGAGGAGCGGCTGGAGAATCCTCTTGAATAGCTCGTCCTCAATGAGGATGTATTTAGCGCCATCTTCTACAATTTCTTCACCTCCTTTTCTTGCAATCGTGGCTTTTCACCCCGCAAATAAGCAATTATATTGGTCATCCAGCCTTTTGGTTCCTCCTCAATTGAGAGGACACGTGTTTTAGCTAATTTGGGTTGAGAGTGACTCTGTATCACCGAGTGATTGTTGCGAGGTTTTTAGTATCGCTAGTTTGGCAAGATATCGGCCTCTTCCATTTTGTTCCCCGGGACATGGGTTAGTTCAAAAGACGTGAATTTAGATTTAAGTTCTTGTACCTTGCTGCAGTATTTGCTGAGTAGTTCATCTTTGGCGCTGAGGGCGTTGGTAACCTGTCCGGTTACTAGGAGGGAGTCGCTCCGCACTCTCAGGTGTTTGACGCCGAGGGTCGATCGTGGTCATACCTGGCGATTAGTGCCTCGTATTCGCTTGGTTGTTGGTGGCTTTGAAGTTGAACTCGAGAGATTGCTCGATGAGGATACCATCCGGACCTTCTAAAGTTATTAGGCACCACTTCCTCTTGTGTTGGAGGATCCGTCCACGCAAAGTGTCCAAAAGGGGTCGGTTGTTGGGGCGGCCTCATTCTCTGCTTCCACTAACTCTGCCACGAAATCTGGCAGTGCTTGTGCTTTGATGGGGCCTCTGGGCACATACTTTATGTCAAACTCGATAATTCAATAGACCACGCTACCATTCTCGGCTAGATCGGCTTTGCTAGGACTTGGCGAATTGGCGAATCGGCCACCACCACCGAGTAGCTTTGGAAGTCTTGCTGAGCTTTCTTGCAAGAAACATCGCATAGCGCGGCTCTCAATTTTTGGTATCTCACTCCGCCCCTCCACATTCTGGCGATGTAGTATATCAAGAAGCTGGGCTCAAATCTTGTTCTCGTGCAGACCGCATCGCTAAGCGTCTTTGGAAACAAAGTAGGTATAGTAGTAGGGGTATACCTTGCTTTGGTGCTGTGAGAATTGGAGGTGATGCCAGGTACTGTCTGAGTTGTTGGAGTGCGTGCTCACATTCTTCCGACCAGCTGAAACTTGAATTTTTCCTGAGTAACTGGAAAAATGGCTTTACCTCGTCCGCCGAGCGCCCGAGGAATCGAGAAAGCGCTCCTATTTGGCCTGCTAGGACCTGCACCTCTTTGGCCGTGGATGGGCTTCTGGCATTGATTATTGCTCGGCATTGGGAGGGGTTGGCTTCAATACCTCGGTGGGAGAGAATGTAGCCTAGGAATTCTCTGCTCGACACCGAGCGAGCAGCACCTGCAGGTTGAGCCGAAGATCATATCTTTCTAGTAGCTTGAATATCTTGGCCAGATTGGTCACATGATCAGGGTCTGTTGCAGATTTTACCACCATGTCATCGACGTAGACTTCAATGGTCTTGCCGATCTCTTCTTCAAAAATTCGGTCCATCAATCGCTGATAGGTTGCGCCAGCGTTTTTCAAACCGAACGGCATCACCTGATAGCAATAGTTGGAGCGGCCGGTCATGAAGGCAGTCTTTTCTTCATCAGTGTGGCTCATCCTGATCTGGTTGTAACCGAGCACGCATCCATGGCCGAGTAGTTTGAAGCGGACGCTCCGCCGACGAGGCGTCAATGCTCGGCAGGGGATACGCGTCTTTTGGGCAGGCCTTGTTGAGGTCTGTATAGTCGATGCACATCCTCCACTTGCCATTGGACTTCTTGACAAGTACAGGGTTCGCCAGCCATGTTGGGTACTTCACTTCCCGGATGAATTCGGTAGAGAAGCAACTTTTGCATTTACGCTTTATGGCCTCTGTTTTCTCTTGACCTGTTTTCTTTTCTTTGGGACACAGGTTGAGCGAAGGGTTCGGTGATAATCTATGGCGAGATAAAATTTGGGTCGATACGGCATGTCACGGGGAGACCATGCGAATATGTGGACGCTATTCGCAAGGAGCTTTAGGAGCTGGTCTTCAACCTCCGCGAGAGTCTCGTCCCTATCTTTGTCTTCTCGTGTTGCATTGGGCCTATCGAACTTCTTTTAGATCACCTCTTTGGGCGTGGCCTCTTTCCTTCTTTCATTTGGATCGTACATTCTCGGGGTCCAGTCGAGGAAGCTACAATGGTTGTTTTTTCTCGCTCTCGGCCTCTACCGAAGCCGCTTTGATCTTCGGCGCTTCTGCGTAACATTTGCGTGCCATCGCTCGGTCTCCTTTCACTTTGTTTCCTACTTCCGTTGGGTAGGGGTATTTGAGGCGAGATGAGGATAAGAGATTGCGACCATTAGAGCGTTGAGGTGGGGCCGCCAACGATTATGTTGTAAGAAGATTTTGCATTCACCACCATGTACCTTAGCACCACTTGTTTTGACGGATTCTCGCGCCGCGAAGGTTGTTCTCGTGTCAGTAGGTAGCGTCGGACCTCCACTGTTCACTGCGAAACCGCAAGTGTACAGGTAATTTTTCAACGGCTCCTCCGGTAGCTTGAGCTCTTTGAAGCATTTCCAATACATTACGTTATGAGCTCCTCCATCTAGAAGCACTCGGGTTACTTTGTATCCGTGGTGGTGACACATATCACAATTGGGTCATCGGAACGGGTGGACTCCATTGAAATCTGTGATGTCAAAAGAGATCGACGGGTAGGCGGGGATGGATCTTGGCAGTGCTGGCCGAGACCGAGCATGATGGGCCGGGCGTATTTCTTCTGGCCGAGGATGAGGGCCTCCACCGAGAAAATCCGCCCGAGATGGTGTTGACTACTCCCGGTCGGCTACTTCATGGCCGTCTTCACGTTGCGACTCTTCCTTGGTCCTCCTCTTGGGGGTTGTCTTCCACGTGTGCTTTCCGCGCCTCTTCTTTTGTTCCTCGAGAGTACGAACTTCTTCAAGAATCCTCATTTGGATGAGCCGCTTTCGATCTGTTGCTTCAAAGTCCGGCGATGCGTCGGTGGTGTGGCCCTTCTGTCTGTGGAATCTGCAATAAGCTTCAGGATGCTTACCCGTGGTGCCGAAGCGAAAGGAGCGGCACAGTGATGGTTCCGTCGGCGAGACCATCGTTTAGAATGGCAGAGGTCGGGCCCGAGCGGAGTGTAAGTGCTTTCCGGATTAGGCGGGACTTCGTTGCGAGCTCTTCCTCCCGGTCTCGGCGGGCGAGGCCGAGGCGGTTCTCGGCCGCTTCCTCTTCTCGGTGGCGATCGTGGCCTTCTCGGGTCCTCTAGCATCTCTGGCGTCCTTGAAGCAGCGGTGTCCTCGGCCGATGTGCTTGCATGCGCTTCTCGCTCGACCTCGTCCATGTTCACGGGAGTGGTGATAGAGCAAGTGCTTCACTAAAGGTCCGCCGAGGCCTTTCATGAAAGCATCACGAAAAACTTCTTGTCCGGTCTTCAACTGCATCTTGTGATTTTGTTAAAGCGCCCAAGTACTTCTTCACGGCTCTGTCGGTCCTCGCACGAGATCGAACAAATCTCCGGGTGGATGAGCTTCTTCTTGTTGGCGAGAGAATTGTTGGACGAAACGGTGGCAAGGTCCTCAAAGCCATTGATGGATCGGCGGCTAACCCTCGAACCACGAGAGCGGCGTCGGTCGGCGTACTGCGCGAACATCTTGCGGCAGATGGCGTCATTACCCCCACCGATCATCATCCGGGTCGGAAAGCGTCAACATGACTGCAGGGATCTCCGCCCCATCGTAAGTTCCAATGGCGGGCTCTCGAACCGGGGATGGGCACCGCCGATCTCTCCTATAAATGGTCAAACGCCTCGGGCGATCGGACAACCTCCGCTCTGTTGTTACGGAGGCGACTAGGCTGTTCGTGGAGCCGAGCTTCTCTGTTTTCAGCTTGGGCACGGCGGTGCGCTCTTCGTTCCTCCGTGCTTGTTCGGCGATTCTCGCTCCCAAGCGCTCTTACCGCTTCCATCAACTCAAGGATCCCGGGATCCGTGGTGCTGTTGAGGCACCACCGTTAGCTACGGTTCCTACCATGGTGAAGTAGGGTTTCTTTGTTACGACGTGGGGTGGGGAAGTTCTCACACCGCCCCACGGTGGGCGCCAATGTTCCTAACTATTCCCGAGTAGGGTTTAGCAAGAACAGAGAAAGTAGTATGTGAGAAGAAAATAGAATGTCTGTCCCCTTTCATTGGCCTCTCAGGCGTATATTTATATTACTGAATGTCATAAATGCTCATAATGGTACATGAATGTCCCGAGATCTCGGCGAGATTCTCGCTTGCCTAATATATCTAACAGGCTTTACCGAGGCCGAGCCCCTTTAGAGGCGTCGGCCCTCGATTGGGAGGTAGTCCATGCATCGGCCTTGATACGTTCTGTCGACGGAAACCGGTGATGAGGTGCGAGGACTTGGCCTTCGTCTTACGAACCCGGATGATCGGCCAGAGGCGTGTCATATCCGAGCCTTCCTGGGTGGTCGGCTGGGAACACCCTTCTTACGCGTAAGTCTTCTACTTCAACTCTGTCTACCAGAAACTTCCACGGGACTCTGCTTTTTGTTCTATACTTAATTAACTGGCTGATCAGCCTTCTGTATTAATTAATTCCTATAGTGATGAGTATCGCTGGTATCATGACTTTACACTAAACAAATATTACTTTTTTAAGTGTTGATTGATATCTTCTAGTATTAATTAAGGATCCACATAACCCTCCACATGGTATTGAATTTTACTACTATTTTATTTTCTCAATATGGTTATTTTTTGGCATTTATTATTTATGTATACAAATAGAAAGGAAATAATACAAGTGTCCTAGCTTGTTGCTAATTCCTACCACGATGCTTCTTGGGTTGGGACCAAACGGGAATAAAGGCTTTTAAAAAATTTAATGCACTTGATCACAATGACAACGATATACTAGTAGTAGATACTTATCTTGAGATGTGAATTAGCTATTTTTGCAGTCAAATTTGAATTACATTATATAAGTAATAGATCTTTCTTTGATGAAACAATTAATAAATAGTTTTTAAGCAATCAGGGTTCATCTCTTTAATTACTTGAAATATGTTTTTTTTTATCATTAAACATGACCATTTATATTATTCATGAAAAAGGATGACTCAAGTCCATTTTTTAGTATATTTTTCTTGAAAAGGCCTTTTTTAAATAATTTAGGTAAATATAACATATAAATTGAAAACAATGAATAATTTAAGAGAAAACTATTCAAGTTTTGTAATATATATATATATATATATATATATAAAGTAACCTAAAATAATGTCTGACTTAAAAATTTAAAACACTAAAATATATTTGATTTACATTTTTTTAAAATAGCAAATTTTTCTTTACTAATTTTAAAAATAGAAAACTATCTCTAAAGAGATACTAGTATATTAATCAATCAGTGTAAATGCGTCACATTATGATTAGTTACCATACTTTTGCATTGTTTGAAAATACTTTATAGTAGTAGTTGTTTTCCTAAGTGCACACGTATTTATCATGTTGGAAAAAATGTTCATTTAATTCATTAAAAAACAACAACATGGAAACACAAATGTTTGTTGTGAAAACCCAACTTTTTGAAAAGGAATCCTATATGAAAAAATAAAGATATTTATAATAATCTATATGGAATGAAGACGTAGCTGCCTAGCAATGTACATGGAGTTTCATCCTCTCATTCAACACTATTTCAATCATCATCTTCACTCTTTATCTATCTCTTAAAATATTAAAGTAATATTTTAAGAGAGAGAAAACATAAAAGAGAATGTAAGAATTTACGATAAATATAAAGAGTATAAAGAATGATCGAGAGAACATCGAATAAGATGATCGAAATTCATAACATAGCACTCACTCAGTCATTGAGATGAGAGATGTTGTATAGTGTTATTGTGTTGTGTGGTGTAGGTGAGCCATCAGATCATCGGTAATGGATGATGATTAATGTTTAGACCAATCAAGCAATATTTTTCATATTGGGCAATGACATGTCATCATTTTAGTAACCATCACTTTCTGTCGTTTTTCCTTCTTCACAATAAAGTAACTAATTTTTTCCCCAATGTGTTTCCAAAGTCATTTTGCATAATCCAAACTTTTCATGTCAGGGTATACAGATATAGCTATCTTAATTCCTAACCCATTTAATCCCTCTTTATAAATAGAATAACCACTTTATTAGGTGGTTTAAGCGGTAAAATTAATTTCACTAATATTATCATACATGTATGGGGCTGGGGCATGCCCATTGAATGGCTATGGGGTTAATGGAATGACATGAGACATAAAAACACCTCATGTGGGAAGTAAGCTAAAATGCTTATTCTTACCCTTTTAATTACCATCGACGTGTGGCATACTTGAGGGGTTTTATATCTTAGCATTGTCATATCAAATAGACGCATGTCACTATTATCCTTCTTATATAATACACTATTTACTTTATTAGCCAATTTAGGGGGAATTTTTTTGATAGCATTAGTTGTAAATAATGCAAACTTTATGTCTATTTATTAATCTAACAAAAATTAAGGTCCCACTCATTGTTTTTTTTGTCCAACACTCATTTTTTTTATATCAAAATGTACCCCTCATTGTTAAACACATATTATTTTGGTTTTTTCTGTACCCCCACTGTTTATCAATATACCCCCACTCTATATTTTTGGACGGACATATCCCTAACAAAAATTGAACCAATCGGATTTATGTTTGTAATAGGAAAATACGATTTATATTTTTTCAAGTCGTATTTACCTATACACGATTTCCTTGACAAAAAACAAATAAATTAAATAAATAAGGAATCCTATTTATCTCAGAATAAGGTAAATACGATGCGATTTTTAAAAAAAATCGGATTTATGTTTGATGAAGGTAAATACGACTTACTATTGTTGAAGCTTCTGGGAGAAAATCGTATCTAGATAAATACGATGCGAAATTTGCTGGAAATCGTATCTATCTCCTGGAAGATAAATACGATGAGCTCTAAAATATTTCTAGTCAAATCGTATGTAAGTGAGAAATGGTAAATATTCTGTAAATTTGTAATTTTTTTAGGGTTATTTTAGTCTTTTCACCGTATGCGTGGGGGTATGGAGTCAAATGGTGGGGTACCAAAAAAACCCTTTATTTTTTGTAAACTATCTTGCCCTCATTATTGTTAGAGTGTTTTTATCAAAGTTTTTATGAATTAGGTTTCTAACATTCTAAATCACCACTCCCGCATTGGTACGTATCTTCGCAAATATATCATATATAAACACAACCCTGTTAACATAAAATTCTATTCTATGTTTGGTTGTAAATTATCAATTCGTATCAACCACTAACTTTGCAAAACATAATTTTTTAAACATTTTTTACACAAATCCTTATAACCACGTTCTGTGCATCGCACAGGTATACGTCCTAGTATTGTTGAACACCTGATGATGAGCCAAGTAATGAAGATGGTGAAACGTAAATAATCTGATCCAATGTATTTTTGTGAGGAAATCGACCGAACACGAGATTATAGAAATATAGAGTGATCTGTATAAAAATTCAAGTAAAATGGATGGAAAAATGATTTTGGGTCAAAATATATGTTATGGCCGTTACAAGACAAATGAGAGGCAAATTAGGGATTCCTAAATATCCGTGTTGACTATCATTATGGCCACCTAGCCGAGCAATCGAAGATGGGAGCGTATCGATCGTAGATTCCTC
This sequence comes from Oxytropis ochrocephala, assembly GCA_020916435.1. Lineage (NCBI taxonomy): Eukaryota > Viridiplantae > Streptophyta > Magnoliopsida > Fabales > Fabaceae > Oxytropis > Oxytropis ochrocephala. The sequence goes on from CM037089.1 coordinate 28,255,156, forward strand.
ATCTTCTAGTTGAGTCGAGCTCTCCGTGTGTCGACGCAGTGCGGTTGGGAACATAGTCCTTCGAGCGGCTAGCGCAGAGCGCGAAGTCCTTCAAATAAGAAAGAGGAGCTCGACCGAATTTGTAGTCCTTCGATTCCTTGTCTTCTGGATAACGAGTCTCCGAATATTTAGTCTTTGGCGTTTTGGGCGATCGGCCTCCAGACACTTAGTTCTTCGGCTTCTTGAACGAGAGTTCTTCACATGTTAATATGCGTGCTCAGAGGCGGATTCAGGGGGTGTTCCCCGTGTTTCCGAGAATACCCAAACATTATACCATAGTGGTAATACACCCCAAACATCATGCATTGGTGGTAATACATCCTGCCTTAATGTACTTGAAGGAACACCATCTTACCTTGGTGGTAATACATCATGTCTTAGTGTCATTGAACGAACACCCTATTTTTAAATCATGGATCCGCCATTGTGCGTGCTCATAATGACTAAAAAGATGTTTCTGACTTGACTTGACTGTTTGACTAGACCTGACCGTTTGATAGTTGACCTTTACCTTATCGTTTTGGTTCTCTCCCTTTGCCCGTCGTTTCATGCGCATCATTAATGCATATCCTCGTAACTGGTTCTTTCTTTAGCTATAAAAGGAGGTCAATATAGCTGCATACCTCTACTTTCTCACATGAGAACCCTGTCAAGATGCTTGGGAAGTTTTTCAAGGCTTGGGTCGGCAACTGCAGTTTTTCAAAACATACCCAATGCATGACATTGACCGAGCTTCCTCCATCAGCCAATACTCGTGGGATGTTAGAATCCATGGTTGTAATGTATATGACTAGGGGGTCGCCTTCGAAGTCTCGCCCATCAAATGTGATGGTCGGGGTACTCTGCACAACAAAACTAACTTTATTATTGTCTATATTCATATTGGAACAGACCTACCTTTTTCTTGATGATGACGATGCTCCTCCGCTTGAGAATCTTTCGGCAATCGTTCCCACACGTCAGCTACTTCCTCTTGGGTTCGTATATGATCTTCTTGCTTTTGGGCTCTGCGTATTTGCTCCAGATTCTAGGATCTCAGTACCCAAAGTGTTTCCACAAGTTTTGCGACCCTTGAATCGTTACTGCGAGTTTCTACCATCGATAAAAATGGATTTAGGGTCATACACTCGTACCACGGGGCGCAAGAAGCGTTTCATCTGGACCCCACGGTGGACACCAATATTCCAATCTATTTCGTGGAGAGAGTTAGTTATATAATACAAGGTGTAATAAATGGAAATAAATGATTGTTATGGTTGTTATGACCGTTACAAGACAAATGAGAGAGAAATCAGCGATTCCCTAATATCTGTGTTGACTATTATTATGGCTAGCTACCTAGCCGAGCAATAGGAGATGAAAGGGTATCGGCCGATCTTACAGTCCGAGAGGTAGATTTCTCCTCTTCTAGTCAAGTCGAGCTCTCATTGTATTGGTCAGTCCAATTGGGAAGATAATCAAAAGAGAGAAATGAGTTTTTTTATGACACAATATATATATATATATATATATATATATATATATATATATTTGTTCAATTTGCTTCAAAAATAATATATATTTGTTCAACAATTTGTTATTGAAAATATATGAATTAAAAAAAGTGTGAGATCTTCAACCTTTGTAGTAGACCCCACACATCTATATATAATACAACTACGAATATCCTCCTTGAACCCATTCAGCAGAACAATTACCTTATTGGTCCACGTATTTAAAAACGCACACATGGGATGACCAAGGTCGCCACGTCACATCCTAACAAACTACCAATGCATTTTGAAAGAAAAAAAATGTCTCCATAGTTCCTTATGGTCTACACCTCAGTATAGAATTGTCGATGCTAATTATGTCACACAATTATTTGTATTTAAAACATTCAATATCAACCATTGACGAATATTTGCTTCTTTGGAGTACCCCAATAAAAATTCTTATAGTTTTAGTCCACGGTAAAATACGAAATCCCATTCCAGTCAGTAACACGCTTTTAATTATCATTTGACCTTCATAAAGGGTCTATATAAGCCATCTGTAAGAATTTAGTCTACATTTTATTCTCTTATATTTCCCATCACATTTTCAGTATATTTTATTGACCAATGGAGTTTTCACCATCTATGTGTGAGGAGTTTCTCTTCATGAACAACGACGTTAGCATCGCACAATTGATGCACGTTCCTGACATGCATGTATAAACTTTTGGTCCTTTGTGCACTGTATTTTATTTACAAAAAATATGTCATACTAATACTTATCTCTCTTGTGTTTCAGTTGTCACATTATATCGTTCTCGCCCATGTCATTGGCTCCATCTCAAAAACATGGTCAGTATTAATGTTGTGTAATCATTCCCCCATTCAAAATTGTTAACCGTGTAATTTGTATTTATTTAATTGATAGTGCACCACTAAATGATGATTCTTCATTTCTAGGTCTGGTGTCGAACTTAGAGTTGTAGACCACACAAGTAGTGCATTTTTCGCCTTACAGGGGGATGCAGCCTTCTTCTTTTACAATGAGCACCTCCGTATCAATCATGTTGATCATAGTGACACCGTGAAGACATTTGAATATCTTCCTCTCAGTTGTTTGCTTCATTTCAGAAATCATATTCTAACGGATGTTTTTGTTCAATATGTAGGGGATTGAACCATATGAATTGGATGACAAGTTCAGGCAAACTTATCTATTTAAAGTTGAGCGGTCCAACATCCAACCAGTTATGAATCATAGTAGGTTTATTATTAGTACCGTACAAAATGGAAGAAGAGGTATTGTGCTTCCTATATTTTAAATATTTTCCATTGCCCCTTTGTGATTAGCCGTCATGAATTATGTGCCAAATTTTTGTGTTCGTTTGTCTTAATCATGATCCTTCAACTGCAGGAATATCTTTCATATATATCGCAAAGCAACAACTTATGCCAATTCAATTATCACGACAACACCTAATTTGGTTGCAATTACAGACAACCCAATTTGTTTTCCCGATCATAACAGAGGTTTCAAGAAGAGGATTTATGCGAGAATTAAGTTTTAGCAAGCTAGATTGTATCATCTTATTTGCAATTGTCTTATGTTTTGTATTGCAAGAATTGCAAAAGTCGTGGATTTTTTGTTCTTTTTAGTTAGTATCATCATATTTTTATAGTGATTAATAATATTCTTACGTTGATGTTGTTTTAGTCAGTTACAGTTACAATTTGAGTGTAACCTATCGAAAAAACTTATAATTGTTGTCTTCATAAAATTTTAAAAAAATTATTATTATTGTCTTCAAAATATTTTATTATTATTGTCTTCAAAAAAATTTATTAAAATTTTTAAAAGACAATACAACCAATTATTCCAAATTCCAGAAAGGCAATAGCCCGTGGAAAAACTCATGGACAACATATTAAACCAAATTCCAGAACTGCCGTATTAAATTTAAAACCCATAAATTCCGTATTCAAACTCATGGACAACATATGGTCAATTTGAGTTTAAAAGGCAATAAAACCCATAACTACCGTCATAATGATATCTTTGTCTTTAAAATAATTTACTCTTTTTTGACCAAAAAATAATTTACTCTTATTGTCATTGAAAAAATTTAAAACGATACAAAAAAATTAGTGTATCTTTGTCTTTAATAAAAATTTTAAAAATTTATTATTATTGTCTTTAAAAAAATTTATTATTATTATTGTAAATAAAATACTTTATTAACAAGTTTAAGAGGCAATAAAACACATAATTCCGTATTCCAATGAATTTTTTTTAGATAGGCGTATTCCGACGAAACTTATTGTTATTGTCTTTAAAAAAAAATTAAAATGATATAAAACATCATAATAATTGAATACCAGTACGAATGAAATAAAATGAAATTCACATATACATAGAAAACCTGTTGGATTGAATTCAACAATTTTACCGCGTTGCATTTATTAAAATTTAAAGAACCAAATATCAGTTGTCCTGCAGAATCCTGTTCTTGATGACTAAACTTTGAACCCTGCATTTTGTACCCATCAATTTGAAGAGCAGAATCCTGTTCTTGATGACTAAATTTTGTACCCTGCGTTATGTCTCACAATGGACCAATATCTACATCTTCTCCAGGAAATGGTCAGACATCATTTGAAGCCAGCCAAAGCCATGCTTCATAAGTGTATTATTGACATACAAAGGACCCGACCACGTTGACCGTAACGTACTTACGAAAATACAACATTTTTAAGTTTTCTTTTTTATGACGTTTCTATTTTGTGACATTTTAATCATAAGGTGTTTTCTCCCCCAAGTATGTTTAATCAAGGACAATTCCTATAGTAGTCATGACCAACATCTAAGACATTTGATAGGAAGTTGAATCAATTGTTCTTTAATCCTATAATGCACATGCTAGACATGAAAGACCATAGTCTTGCCCAAGAGCAGTAATCAAAGCCGATCACAAGATGAAGAAGAGGACCGAAACATAACATACTAAATTGAAAATAATTCAACAAAGGACAAACATAACACAACAGTAGTAACCTTTCACACAACTTAGAGAATCAGGATCCCATCTTGACAACTTTAAAAAGTCGGTGACAAATTTGTAGAACGAAAAAATCGTTTTGGGGAAGAGACACACATACCTCCATTGTGTATTCGAATCTCTGACTTTCTGGATCTCTGAATGAAAGAGACGTAAATTTCTTAAAAAATCTTCTGGGTGTTCTTCAATCTCTGAATCACCCGTGGAATTCAATGGTGCGAAATAACCCCAGACGAATCCATCTTCATACTAATTATTCTTTCGATTTTGAGTGTGTGTTATCCTCTGAATCTCTGATACCAATCGTACGACTGTAAAAAATGTTAGATGAAGTAGTAGACGAAGCAGTCGAAAAGCTAATAGTTTTAGGCTAAAATCACTCATACCTCGAGTAGATTTCTGATCTCGAGATAGTGGTTCTAGCTGCTAATCCATGAAGATTAGCGATTCAGGAACTGAATCACTCCCTAACGAACAATAACCAGACCTCCTGGAACTTTCACATATCTTCATGAAATCCCCCTAATCCTAACAATGATCTTTGTGTTCTTGAATGCTTGAATGACCCACTGAATTCAATTGAGGGAAAAACCTCAAAAGAAGCCATCGTTGTAAGCGTCCCAATTGTTTTCCAGGAAGCCCCGTTCCAATCGTGGAACACGTCCCAATTTGTGTTCTCCCACAAATACTCTTTCGACTTCCTGTTCCAATTTGATACCAACAGTCAGCCTCTTATTTTTGGGTTTTTTTCTACTCATAAAACACTTCTCATTAAATTGGTATCTTTGGTTGAAAGCCAGGTAAGTGTCAGTTTAATATTACTTTCTTTTTCAACCCCATACCTTTACACATTTAATTAATTAAATAATACTAACCTTATGGCTAAAAAATAGTAAGGGTCCCGTTCAACATTATGTCCGTATTAGCTATATCGTGCCTTTTTTTAAAAAAAAATTATCTTGCCAAAAAAAATGTTCTCCCGACGTCTCATTTTGAGTGTCTTGTTCAACATTGGTTCATGTCTCAAATTATCTGTCGCTTTTGACACCCAATACAACATTTATAATTACTTTCCAACAATACCATTACTTTAGAATATCAATAACGCTGTCTTTTGTACACTCAAGAAAATTTTAAGGGTTTTTTAGTCTTATCATATTTTTCCATAAAAATTGGCATAACTAATCATTTTGATAATATCCGTGCATTGTAACACCCCAAAATTAATTAGGTGAGTATTTAACTAATTTAATTAGGTGATTATTTAATTAAATTAATTAAGTGGTTATGACTAATTTAATTAAGTAATATTTTAATTGGCCATATTTAAATAATAATAAGGTAATTAATTTAGTTCAAGAGTGAGGTGTAGTAAATAAATGAGGGGCCTAATTTAATTAAGTGGAATAATTAAGTTAGGATTTATTTATATTATGGGAGGTGAATTAAATTGATTGAAGTGGTGTAAATAAGGCCCAAGCCCGTTAGTAAGCCCAATCCCTAGTCTTTAACCTAAGGGGTCCTTAGGATATTACTCATTTTGGAACCAAAATAAGAAGAAAAACAGAAAATAGAAGGAGAAGAAGGGAGGGGGTGCGCGGCGGTGCTGGCAGCAAAGGGGGAGGGGAGATTTTCTTCAATCTTGCTTGGGGTAAGTGGTATTTGGTACTAATCCTTCACATTTTCCTTCCTCTATCAATTAGTATGAGTATCCTACACTAATTCCTTTTCATTCTTCTTCTACCATGGATGGGGTTTTGGAGCTCAAGTTGTTGGGGAAGCTATTTTTGGTGATTCTTGGGTTGTTAGTGGAGGTGACTTCTTGGGGTTGCAATTTGAAGGTTAGGGGATTCTCATTTATATTTATAATAATTTGTATGATATGTATTGTGTGTGGAATAGCACTAGGTTGCTTGATTGTGTGAATTTGATGTTATTTATATGTTGGTTGTTGTATTTGATGCTTAAGTTGGTGATTCCATGTTGCTTGTTGTTGGAAGGATATGAGCTGTTAATTATGCATGTTATGTGTTTGATGAAATGTTTCAATGAGAAGAAATATGTGAATGTGATGATTTAATGGTATTGATTAAATGTTTAAATGGATGATAAGTGGGAATTGGATTGTTGAGTAAAAAGTAGGTTTGAAGTGGTTTGGTAAGAGTGTTAGAGGGAGGGGCACCAAATGCATAGGCAAATGGTGTAACACCCCCTTACTTTTAATACTACTTAGCAAATTAAATCAGAGTTTTTCAAAAACCACTCACAAGAGAGTGCTACATTTTCTACAAGACAACAAACAAGCAGCAATGGCGCAAATTAACAGTTATCAGTGTGACATATAACACCTCGGCCAAATGGAACGAGTTCATAAAAACACATGTTTTAATTTACAACGATCGGAATGAAACATGTTCCAAAATAACATCAAGTTACATTTCAAAAACCAACCCAAAGCGACCTCTAAACTACTCATTTTGATGTTACATATCGAGCAATGACGACGCTAAGCGATAATCGAGTGAGGACACCTCTACTCGGGGATACCGCAAGTTGCCAACATGAGAAGCAACATAAAAGCAAAGAGGGTGAGTCTCTAAACACATATAATAAGGTGTATGACAAGCATTATGCTAAGCAAACACATATAAACACCTCGGCACAACACACAAATAACACAATTATTTAGTGCATGAGTTATATGCATGATGCGGACCAAAACTCCAAGGGCATATGCATGATGGATCCATTAAGGCCAAGTCTTCTGCTATCACCTTAGGACCGAAGTCCTCTGCTTTCACCATAGGACCGAAGTCCTCTGCTTTCACCATTATGCTTATGATTTATGCGACACCATGAACAATGCATAACACACAGCATATACATCATTCAATTAAATCATAACACAACTCCAGTAACTCACCATTTAGACCGCAACCTTCTGTTCATAATTAGGACCTAAGTCCTCTGCTCACCTCTAGGACCGAAGTCCTCTGCGTTCACCCTTTTCGTTTATTTAATGCCCCTCAGAGACTTCAACATTTATTACTCCTCTACTCGTAGCCCTACGGCCAAACAACTCTCACACATCATTACGACACTAAGGCCGACGTCTCAGATCGCTCTGAGCGCTAAGGCTGTCGCCTCGACTCACCAAACACCTCGGCTCCAAGTAGTGGACCAAAAAGTCACCACGAGGACTACCATGTCACTTAGGACTAAAAGCGTCAATTAGGGACTAAAATGACTACACCGTTTAACCGTCACGCACTTGGCACTCAAAGCGGCGCTCGCGATTGCGTCAAAGAACAACTGCGCTTACACTAGCGTTAAAACAACACCTCGGCACCTATAGCACCTCGGCACACTCGGCACCTCGGCACGCTTGGCACCTCGGCATGCCTACACTCTACTCCACTCATAGTCACTTCACTTCACACGAAACGTATTTTACTTCCTCTATAATACCACCTAGTTACTCTCACGCTTGAACACACCGCGCTTAAGCGCAACATCTCACCTCGGCAAGTACACCTAGGTATGATATACTCTACATCTCGGCCATAACACCTCGGTTACTACGCGCTATCGTTATCAGCTAAGACTTCAGCAGCTACGCCTAAGTACTCTATCTCGGCCTAAGCATCTCGGCCTACTTACCCTACACCTCGGCAAGTACAAACCGATACTTATACCTACTCTCAGGTACTCATACACTTAGTTCTTGGTGCTCATCACTCACCTCGTTACTTACGTTCTTGACACTTACGATTATTCACTTAAGTTCCGACTACGTATGGAAAGTAACTTCACCTCGGCAATCCTAAACCGACTACTCCATTTAACTCAAACGCACACTCGTCACTTTATGATGCACGTTTTCAGCTACTCCTCTGTTATCCTAAGCCTATTCTTTAAGAACCTCTCCATGATTATGTTGCTCGCTCTCACTCACTCTAGCTCACTTTGGGATGAGAGTTTCCTCACTCCCATTTCACTCCTTGATCCTCGTATGATCAACTCTCTCATCCACTCCACACAACTCCTGCAAGTGAGCCAAAACACAACATCAAAAACATCAAAACACACCAAGCATGCAAAACAACTCGTGAAACATAACTACAATCTACTCACACATAACAACTCATCATACTACAAAATTATACGTGAGAAGAGAGCGCTAACCTTGTTCGGTTGAGTAGAACACACTCTCTTCTTTGAAACCCTCCGGTTAACACTGCATGCAACTCTTCTCCTTGAGCTTGAGCTTCTTCCACGCCAAAAGCTCTTCCTTCTCTCTAGAAAGTGATCTCACCTACCAACTTCTCTCTTACTTTCCCTTTGACTTTTCTTAATAATTTTTGGTAATGAATGCTCCCTCTCCTTGACACTCTTCTATGAGTCAACAACTTGGGCTTCTAATGGCTCATGGGCCTCTCATGGCTCATGGGCCTCTACGCCCACCTTCCACATTCACTAAGCATCTCCTAAATGAAATAAACTTCTAATTAATACTTGACTTAACTAAAATGTTGTAAACCTTAAATAACTCAATCAAATAATTAATTGAACTATTTTGGGGTGTTACAACTCTCCCCACTTAGAATATTTCGTCCTCGAAATCTTACCAAGCAAATAACTCGGGATAGGCTTCACGCATCTTGCTCTCCGGCTCCCAGTAGCATTCTCACCGTGACTCCAAACCAAACCACTTCACTAGCTTGATCTCTTTTCCTCTTAAAGTCTTCACTTCTCGGCCTTGATCACGACGCAGACTTTGTCTCCACGATCAAGTTCTCCACTTACTTGCACGTCGTCCATCCGAAATACATGGGACGGTCTCGAAATATATTTCCTCGGTGAGACACATGGAACACATTATGCAAATTTGATAGGTTAGGTGGCAAAGCAACTCGGTAAGCCACACCTTCCAACTCTCTCTCTAGGATGCGGTATGGACCAATAAAGCGAGGGGACAACTTCTTAGCCTTCAAAGCTCGACCCACACGATCACAGATTGACTCTCGAAACACATGCTCACCGACTTGAAACTCCAAATCCTTCCTCCTCTTGTCATGGTAACTCTTACGCTACTCTGCGAAGCGCCGGGAGCATTTGCTAGGCAAAATGGCGCCAGCGTCTTTGTTGGGTGGTTGGCGCGGTGCGAGCGCCAATTCTCCATGAATCTGGCGCCTGGTGGATTGAATGGGGGTGTCACGGTGTGCAAGGCAGGGAAGGGCGCCAATTCTCCGTGAATATGGCGCTGGTGCTAGTGAAGTCTTTGCGTGAGTGCCATGGCTCCGTTGTGCGGGCGCCAATTCACTAGGAATTTGGCGCGTGTGTCAAACTTGTGGCACAAGATCAGGAAGTAGGGCGCCAATTCCTTGGAATTTGGCGCCTGTGTTGCGTGATATGGGGCTGGTGCGTGCGCTTGTGCAGGGAAGGGCGCCAGTTTGCTAGAAACTTGGCGCCCAGTGAGCCGGTGGGTGTACTGTGTGCGTGTGGCTGGTTGTGTCTCGGTATGGGGCGCCATTTTGGCCGCCCCTTGGCGCCTATCTAAGTGATGTTTTTAGTCCCTAAGAATTAATTTAATCCTTAGTGTGACAAAATAGTCCCTAAGTATTAAATTAATCATTGGCGTGACAAAATAATCCCTTAGTGTCTAATTAGTCCTATTATGGCAATATAAGTTCCTAAGTACCAAATTAACCATAATGTGTCAAAATAGTCCTTAGGTACTAGATTAATCTTTGGTGTGTCAAAATGGTCCTTAGGTGTGGAAAAGGTCCTTATGGGGTGGTTTGGTCCTTAGGTGGGATTTAATTTAGTAAATGAGGTGTGGTGGTGAGGTGTTGATAAAGAGGTGATGTGGGCTTCGGCCAAAGAGGTGGGTTAATAATTGATGTGGGCTTGGCCAAAGAGTTGGGTTAATAATTGATGTGGGCTTCGGCCAAAGAGGTGGGTTAATAATTGATGTGGGCTTCGGCCAAAGAGGTGGGTTAATAATTGATGTGATGTATTTATCGTGTTGTGATGCATTTGTCATGGTGTCACATAAATCATATGCATATAAACAAGGTGGTATGGCTTGGCCAAAAAGTGGTGGGTGGCTTGGCCAAAAGAGGTGGTTGCTCGACGGGGGTTATTGAGGTGGTTATGGATCCACATGCATATTGCACACATGCATATACTCATACTTTCTTAGGATTCTTGTTGATGCTTAATTAATTCATCATTGTTGTTTATTGGTATTTTAATGGAATGGTAGATGTCTTGATTGCTGTGAACAGATGTTGCTAGATGCTTTCCTAATATAATGCTTATCTTACTTGTTATTATTTATGTAAAGAGACTCACCCTAGCATTTTTATGTTGCTGCTCTCGTGGCGGCGACGCTGGTGATTCCCGAGTGAAGGTGTTCATGCCTTCTTGGGTTAAGGTGTCAGCTCTGATTAGTAACACCAGGGATAGGGTTGTAGTGTTGTCAATCTCATTTTATGTATTAGACTGAATTGAATCATGTATGGAGTATGTTAAACTTATTTGTATTTCCATTTGTCTTTGTGAAACCTTTTACGGATTATTGTAATACCTAAAAAACAGGTTTTTGAGGGTTCGTCCCATTTGGATATGAATTATATTTCACGTACTAGATACGTTTGAATTTTTAAATGTCATTTTGATGGGGTTTTATTAAATGTAGCACTCTCTTTGAGGTGCGTGGAACAATATTTTTGAAACTCTGATTTTTAATTCATTAAATTAGTATTAAGTAGAAGGGGGTGTTACATGCATAACCTTTAACGACTATTAAAAATGAGATGGATGGAGTAACATTTACAGAGACCCTTTTGAGAAAATTTTAAGGGTATTTTAGTCTTATCATATTTTTCCCATAAAAATTGGCATAACTAATCATTTTGATAATACCCGTGCATAAACTTTAACGATTATTAAAAATGAGATGGATGGAGTAACATTTACAGAGACCCTTTTGTTGGCAAACAAGTCAATACTAATCCTTTCACTAACCAATAGACGAAGCAAATTCTATTATATATATATATATATATATACACACACACCGTAGAACGTTGACTCTTTGCAAATTTAAGTATATGAAAATGCTATCTATTCAGTAAATGAGTACTTTTTTTTCTATTAACCATAGAAGAGTGCTCACAAAAAAACTCCGGTACAATTTTCCATACTCATATTTGTCCCTAAACTTACATTTATTGAGTACGTACGAATATTCCAACATATATTGCGTATTTTCATGTGCATCGATTGATCTGTATTTGTCGGTAAATCAAACAGCAAAAACTACTTCTACAATTATCCAGAAGAATTCCCACATTTGACATGATCAAAGTAAAATGTATGCTCGTGCATCGCACGGGGGTCATACACACTAGTAATTATTACATATTTCCTTTCCACTCCCCAGCTCACACCTCTACTACACTTCTCCTTCCTTCCATCCTTTCTTTCTTGCTTTTGCTTCCTGTTTCTTTCAGTACATTTATGTCCAGATTTATATGACTATATTGCTACACCAATATACCTTAATTCACCGTCATCCTCATCCACGGACGAGAACCGACACAATGGTATAATTAACAAAAAATAATAATAACAATAATAATCCACAAAAGCAAAAACAAGAAAAATGAGAACGGTTTTTGTCCTTTTTCTTTCTTTGTAAAAAAAGAGAGGGGCATGTGATGCGATGCGGATAGCAACGAGAGAGCAATCAAGCGGAATCCCCGGGTTGTTCATTGTTAGCGCGATTTTCCTTTTTTTAACCTTGTTGAATCCCATAATAACTAACATACCATTTCACGAACTTCACGAGACCCGCAAAGAAGATCCGTCGTCGGTTTGTAACCGAAATCTCTGTAAGCCGTAGTCACATTAGCGTGCGTGTACGGTACGTCACCGTTTCGCGGCATCTTGATGATGTGTTTCTTTGCCTTATGGTGTGTTTCTTTGCCTTCGTCGTCAACAACCCTTCCAAAATCGACACCAATTTCCCCACCGGCGACGTGTTTCCAAGATTGTAAACCCTAAGTTGCTGTGGTCCTTTTTCTTTCCACCACTTCGGTACTCTTCTCCGCCGTATCAACGCTCGATACATCCTTTCACGATATCATCGATATCACGTGAAATCACGCGCCGCATGAGATTGCCCCAGTGCCATTTCGCGCGTGAGTGGCGCGCGCGCATGAGATTGCCCCAGCGCCATTTGCTTCTTTGTTTTGGCGCCTGTGGTGGCGAGATCTTGCCAGCGCCAATTTTGGTGTTGTTTGGCGCCCAAGTGTGTCGATGTTCTTTGGTTTTGTTGATGTAGGCGCCATATCGTCTTTGCCCGATGTTGTGATGTCTTGTAGTGTCAAATAAGAATGACTAATGATAAAAGTGATTTGTGTCAAGTATGACTAAATAGTTGATGTTGTTGTTGTTAAAGTCGAATACGAATAATCAATAATAATGATAGGGACACCGTGTCAAATATGACGAACTAATAACGGTGATGTAGATGCATTCATCGATGACTAAATGGTGATGTTCTTGATTTTGTTGGGTCAACTATGACCACCTTTTGATGTTGATGATGATGGTCGAGTAAGACCACCTAATTGATGATGATGATGTTGCGATGAATAGTGAGGTCGATGATGTTGTCGTGTCATGATGTATGACATTTGTTATTGTTGATTGTTTTCGATGTGTTGTACATGGTGTCTCATGCATGCCATATGCATTATTACGACGATGTAGGCTTCGGCCTTGGAGCTATGCCCAAAACGACGTTTGTGCCCGAGAGGCTATTTTTACGACGATGGTACCTCATGCATATGCCCAACGACGTGGGTTGCATTTTCATGCATGTACATAAACGATGATGAGGTTATTTGTCGTTGTGCTCTATGTTGTGGCTTGTTGATGTTTTTCTGTGATGGTTGTACTGTGATGTTGATGTGTTATGGTAGTTATAGATGTCTACTCTCTAATATGCTATCTATCATATATGCCTTTATGCTGTTAGAAGACTCACCCCTTTCTGTTGAATGTTACCCCTACGTGGGTAACTGCGGGTAGTCACAAATGAAGACCAGAGTCGTTTATTAGCGGGGTCAGTGTCGTCTTTAATACGTAGCACCCGGGGATGGGACAAACGTTGTTCTATTATTTTATTTTGTTGCGTTGGTTGTTTTGAATATGATGTCGTGGCTTGAGCTATTTAGCATTTTCCGATGATGTAAACTAATTTGAAGTATTTTTTTTACGTTGGTTTAAATTTACGTGGTTTGGATTTTGAAATGTCGTGTGTGAAATGCCTGTTTAAATTTAAATTCCGCGCTCTGATATTTGATAAAACGAACGGGTAGAATTGGGGTGTTACATGGTTCATCTGGTTACAATAAATGAGAAAAATGTTAAAGTGCAGGATGTTAGAACTTGAGATTAAAATGCAATTTTATAGAGACAACTTTTGTGAAGTGTGCCATTTATTACCGTTAATCACTTTCTACTACCGCTCCTTTCACTTTATGACTGTTGAATACCATATAAAATACCACCGACAAAAATTTTCCCTTAAAAATGAACCTACTTAGAGCTACAAATTGTAAAAGTCATCTAAATGAAACCACATTATGAACCTAATGAAAGATATTACCAACCTCTGTTGCTCCTTTACGTCTCTCCCAACCCATTTATCTCTCAACATCAGCATCTCTATCATATTGTTTTCTCTCCCTTTTGGATTTGGGGGATATGGAGAAAGTTGTAAGTTTTGTGTTGAGTTTTTGCTGCAATGAGGGGTTTGGAGTTGATGATAACGTTGGAAGAAGAAGGGGACGGCACAAAGGGAAAAAAATAAAGGGGGAATGATTGTGTGAAGTAGACTCCGATCTCACATCGTGTCCCTACCAAACAGTATCTTATCATGTGATTTCGCAGAGCACTGTTCATGAACAACAATACTGTTCCCTCCTCAGAATACTATTCATTGTTTCCCTACCACATAGTGCCTTATCATGTGATTTCACGTAGAGCCTTTGTTCATAAACAATAATCATTGTTTCCTCTCGAATCATCGTTCATCATGCAATCATCGCTTTCATAAACAGTGGTCGTCACTATTAACCAAAGTTGAACACAACAAAGCGCCTAAGTGAAAAATTTGGCAGTCCGCCAAAATGACTAAATGGCGCCCAAAATTGATTTCAGGGACTCACTCCCTTTTATGTATTAAAGATTAAAGATATGATGATAGATGGCTGTATTGATGCTTGATGCTGGAAATGAAAGTGGGAATGGTTTAGGTACTAGGGTAATTGGAGGACATTCTTTAAAACTGAAAAACTGGGATAATACAACAAGGACACGGGCACCCGTGTCAAAAACTGTCACTCTCTGGTTTAAGAAATTTCTCGGTAGCCTTCCAATTTATTTCGTTCATAACTTTTGATCTAAAACTCCGATTTTAGTATTTTTGGATGTGTTAAAAAACTAAAGAAAAGTTCTACCACTACAAGTAATTTAATCAGTGTGTCCCAGCTTATTTTCCATGATTCCTTCAACGTAATTCTTCCAACTTACCCTAAGTGCTACCTTTAATCACTTCCATAATACAATGGTCTATGAATTGGATTGTGATGTGCCCATTTGCTTGTGATTGGCTCAACATTGATGTATTTTAGAGTTTAGGATTCATTGATATTGTGAATGTTGTTTGGTAATTGTAATGTAATTGAAGTGACAATGAGAACATACCTATGACATAAAACACTATGGGGATGAAGATCCCAAGAGATTAAGTAGTGTACTTGGAATGGGAGGTCATGTCTATTGAGTTCAAGCCCATTATGGTTATCCAGCCAAGCTCAAGTTGGGTTCTCCTTTGTGGTTGATTTTGTTCAACTACTTTTGGATTACACTACGTTAAGACAAGTGATAAGATAACTAAAACAACAAGAGGTAAATGGTGAGGAGTCGCTGAAAAAACTCACCGAGATTGTAAATCTCACTTTGTTTATGTTGTTGTGTTTTAGGATGAACATGTCGGACCAAGCAAATAGAGGAGAGTTAGTAGTCACTTTGAGGCGGGTTACTAAAGTTTAAAGGATCCTTAGGGATAAAAGTTGTATTTGCTTAGTTTACTCTGGCTTGATGTTTATGTATTATAAAATGTTATATTTCATTCAAATCCTTAAGTAGTTTAGAACTCTGATTTAGTTAAAATGGTTAACATCCCGACTTTATGACGTCTAAAGTTTAGAGTGTTACATAATTGGGATATCAATATTTTGTCAAAGAAAAACATTGATATTAATATAATTGAAACTCTGATGAATTTATGAAGATATTAGAAATACCTGATTTAATCTTCCTGAATATATCTCCCTTTTTGATATCCTTAATTAGATGCCCAAACTTAATTTTGAAAAATCTGCAAACCATATCTGGTCTATCTCGTGACATAAGATGATAGGTATCAAAGTATTCCCTAAGTACATGCCATTTGTGATTGCACATGAAAGTAATGAAGAAATCTGGATATCTAGCCTAAAAACAAATTGACAGAGCATCCTGATAAAACCAGTTATTGAGGAATGAAGTGCGCTTTAACTATATTGTCATGAAATTATCTTTCCTTTTCATTAATCCAATTATTGAGCAACAAAGTGCACTTATTTGAAACTCTAAAACATTTTCTGGACTCTTTTTTTTTTGGGTACAAACATTTTATTATGGGCACTAAAATACAAAAAAAAAAACACAAACACTGTTTAGCGTCACACTCTACATATTTTGTCAGAAAATTATTTTTCTTTCGAAGTGAGGTACAAACTTCACGTATTTAAACGTATAAGTTTGTTATGCACACTAAACTCTAAAGTACCCTAAAACACATTGCTTAGCGTCATGCTCTTTGTATTTTGTTGCGAAATTATTTTTCCTGCACTCTAATTAAAGCACTCACAAAGTTTGCATATTTGAACGTATAAAATTTTTCGTGCACTCTAATTAAAGCACCCCAAAACATACTAATTAGCATCACGCTTTACGTATTTCGCAACAAAATGATTTTTTCCTTTCATCATACTGACTCTTGAGGAATGAGCTTCGTGTATTTAACAGCTGAATTTTTTGTGGACTCTAAAGTACTCCGAAACGCATTGTTTATGTTGCACTTTACATATTTTGTTACATGGTTATTATTTTTCCCCCTAGCCGATTATGGAGGTATGAAATTTTGTATTTGAACAACTCAAATATTTTTTAAAACTCTAAAGTACTCAAAAACACACCGATTAGCATCGCAATTTACGTCTTTTGTCGTGAAGTTATTTTTTCTTTTCACCAAACAGGTATTTGAGGAACAAACTTCTCATATTTCAATAGTTAATTCTTTTTTTGGACTTTAAAGTCAACTAGCTTCGCATTACACTTCATGTATTCTATCACGAAACTAATACTCCCTTCGTTTCAAAATATAAGTCTCATTTAACCACTTCACAATAATAATAAAAAATTAGTTTAGTTAGTTAATCTCATTAACTATGTTTACTATTTATACTACATTTCCTAATTTACCCTTTATATGTCATTCCTCTGTCGGCTAATTAATTACTTTGGTATTCCAAGAGTTGAAATCATAAAGAATTAATTAGAGATATTTTAGTCGAGAAGTACTAAATGCTATATACAATTTAGAAAAGAGACTTATATTTGGGACAAATGAAATTCTTAAAGGAGACTTATTTTTTGACACAGGAGAGTATTTTTTTTCAAAACATGTAAAAAGAAGGAAACAAAATAGTCTCTTTCTTTTTTGCTTAATTACAGTTTTGATCCCCCTATTTTCACCAACTAACGATTTTGATCTCCAAGAATTTTTTTCACGAGTTTAGTACTCTTATTTTCACTAACTCACGGTTTTAATCTCCTAAAATCGTAAATTAGTAAAAATAGGGTGACTAAATTTATGAAAAAAAACTTTTTGAATGATCAAAATCATAAGTCGATGAAAATAGAGAAATTAAAACTGTAATTAAGTTTTTTTTAATCAATAGTCTGCACATAGCAAGTTGGAGGTTGCCGCATTTTGGTCGACTGCAAGAATATCATAGTATGCCAACTGCAGCAATCCAGCTGGCATATATAATAAGATTCTTTTTGAGAGAGAGAGAGAGAGTCATGACCAAGAAAGCACCTCCAAAAGCCAAAGCAATTATTTATATATTAATAATCTAAGCTGGAAAAGTTGAACCCAATGATGAGCCAAGTAAAAAAGACTGTGAAATGTAAATTGTCAATCAATAGATAGAAATGAGTTTTTTTTATGACTCGATATTTGGCCAACAATTTGTTATTGAAAATACGTATGAATTAAAAAGAGTGAGATCTACAACCTTTGTAGCAGACCCCACACATAACTATTATACATTTTCTTTCAATTCCCCAGCTCACACATCTACACTTGTCCTTCCTTTCTTTCTTGCTTTTGCTTCCTGTTTCTTTCAGTACATTTATGTCCAGATTTATATGACTATATTGCTACACCAATATACCTTAATTCACCGTCATCCTCATCCACGGACGAGAACCGACACAATAGTATAATTAACAAAAAATAATAATAACAATAATAATCCACAAAAGCAAAAACAAGAAAAATGAGAACGGTTTTTGTCCTTTTTCTTTCTTTGTAAAAAAAGAGAGGGGCATGTGATGCGATGCGAATAGCAACGAGAGCAATCAAGCGGAATCCCCGGGTTGTTCACTGTTAGGGTGATTTTCCTTTTTTAGCCTTGGCTGAATCCCATAATAACTAACATACCATTTCACGAACTTCCTGAGACCCGCCGCAAGATCCGTCGTCGGCTTGTAACCGAAATCCTTGTAAGCCATAGTCACATTAGCGTGCGTGTACGGTACGTCACCGTTTCGCGGCATCTTGATGATGTGTTTCTTTGCCTTCGTCGTCAACAACGCTTCCAAAATCGTCACTAATTTCCCCACCGGCACTGGCGACGTGTTTCCAAGATTGTAAACCCTTAGCTGCGCCGGTCCCTTTTCTTTCCACCACTTCCGGTACTCTTCTCCGCCGTATCCAACGCTCCGATACATCCTTTCACGATATCATCGATATACGTGAAATCACGCGCCACTTCCTTCCCTTCCTGTGTCTGGTAAACATCAATGCTCTTCCCCTGGAGGATATCCTTCGTGAAGAAAAAGTACGCCATGTCAGGTCTTCCCCAAGGACCGTACACCGTGAAGAATCGAAGTCCGGTGAGGGATAGACCGTAGATATGATTATAAGTGTGAGCAATTTCCTCGCCGGCTTTCTTCGTAGCAGCGTAGAGACTCGCCGGACGATCAGTTCGGTCAGCCTCAGAGAAAGGATTATCTGTATTGAGACCATAAACAGAGCTTGATGAAGCCCAAACAATTGACGGTTGAGGATTTGCGGCTTTCGCAACTTCTAGAAGATTCACAAAACCAGCAATGTTAGACCTGATGTAAGATTGTGGATTCTGCATAGCGTAACGAACTCCTGCTTGTGCCGCTAAATGAAGAATGTGAGTAAACGGCACTACATCGAAGAGTTTAGATAGCAACGGCGTGTCGTTTAGATCACCTTCAACTATAAATATTTGGTGTTTGGATAGAAGTGCTTGTCTCGCGCGCTTCAACGACGGGTCGTAGTAAGAGTTGAAGTTATCAAGGCCGAGGACACCGTCACCGCGTTTCTTCAAAGCGAGGGAACAGTGAGAACCGACGAAACCGGCTGCGCCGGTGACAAGAACAGACATGCCTTTAGGACGGGTTGGAGTAGAGGAGTGACGAACTTGTTTCTCCCAGGTGCCGCCGCCGAAAGCGGAGGAGAGGAAATTAGTGTGAGTGTGGAGGTGGTGGTTGGTGGTGGCGGAGAGGGAAAGAGGAGGGTAGTTGAAGGTGAAAAAGAATACAACGACGAGTGCAATTAAGAGGGTGGCTCGGAAGAGAAGTTTGGAAGAAGCGTTTAAGAGTTTAGT
Source organism: Oxytropis ochrocephala (assembly GCA_020916435.1). NCBI lineage: Eukaryota > Viridiplantae > Streptophyta > Magnoliopsida > Fabales > Fabaceae > Oxytropis > Oxytropis ochrocephala. The sequence continues at coordinate 28,274,782 of CM037089.1, forward strand.
GCTGTTTACTCTTCGGATGTAGCTATTGTAACGCTCTAATTTTATGGTTTTGCTGGTGTCTGGTGGGGAAGCCATTTTTCAGAGATGCAGATTGAATTTGATTGATGGATTATCTGCTATTGCTTTCAGTGTGTGTGTTGTGTTGTGTTGTGTTGGAGAGAGAACGAAGTTGATTGAAGGAAGAGCTGCGGCTATATACCTCTAAATGTGTTTGTGTATGTGAGTTTCTGTGTTTGTTTGTGTGAGACTGAGAGCTGATTTGAGGTTGAGCCCTGAAGTTTCAAAGGGTGTCAAATGATCAATATAAAGGGAAGGGGGGAGATGAGAGAGAAATTTAGATGGGTTGGTGTTGGTTGGAGGCCACTTTCTTTTTTTTCTTAACTCTTCTCCTCACCATCACACTAATGATGGAAAGTGCTAATACTAATTTTAATTTAATTCTTTCTTTTTTGTACATAATTTTATTCTAATTCTTTTTTTAAACGAATTTTATTTTAATTCTAATCTTTATGTAAAATACTAATCCCAATAATAATAATTATACATCTCTGTCTCAATTGTAATTGGCAAAGTCACATTTCACTGTTATGTAACTTATCCGATCTGAATGACTGGTCTAAATAGTGGGTAGGGCGCTCTTGTTGAAATCATTGTCAATACTGGACTGAGATCAGACTCGGGATAGTACCTGCAAAGACACTCTGATACCCAAGTCAGTAGACGAAAGTCAAGTGAGTATTTTAGAAAATTAGAGATTGTGTACATGATTTTGTGGATTAACTTCTATTTATAGTCTAGGTGCGAGTAGGGAGTGGGACGCCTTAGTAGTCTTGTGACATCACATCTGTCGGTTCTCAGGAGGCAATGCCAGTCGTTGATCTGGCTTCAACGCGGATCGACAATCAAATTGGGTTGTAGACAAGTTGGCGATGAAGTGGAATTCATTAGTGGGTCGAGTCTTGGCCCATGATCTGGAGTGAGCCGCGCTGCCCAGTCCAGAACACCCCTAGTTTGTATTCTTGTAATTAAGTATTATGATGTTGTGGGCATTGCCATTTGCCAATGCCAGCTATGGATAGAGAAATACAAAATACTTACACCATAACGTGCCAATAAATTTGTCAACACTATATATTATGGTCTATATTCAAAGCCATTGGAATTCAATTCATTAACCTGTGGGCAGGATCATCAGTGACTTCCTGTTATTATTAATTTCTTTTATTTTAGTTTTTTAATTGCAGATTTACTGATCTGATCATAATTAAGCTATGTCAGTAGTGTTAAGTTGTTTGTTATAAGAGCATTATAAAAGAGGGGTTTGGCCAATAACCAAACCTGGCCAAAGAATATAGAATTGGTAGCATAGATTAATAATATGGATTATAGAACCATTTGAATTTGAAGTTATGGAGGTTGATCAGATCAGATTTACTCAAAAGTCAATGGGTTCAGACTCTGAATGTTCCACGAGCCTTCTACCTCATTATCGACCCAGATAAATTGGTTAGATTTTTGAAGATTGTGCGAATGTGCCAATTGGCCACCGACAATATTGCTAAAGAATAGAATAGATCGTTTTCACATTTATTATTAGGTGATTACTCCCATACCCCTCCAAAGTTGGGTGGGTATGATACCTTCAAGCATAAAAATAAAGAAAATAGCTCAATATTTATATTTATTTTAAAATATTTAAATAGAAAAAAAGGTGTCAATGAGAAGATTTTCATTTATAAGGATCATACCCACCCAACTCTAGGTGGGTATGGAAGAAAAAACCTTATTATTATTATTTAGTATTCTAATTATTAGAATATTTTGTGTTGTTATGCAGGACCCGTCACTTTAAATAATGTAATTAAAACCAAATTTGATTACAAATTTGTGGTTTATCTTAATCTTGACAATCCAATAATATGCATAACGCGGTGCATTGTATATTTGAATCTAAAAATGCAACCATCAGTACCAAATCTTTTCATCCACAAATAAAGTTGAGGAATATTGAGCCTACAAGCTGGAAAAAAAGGTGTTGGTCAAGGTGTGGCTCCTACTCAATACACCGATGCAGAGAAAATTTTAAGGATTGATTTTGTTAATTATACGATTAAGGGATCTTTTGGTGGATAGTTTAGTCATTAGTGGTATTAGAAAAAGAGATTGTTTGGCTAAAGGATGAAATGGAGAAGATTAAAGCTGATGTGATATGATTGTCAGCTTAATGAATAATAGAACCTTGGGTAATATAAGCAAAGAATTCATTTATATTGAGTACAAGGGCACTCCAACCAAGTTACATCATGTCTGTACCGAATTAAAACATGATAAAGGATTGGAACACCATCTCGTAAATACGTACAAGGCTCGAATTTATACCCAACATTTTAATAAACCAGCGCCATGAAACATTTACAACACGTTGAAATTGGGCTGCCACACTTAAATCAGTACCCCTAAAAATTACATCGTTCCTAGGGCCTCAAATAACCCAACAAGTGGCAAACCAAATTAAATATCCGATCTTCTTTTTCCGCTTTCCTAAAATGAAATCACCAAACTGTAGAAAATTTTGAGTTAGATATACGTGATGCACGCCTTGAGCACCCAACCAACCCAAAATCATATAGCACAAGCTACTGGACACAATACAATCAAAAAAATATGTGGCTATGTGATTCATCAAACTGAAAACAAATAGGGCAAATTGAATTATTGTTTGCTTCAAAGATCCCGTGATTAATTAGTGAACCCCTTGTAGCTAGACTGCTCAGAAGAAGCCTCCATCCAAAAATTTGAACCTCGGATGGCATATTACAGGGTCACAAATGTTTAAAGCTTGGTCAAACAAAGGATCTGCTTGTCCCAAGCCAAGAAGAGCCAATTACAGAGTTGCAAGACTGAAAGTAAGATTAATATCTTCCCTATTTAAGTCCCTTTCCCAGCGCCATCTCCAAATCCAAGGGAGAATTTATGATTTGGTCATCTAGAGAAATTAGAGGTTCATTGCAACCCAAGAAACAAATGTAAAAGAGATCTCAAAGGCCATTTGTTTATCCTCTAGGACAATATAGATTTTTTCCCTTGTTGGGTGTACCTCCGATTGATGCAAGTGGTGGTATCCCCCTCTCTCTACGGGGTAAAACTAATTAAGGGCTCACTAATCTTCTCTTCCAAGGGAGATGATTTTGTAGGAGTATCTTTGGGCTGAGGTTTGGAGGGGAGGAGATGTTTTATGGTAAACATATACTTTGAGTGTAGTTAATTTGGTGGCTATATGTGTTCTATAGTTTTAGAATGTGGTTTTAGGCCTAACTCAATCGTACAAAATCGGCTTGTAAGGTGAGGGTTGTCTCTTCATTATAAACTCTCTAGAGACCTTATCACTAGTCAATGTGGGACTTGGGATTTTCCCTAATATATGGGAAGCCTACTCATGTTAAAAAGGGTTTCAGTGGAGCCTTTGGCATCTGGTGGAGGAATTGATTTTGTTGTGTCAGAGTGAATGTTAGGAGGTCTAGTTAAGTGGAAACCTTTTGTTGATAAATAAAAATTGATGAACTTCAGGGTTTTATCCATGACTTACTCGTGAACTCCCTTTTTTCTTGAAGGGAGGTTTACTTGGGTTCAACCCTAAGGGGATAACAATGATCAAACTTGATCGTATTCATGTGTCAGATGATTGGCTTGATGAGCAAGGAAATTAGGTCTCTATTGGCCTTCTTAAGATGTTTATGATCAATGTCCCATTGTCCTTAGGTATGATGTGCCGAGCTGCGGTTCGAAACTTTTTTTACCTCAATAACTTCTAGCTAAGTTATACTCCCTCTGTTAAGTAAACATCAGTCGACGAAAGTTACTGTATCTAGTGATTTAGCCAAGTTTTAAATATTTAGTCCTCCTCCTTCTCGGAGTGGGGGATCGATATATCATGAATTAAAAGCTTAAGTTTCTCAGGTGAATTTTACAAATTGCTAATAGTTAGTAGTAGTAAACGAAGGAAGGTCTTTTCTTACAACACCAACTCGATCAAGTGCAAGAACTTGAAAATTTAATTATGTGTGAATCCCACGATTTCTCTTTTATCCTTCTATCCAAAACTGATCCCTCCAATAGCTGAGAATGAGAATTGCTTAGGATTCTGATTCGATGCATGAGGTCGTCATAAACCATGTCTAATAAATTATATATATAGAGCCCCCACTTGTATTAAATAGATTCATCGTATATACATGTAATATTTATGGTTCTACTTATTTAATTTAGCTTTGCAGTATTTTTATTACTATTATTGCAGAACAGTACTTTCATTCGACAACTTGAACTTTTCTTTATGTGCTATATATTATTCAAAGTTTATAATTGTCTCTAATAGATAGCTCAATTGGTACTAAGAGATTAACAAAGAAGTTAAAATATAAGGTGTTGTTGTCGTCAAACTCTTTTATTATAGTTGTGGGATCGGCTAGGTGTATAGACAGTATTTGATTCCCATTTTCTTCAAGCAATTGCGTTGAGGAGGAAACTCTGCTCCTCAACTGTGGATTTTCTAACTCCTCCAAAGAGGGTCAGGTTGGGTAGAGGGACGCGAGAGTTGGATTATCTACAAGCTTAATGCATGAAGATAAATTAAAGTGCGGTAAAGTAAAGTAAAGATAAAATCACTACAACAGATCTAGTTGATAAGCAGCGCTTTTTTTCATCCATGGGCAGCGCTTTTGAACACTGCTGAACGTGGCGCTGCTGATTTCAGTCCAACAATGGACAGCGCTCCCTAAAAAGCGCCACCCATTACCAAACGCGTCCTCAGATAGGCAGCACTCCCTAAAAAACGCCACTCATTGCCAAACACGTCCTCAGATAGGCAGCGCTCCCTAAAAAGCGCCACTCATTGCCAAACACGTCCTCGGATAGGCAGCGCTTCTTAAAAAGCGCTACCCATTGCCCAAACGTTTTCTCCGACACGCAAAGACTCCTGAAAGCGATGCCTATTGTCCAAACTCGTCTCCTATAAGCAAAGACTTCATTAAAAGCGCCGCCCATTGCCTAATTTTTTTTTTTTTTGTTTTGTGTATTTTCCTTTTATATCTACAATTTACCTGGTCATATGCAGCCAATACAATCCAATCAAATTCATATATGTATACTTAAACACACACACACACACACACACACACACACACACACACACACACACACATATATATATATATATATATATATATATATATATATATATATATATATATATCATTAGCTAATAAATTAAATTACATAACCGAAACAAACTCTCTATATCCAAATGCACTAATATGTCAACATAAGATGAACCGAAACAAAATAGCTAACAAGTTACATCATCTAATTCATTTGTCCAAAACTAGCTATTTTTAAACCAAAACTAGCTACATTGCATGGAACTAAGTGATTAAGAACTACATTGCATGGAATCAATCATTTTTATATCTAATAGCAATAGCAACAACTACATTGTGTAGAAAAAATCATTTTTATATCTAATAGTAGCAACAACTATCATTTTTATATCTAATATCAACTTCTTTACAAAAAAGGGTCTATAATACCAAACTACAAATTGAAGGTACAAATAAGCACATAGAGCAATGAGGCCTAAGCCTAATAAACTAGAACTAATCGCATTTTTCTGGCCTGTAGAAGGCAACACACCAATCATAGAGGAACAATACTATACATCAACAAACAAGACAGGAACAATTAGAAGCCAATCACAGAAGATCGTGAAACAGCACAAAACATGAATATAAAAAGCATTACTTACAAATTGAAGATCTTTATTGAGAGTTAGCAGATCATCAGAAACCACTTCAAACAACCTATTTGGGGAAATTGGGGTATCTCAATAACTCTTCAAGTTCAATCCTTCTGCAAGGTCTTTAAATGCTTGAGTTCCATCTATGCAAAATCAAACCAAAATATTCAATACCTAGTTCAATTACTATAAGCAATTGAGTTTAAGGACTACACAGTAACAGTGCAAAAAATTTAACACCTTCATCCTCAAAAAACTAGGAATCAACTGTGCACTTTAGCCCCAAAAAATTACAACCTGGTCTAGTTCCATATTTGCATTAGATGATTAAATGTTTAAAAAATATCTGATAAATCACACGCCAAAATGTCATTTTCATTACTTTGCCAGTCAGGAGTAGAAAGACTGATATTTGGGCAAATAACATACAAGAAAACTTAATTGCCCGTTGAATTGTTAACAACCATAGAAGGAATAAATTTAAACTAACAATTACATAGGACACCAACGTTTATTAGGGGATAAATTGAACTATTCTTCTACTGATGTTTCCACTACGCCAGATTGATAAAAACCAGCATTAGCACTTGCTTGCAGATTCAACTAATTTTACAGTTACTTCACTTTGGTTTTTTCTCAAACACCTTGTATGCACAAACACATTCAACTAATTTTACACATCACAACCAAACACATTCAACTAATGTTACACATATCAAACACATTCAACATATTCCTCTCCTATCAAATATATTTTTCACACATTCAACATATTCCTCTCCTATCAAACTACATCCATCTCTAACCTAACAAAAAATCTAAAAAACAAAAAACATTAAAGGACTAACCTTTGAGAACGAGAGTGAGGGAGAGGTGAGAGAATGAGAGTGGGTTTGGGGTTTACTGTGGGTTTTCTGTTTGGGGTTTTCAGAGAAGGAGAGTGGGTTTGGAGAGAACAAGAGTGAGTGAGAGTGAGAGTGACTGAACTGAGTGAGAGTGGAGAGAAACGAGAGAGGGAGAACGAGCTACAGAAAGAGAGAGACGTAAATTTTTATTAAAGGAGGATGGGCAGTGCTTGTTAAAAAGCGTTGGGTATTGGGATAACGCATTGGGGGATGGGCAGCGCTTGTTAAAAAGCGCTGGGTATTGGGTTAGCGCGTTTAGGTTTAGGCGGCGTTTGTTAAAAAGCACTGAGTATTGGGTTAGCGCATTGGTGGATGGGCAACGCTTTTAAGATAAAACGCTGCTCATGGTGGCGCTCTTTTTTAGCCAATCTGGCGTAGTGAATGCGAAAAAAATTAGATTTGTGTATTGGTTGATGTTTGTTTCTCTAGAAGTGTTCTTCTCTATACACATAGGCCCTCGTCGACCACTATGCGAGCATACATTTGCCTATTGGTGGATCAACTGAAGATCAACGCCTAATCTCGCTCCTAAGCCCTAAGAAATCGGAGCCAATAACCCATGATCTCACTAGCACGATTAGTGGGACGAAACACTTCTCGCTCCACTCCTCAAGGCTTCTTATATTCGCTTGATCTTCAACCGCTCTCACGTTCTGTTCATGTGCTTCCTTTCCTCACCTTCCGAGACAATCTTCCTTACCCCAACAATTTAGTCCCTCGGTTGGTCCTTGTCCTCGGCCTGCAACCATCACACTTTGGCAACCGAGCCATTGTGGCCTTAACACTCAATAAAGTATGGTAAAAAAATCTAATAGTTTTGTGATGTATAAATTTATACATGCCTATTTTTATTGATTTTTAGTAATGTCACGGGTCATGCAGACAGATTAATGACTGTGTTGGTCCGAACCATCGACTTGTGACCTAAATGTCTCGATTGGATTGATTTGGTAACATTGCTCTAACCCTCTCCATTACCAATAAAATAAATAAATCAACAAAATTTACATTTTGGAAACCATTTTTCAACCCATTGTGAAAGTTACAATTTGGATGAGGATTGATGGACCCAAATTAACCCAACCCTACCACGTACGGGACAGGACATATATATATATATATATATATATATATATATATATATATATATATATATATATGTTGTCATTTTCCAGTTGTCGAAGGAAGCTTCATACTTCATAGTCATACCCTGGCCATGAGAAGAGGGCACCTTTGAAATGTGGGTTAGGTTAGCTTTCTTACTTCTTCTAATCTGTCTCTTCTTTATTCCCTTCCAATAGTTTCTCCATCATCACATGGCTAATGGCTTACTCGTTAACTAGCTGCAATATTGGATATATATTAATTGCACTATGGATATTATAACACGGCAATTTTAAATAACAATGTCCAAAGTTTTACGGCCAATTATATATATATATATATATATATATATATATATATATATATATATATATAATCTTTCTTCTTTTCCCCTTTACAACTGCCTTCAAATTCTTATAAAATACTGTAAGGTTTAAACGGTGAAATACTCATATTATTTACAAGAAAATTCTGCAGAAGGAGATACATATTTGGTGAGAGTAAATTATTCTGAAATGAGAGTCTATTCAAAAAAATTCCTAAAAGAAAGAGTCCTAACAGCAGAAAATTCTATATTTTACATGGATAAAAATATATATTTAAGTCTACTCTACTTTATTAATAAAGGTTAGTTATAATATTGCCCCGTTTTAAGAAAAAAAAATGACTTGAACTTACTTAAATTGCACTCTAATATCATCTCATCGCTTTAAGATAAAGTTGATTGCCCCGTTTTAATCGTTATTTTTCTATCTCTAGCTCATTTATCTTCTCTCAACAAAGAAGATAGGCCCTTCTGAAAGGGGAAATGCACAAAATCAGAGTCATATTAATTAATATGAACGTAAACATATATAGCTTCAAATTAATTATTTCCATGATACAAGTACTCCATAGATATAATTTTATTACTCAAATCAAAGTGACACTAATGACTATTTTACAACTATTTTCAAAGGGATTTGAACTCTACATACAATGCTAAACTCTTACCACTAAGCTAGCACCTCAAGTGTTTTTTTTTTGACGTCAGCACCTCAAGTGTTACTTCATAGATATAACGCAACATGCAAGGAACAACATATACAAAAGAAGAAAAAAAAGTATAAGTTTGAATGTTAAGTGTTTTTTTAAGTATATTAAATTGACTGTTCGCAAGGCCTAATTTAACTAACAAAACTGATGTTATTAGGGTAAATATTTTCTATGATTATCCAAGTTCTAACTTAAGATACTGACTTTGCGTGTGTAAATTTACAAGTAGTATTTGAGCATGTTTGGTTTGGTGGTAGGAGCACCTAGAATTAAAGTACTTTTGAAATTTATTTTCGTGATTTTAGAAGAAAAAATGATGTTTGGGTTGTGATTGTAAAATTGATTATTCTTCCTAGCTATAATTGATTTTTCTTAAAGCAACTATTTGTAGCTTCTGTTAGAATCAATTCTGTCAAAATCAATTCTACTCACCGCCAAACCAAACATACACTTGGTCACTTCATCTACTGCTACAAAAAAACTTAAACAATTGCATAGTTAATTGTCGGTCACAACAAAAACTGAAAATGTGACATGCATAAATCCATTTTAAATTTTATTTTATAAAAATTAATACTAGGTTATTTTCTTAATTAGTACATGCTGATTAAGCAAACACTTTGGCAGTGATTGAAGAAATCAAATGTGGAGCCCAACATTTGACTTTTCAGTAACAAATTGAGATGAGACATAAGTCGACATGGTTCACCACACTGCTTCCTCATAGAGTCATACATAATAATAGATTTGCATTTCTTATACACAGCAACGAAACCATAATTCTGGTCCTTCCGAATCCAATGTGGTCTCAAAACAATACAATGTTCCACACACGTTTTGTGATCTGTTTTTGTCTTCTCCTTATAAACTAGAGCATATTAAATTTTCTGGTACGAACACATTCTTGTGAGGCCAATCCATTATTAATTCGAATAATTCTTATCCCAAGTAGTAAAATAAAAGGAATTAAAAAGAGTAAATGTAGTAAGCTTATCTACCTTTCTCTCTTTTGCATGATTGGGGAATCTTATTAAATAATTAATTCTTTTTAGTCAAGAAGATTGAAAATCACGTAAGGAGCATGATATGTGATTGAGAAATGCATTGTTTTTCCAATTTAATTGCCACCGTCTTAAGAAATGAGTTGTCATTTTCCATGGGGTTAAAATGTTCCTACATGACTCTTGACAACAACTTTGTCTCTATCCCCTCACTGTCGGCAGCAGCAGAACCTTCCTCATTCAAATAGTAGTAGTAAACTTTCAATTAAAAAAAACCTTTCAGAAGAAATAGATACTACTATTATTTATTTTTATACTATGATGATTTTCGAGTTACCTAAAACTCACAACACTACAATAATGTTGAACATAGATTTCGTGAGATTTCGTGTAATGGTGTCATGACGTAGATGGATTTATTTAGTTTCTTTTATATGCAAATGATAGTCTCTATTTGGCAAGGCCAATCCGTTAGTTTATAGCAGATCGGTTTGTTGTAAGTGTTTGACAATACTAGTTTTTAGAGTTTTTTCACCGGTTTATAGCATTTTTTCAAAAGCTACTTGAAATAGGATTTGAACTTATAGCTTCTAGCGTTTAATTTTTTGTCTCAATTTTACCCTCATTAGTTAATTAAATTCCTCATTTATCTTCTATTAAATGAACTTCTCTAATTTTTAAGCATTAATTACAAATGTCTATCTATGTAATTTTATATTTATAAGCTATTTGAACCGTTAATTTTACCAAACACTTTAAATTTAATCCGCTAGTTTATCCGATATCCGCTACCTCATCCGCTATAAACAAGTTTATCTGATATCCATTAACTTATCCGTTATCCGCTACTTTTTGTCTCAATGGGGCCTTAATTATTCTCATTTTTCAGCCTCACTTTTATAAAAAAACACATTTTTGCTTATAAAGTGGACCGGAGGGAGTAATTGTTAGGGGGAGTACGGAAATGATAGTTTTTAGGATTTGAACAGTGAATTTCCTTCTTATACTTATTCAGAGTCCTTATAAACTAGTTGGGATGGATTTATTCTAGTTCTTTCACTTTGTTCTATGCAAAAAAAACAGAGTTCTCACTTTGTGGCAGTTAACGTTTGTCTAGGGCAAGGATCCTGTAGTTCGCGCGTGGAGGCTACGAGTGCATCGATGTAAAAAACAACATTTAAAATCGGTTCGTTCTGAAACCCAATTTTAAATGTCTCTCTACACACATACATTTAAAATCGGGTTTCAGAAACTAACCGATTTTAAATGTTGTTTTTAACACTGACTGCACCCTGTAGTTCCCGCGCGAACTACAGGGGATCCGTTTCTTTTGTCTAATTGTAAAAACCCTTTAAGGGTGTTTCTCAATTATTGAAATGTCTATGTCGATCCGAAAGAGAGAGGTAAGTGTTAACATCAATTGTTACTAGTGGTAGTACTCTGAATTAAATGAGGTTCATTCACACCAATGGGGATTTCTGGTGGTAGGGACGGTAGGGGCTTATCCCATCACCTTCAATTATGCATAGCCTTTCTTTTTTCAAGTTGAGTAATTACATTGGGAATAGGAATGAAGGATAGATCATTTAAAATAGCAATTAAACCTTCAGTTTCCTATTGCAACATGCATGTTGCTCATATACGAAACGAATAAACATATTGAGAAGCGAGAGAATACTACAAATTTGCAAGTACAGATTAGTACATGAGTATTTATAGGTCGGTTGTTACAATGGATTTTTTTTTATATAGTATTTAATTACTTCAAATTTAAGAAAAGACTTCACACCTGCCAAAAAATTACAAGTGTTTATGCTGCTTCTTCAAAGTCAAGAAAGGGATTCAAAGTCAAGAAAGAGATGAAGTAACATTAATATTTTTATCATCTTCATATGGTATTGGTAGCTCAGTTTATGAGTTAAAACACTGAAGGAGTCTGAAGTGGGGAGTTCGAAATTCGAATCTTAAAAACTAACATTTATTCATTTCTTATTAACCAACGATATTTGTCTATAAAAAATCATCACAAACTTATGGGTGTGTTTGGGAGTTTGGAGGGAAAGAGACTAATAGTGTAAACAACTCATAGCCTCAATAAAGACATACTGGAATGAATGTATGATTATGTTTTAAACTCTACAATATTGTTGAAAGTATGAAACATCGAGAAAATGACTGATGAAGTTAGCTACTTTAAATTTGCTGGAAAGTTCGTTCGTAATCATGGGTACTTTGTGAGCGAAATTTTAAAGAATAAAGTAAGATGGAATGGAATGGAATGAAGTGATATAAAATCAAGGAGAAATGATTAATGTGGGGGATGTATGTAGCAAAAGAGGGGTTGGTAGCATCGCCCATATCCTTATACCAGAAGAGTTTAATATTTTAATCTCAATATATTAAACATTGGAAGGAACATTAAGGAGTATTTCCCAAGACAGAATCATCATTTGGTTTGGTTTCCTTTTCCTTTGTAACTAATCCACCATCAAACAAATTAAAAATACAGGCTATATTACAGGGACTAAATCAAAAAGGCTTTTGATTTCTTAGGACATTCTCACAAAATAATTACAACAGACATTTAATTTAATTCATATAATTATTGAATGTAATAATTAACAAGAAATTAAATAGTATGTTACACACACTAGAGATTTCGTCATTGTTGCGGTACACCATCAACTTCGCCATTTTTGCCAGTAACTTCTTGGGCATCCGGGAGACTTTTAATAGCCTGCAAAAAAAAAGGAATTCTTGTATCAGTGACCAATGACCATCACCTGAGGATATTAAGGATATCACTTACTAGTTTGAAAACAAGATGAGATTAATAATCATCGGGTGGTTGAATGAGTTTACTATTTAGAACTGTTTAGTGGTCATGATAGGATAAGGATAAATAGACTAAGAGCTAAACAAGGTATGAGCTTAAATAAAAATCTTGTCTTATTCAATGTTTGTCTATAGATATAATCCACCAAATATTAGGTTCTTATGGGTTTGAGTGATTCAGATAATGACATTAAGATATAACTTACGCATAAATAATAGAATTACACTATTATCAGTTAGCAATGAGAGAAATGGTGGATGACAAAACAGGAGTCCCTTAGTACCTGATAGAGATACCAAGAAGCAAAAGCATCTGTGGCAGCATACTCTAGTTGCTCCTTTGACAAAACAGGAGTCTCCCAATTTCCCAGTCTTATTTTGCGGGGCTTTTTAAGCTGCAAACATAAAAAGCTTGGTAAATATCCTCTCTTCACCTTTTTCAAGAATGCAATGTAAAATGAAATACCTACACAATTTCCCACTCTGTGGAAAATGGCTACTAGAAAAAGAAAACGATCAGGCAGTCATATGGGAGTTAATTACTAGCTGTTATATCTATTTATGTTCACAGCGGTGATACAGATGATCGGTGGATAAGACAACAGACAACAAGAGAAACAGAAAAGAAATTACTTATGGCATTCATTTTAGTCATTTGAAATTTCCCAAGATGTCTACAAATTCTGTTTGTCTGACTAAACCTTTCTTCCTTTGAAAAACTTATTCTGCATTGTTAAACCAACCAGCCCCTAAATTGGAAGGGACAAAATTCTGGTTTATTCAGAATTCAACTATGGGCTATGGCTTAAGTGCAGTAAAATATATGCATATATTAAAAAAATAAAAAATAATTACTGATTCAAAAAAATGTTCTCTGATAGGATGTAGGAGATTATGGCTTAGGGAGGGAAATGAAAGGTTGTTGTAACCAAATGCTGCCATGTCAGCAATTGGGAGGGAAATTGTGGGAGGCCTTGAATACTATAAAAGTAGGAGTTGGAGAAATTAGAAATAGTATAGAATTGGGATTGGAACCTTGGGAGACCCTAGGCTTCTCGAATTGCCTAGAATTCTTATCTTTTCTTTGTATTTCTGAATTCCACCATTAAAACACAGTTTCATTGTTCTATTTGAGAGATGAATAATTCTGGTACCTATCATTCTCATTTAACTATTACTCAGTAATTAGGAATATTACAAAAATATTAGCACATTTTTTTAACCCAATAGTGGTAGGACGCAGTAAACTGAACAGTGATCTCAAGTACACTTAATGTGCATGAGTTTGAATCCTATTCACAACTATATCTATTGAGACTCCTGCTAAAACATAAAAGAAGAAAATATCATTTATTTTTTCAAATGATAGTGTATCTAGGCATTAAATATTGCATTAGTTTAGTGGAGAGAGGATGAGTAATATTCCTTTTGGCCAATTAGAGGCCGGAGAAACTTCAAATTTTCAAATGAATCTACCGTATAAGAACTTAAGAAGGGTTGAGCAGGTTGGCACATTGCAACGGCAACAGTTTTCATGTAAACCAGCTACTTTGGAAGGGCATAAAATTGTTTCTTTGTGCCCTCAGGATCGGGTATTAGAAGAATACTGAACTACTTGAAATGCCATTTCTACTGTCCAGTCTGATTTTCAAAAATTGAACTCAAATCGTACCTCTTGTGATAAAAGCTTTTCAGTCAAAGATGCAAGACCCCAATTATGAAGACCGCCTAGCTTTTGATTAGCATGAAAAGAAAGATCTTCCACACCATTAACAGATATGTTATAATCTCTAGAAATCTTAGCGGCATCGCCGCCAATTCCAGCTCCAACCTTATACATGTCAAACATCGTATTAATATAAATTATGACAAATTGATTAGTCACAAGAGATACAAAGGAAAAAGAAGAAAAAAATCCATTTTAATATAAATAAAAACCTTCAAAACTGTGGAATCTTCAAGTAAAAGCTGTAGATTTGGAGGGATTCCTGAATGAATTAAATGTAGAACATAACATTGCCTAGTGTCACCGCATATCTGCATCACTGCTACTTTCCCGGCCGGAACACCTATATAAGTTTTATACAAGATTAGATTCAGTAATTCTTAAGTTATGGCAATCTATGCTTCTACGGCACAAAAATCTCTTCTGCAGAAAAGACAAGAAATGCCCTTCCCAGTTCCCTCACAATAGGTGACAATGAGGCAAAGCTATTACACAAAAGATAATCCATAAACCATGTGATGGAGTAAAGAGCCAAGGAAGATTAATCTCTGAAAATACGTAATTTATTAGTCTTTACTTTCATCCACAATGCGATGAGAAATAAAGATTTAAGCAAAATCTAGACTGACAGCTATTTGATAGTGCCTAATCCCAATCAACGCTCCAAAGCCACCGGCCTAGCCAGGGGGTGAGGTCTTCAGAGTCTTTACGAGGTGGAATAGGGAGAAGAAGTGGCTGAAGAGTTAGGATTATTATTGTAAATTAGATAGGGAATAAGTTGTTTAATTAGTTAAGGAGCGCCCAGAGGGAGAACATTTAAGAATGGTATCAGAAACTTTTTGGAATGTTGTAAGGTTGCTAGTTGCTACTTGCTATTCCCTTGGAAGGAGATATTCTTCCCTGAGGCTTTTTTATAAATAAAATTATCGCATTCTCTTTACCAGAAACTGTCCTTACCTTTCCTGGTCGTTTCTCTGGTCCCTAAAGATATAAATTTCAAACCAAAACTAGTTGGTCAACACCCTTCACTCTTTTTTTTTTTTTCATATTAAACCATAAACAATTTCAATACCAGATTCATAACCAATAGTATTTCCTAAATGCAGAAATCATAACAGAATCAGGTAAATACTATTAATAAAGAACAAGAAGCTGAACAAACCTTTTCTGAAGGTGGGTCTCCACTCAATGTCAAATCCAATTGCAATTTGCATCATCTCTCTTTTTTTGTCTTCTAGGAAGTTTAAGATCTTTGTTACGGCTTTCTCTACATCATCAAAAGTCCTGCTATACATAATTTTCCCACTAAACTTCATTACAGGTAACCGCATCCTTGAATAGCCTTGTAAGAATAAAATTAAAAAGAAATATCACAAGTTTGATTACAAAAATTAGAGGAAACGTATATAGAAATTAATCGAAAATTTTATTTAGCAAAGAAATAGAGAATATAGATCTTCAGGTTTTCATCAAACTGAACCATCACAAGATTCATTAGCCTAAAACTAATCAACAGCTTCAAATTAAGCCAAGTAACAAATTACTGCACTCTCAAAATCAAATGGAATTCCTTGGATAATTTCTTGACAAGCACTTATAAAAACAAAAAACTGATTTAATCCTACAATGATTATGAGCCTTTTGACTAATACCTTGTTACATAAGTTGAAACTAGTTTCTGCATCTTTATATTTTGAGAAACTTTCTCACCAAACTTCTCCATAACCACATGCAAACTTATAAGGGCTTCTTTAAGTTTAATTAAAAATTAAATACTTATTTTAATTGGGAAGTTCCTACCTATAAACCAGAAGCTAATCTAAACTGGGCCTAAGCAGTAGAGAAGGGAAAAAAATTAAAGTGGAGATATCAATAATTTCAAGAAACTTCAATTAAAATTAGTGCCTTCTGTTTAGTGTGTATTTTAGTTCAGATTTTCAGTTAATTAAGAATTCAAGTGCTTTATTTGTAAGTCCAAGGATACAATAATGGGCATGGTTTTGCAGTAAGTGTCAATAATTAAACTTTAGGATACCCTAATGAACATGGGTTTTGATACTGTTGTAGATTCAAAGGAAGGCTTACATAACAAGACACAAAATTTGCAACAAAAAAAGACGAGAAATATCATATATATGCAATGCAGTGAATACTAATAACAAGAACAAGATCGCTTATCACTTTATTATATGAGAAATATAAAGCAAAAGAAAAAAGAGGGAAAATTAAGAGGTAAATGGAAATAGTAAAATAGAAAAGGGGAGAAGAATTAAGACCTTGAGAAGGTGAAGACGAAAGAGGACTTGGATGTTGAAGAGCGATAAGCGATGTCGGTAAGCGACGGCGTCGGCGAGGGGAGAGTGAGAGCTGAATGAACGTTTGTTATTGTTTTTGTGGTTGGGGAGAGATGATTCAAAAGTTGCTTCGATGGCTTGAAGATCTTCCTCAGAGAGAGGCTCACATTCACACACGAAAGAGGCAAGTCGTGTGAAACTAACCTCCTCTTCCCCTTCTGTTTCTCTTTCCCTTTCCTCCGACCACTTCATCATCTCCGATGGAGCCCCGTGGAGGGAAAATGAATATCAATTTACGGGCCGAATTGAATAAATAGTGTTATTATTAACACTCCTAAAGTTATTACTCACACCCACTATTTTCATTCACGACACCTCCCTCCCATGGTTGGTTTTGGTTGGTTGCTAGAGTAGGGAGAAACGGTGATTTATTTAAGTTGATAAAAAAAAACGGTGATTTTTATATTTTTCACCAATACTAAAACGTCTTACTTCCGATAGATGTATTTTTTTAAAAAAAACATATACAATAAACTTGGTGATCTTTTTGGTTAATGAAGTGATATGTCATTCACTCCTAGTCGAAGAGCCAAAGAAATTACATTTTTCAAAAAAAAACATATACAATAAACTTGGTAATTTTTTTTTGTTAATGAAGCAATATGTCATTCACTCGTAGTCGAAGAGCCAAAGAAATTACATTTTTAAAACAACATATATAATAAACTTGGTGATCTTTTTTGTTAATGAAGCGATATGTCATTCATTTGTAGTCGAAGAGCCAAATAAATTATACTAGGGAAAACCTCGCACACGATGCGTGTTCTTTATAATATTTTTTATTAAATCTTATGAAATTTATATATAAAAATATATCATTTGCTAATGCAATATATATATATATATATATATATATATATAAAACTATAAAAACATGAAATCCTTTATTTTTTGCACATTTTATTTTTTTCTTCTGAAAGTCACTTTTTTCTTCTGAAAGTCCACTCAAATCCAAAATTGTCTTCTTTAAATAGTTGTTTGTTGTTACAACTGTTTAAAACTCTACATCTTTCACTCATATTTTACTACCTCTTCCAACTTTGAGTTTTTTTTATTTTATTTTTAAATTACTCCATTATTGATTACTATTAATCTATCAGGTGAATCTTAATTTTAATTGCCTTTTGGTGGCTCTAAATTAGTATGGTTAGTACTAATTATTTTAGTTGGTTTTTAATATAGAGATTGTTACAGTTTCTATAAACATATCTAAGTTATAAAATTAATAATTAACAAATATTTTAATAGTAAATTCATGGTATTTTAAACCTATTAAAACCCAAAATTTTAAATAATAAAAAAATCGAACAATTATTTAATCAACCATAGTGCTATTTGTTGCGATAATTGAAACATCTAAAGTTCTAAAAACTAAATCTAATTTTTTTCAATCATACAATTTTTTTGAACTTCTCTTTCACCACTTTTTGTTCCGTATAAGTTGACTCATCTTCATTAGATTCGAAGTTGCAATTATTTGAAACAAATATTTAATCGATAAATGAAATATAAAGTTGAATATTATGCATTACAAATCACATTCACCTTATTCTGACCCTAGGAAAAGTTTCGTGTTGGAAATTTAATAAAACTTTGATAGTTGATCTAATTAAGTCCATTTTATTGTCTTAATTTTCAATATGAAATCTAAATCCTTTATATTGTCTTATTTCTAATTATGAAATTTATGATATTCTATCATGAAATTGTTAGTTGGTCAATAAGAAAATTGAATAGCATAATACAATAAATTTGGTAATACTAAATATTTTACATTCTTGTAATATATTCATGAATCTATGCCATTATTTCTCCCAAAGGAAGTATGTATGTGGCTGGTCTAAAAGGTTTTGAAAAAAATTTGAATTAGAAAAGTTTGCAATAAAGTATATTGTAAGAAAGAAAAATTATAGAACTCATACATTCTCGTCAATGAGTAGCAACATACTTGAATGAGTCCATTCCGCTTTTTCATGGATGTACGTTGAGAGTGTCCTATGGTCAAAATTATCTTTTTTATTTTGCATGCAGTTTTTGTGGATAATGGATTGTTTAGAAAGAAAACACTATTTTATTTCTAATGGTGAAAATATTTAAAGTGTTTATATAGGAACTTATGTTCAATTGACACCTAACCTCTTGTGAGGATGCATTTGAATGGAAATGGTTAACTATATGGTTTAAATAGAAAAGACTGTTCATAAAAGCTTTATTGTTTTATTAAAGAATTATTAAGTTATGTAAGTAGTAGATGGTGGAATATAAACCTTTTGGATGACATCGGTTACTATTTGTATGGAATTTTTAATTGTGTGAATGATTAATATTAAACAACTAATCATGACCCATAAGAATTTTATAGATCAATTTGATGAATGCACAAAAAGGTTAAATTGATGATAAACATTAGGTCAACAAAAGTAATACCAATAGACACATTTTAATATGACAATAGAGATGGTGAGTTAGTTGACTTTTTTTACGACAAATAAATTGTTTTTCTATACATTCATATGTGTAGATTTTTTCCATCAAAGGTAACATGAAAAAACACAATGGTAAAACATGATATTGGACGCCAAAGGGGAAAAAATGAGACAGTTCATTTATTTTTACGATAGTGTTTTTTCTTATAATAATTAATATTTATTTTTATGCAATCAAATAGCAAGTAAAAAATTTATTGTATAATTTTAGTTTCATCTATTTTTAATTTTGATTTTATAAAAATTTTCAATATATTATTAAAAAAGAAGGATTTGTTGGGTGGATTTTAAATCAAGAAAAAGAAAATATATTGTACTAATTATATTAATTTAGAGACACTAAAAGGCAACTAAAATAATAACTACTAGTCATAAATATTGAAGAGTTTTGACTAAAAAAAATATTGATGAGTAATCAATAAGAGATACATTTTTTAAAAAAATAAAACAGAGAGAGAGGAAAGGTCACCAACGATCAAGCCTCCTTTATCACATTTTTTTTAATTTGCACTAAATGTTTTAAAAGACAAATTCATAGGATTCTAATCTTTTAAATTGATCTAAACTATTATAATTATAAAAGTGTTTACTAAACAAATTTATATTAATCTATTTTAGTAATAATATAATTTATTTGCTACCGTAAGTATGTTGTTTCAAATGGTACATTGATATTTCTCTATCTTTAAATTTTTTGAAAATAAAAAATTAAATATAAGTAAAAACTTCATCTCATTAATTTATAATGAATAATAATTAACAAATTTATTATTAATATTAAATTGTACAAAAAATAAAAATAAAAAAAATAAAATCTTAATATCATTAGTTTAGAAGGGACATTAACGAACATGCATTTGTGAATGTTCAAAGAACATATTATAAAAAACTTTTAGATACAAAGCCTCATCCAATTTCATGGAACCTATTAAAACTAGAGCCGTCAATTTGGCCCACGTGGGCCAGCCCACCCTAGGGCCATGTGGGCCTAGGGCCAAAAGGCCCATGGGCCCAAAAGCCCACCAACCAAAGGCCCACATAGGCCCTAAAGCCCACTAAGCCCATATGGGCTGGGGCCAGCCCATAGGCCCTGAATTGCTACTTTTTTTTTGCAGAAAATGAATAAGGGTCCCTTTTTTTGTACCCCACCACTTTCCCATATAAACCCCCCCACGCCTCCTTGCGAAAAGACCAAAATACCCTTCACAAAATTTAAAAACCCCCAACATATCCCTAACTCAAATAAAAATAAAAAACGTATATACCATAAGGGGGTATATACGATTTTCCCCTAAAATGTTAAAAAAATTAAAACCGTATATACCAAAGGGGGGGGGGGGTATATAAGATTTGTAAAATTACAAAGTCGTATACACCCCCACCTTTGGTATATACGACTTTGTAGCCCAAATAAAAAATAAATAAATCATTTAAAAAATTAAAATTATATTTTTTAAATAGTTTTAAATAAAAATAAATTAGATACAAATCATTTAGGCTAAAAAATTGGTTTAGGGTGTAGTTCGTTAACACGTGACGATGTTATACGTCGAGTGAATAATTTAGGCTAAAAAATCGGTTTTCGGGCAACCTACTCCGATTGTAATGAAACCAATGCAATTAAATCCAAAAAAAATCAAGGACCAAGACTCCCCTAGAATGTACTTCTTTGGGAATGCCAGACTCAAAATCCCAAATTCTATCGTTCACTATTTTTTATTAATTTTTTTTAATTTTTCATAGTCTCCAAAAAATCTAACATCGTAGGAATATTATAACAATGAGCGATAAAACAAAAAGAATGGAAAAGTTAGTATAAAAAAAAAAGAATAACAATGCAGTATAAAAATAATATTTCTATCTTTCATTTTTTAATAAGTTTGACATAAAATTTAAGGTTTGTAGGAAATGCACCTTTTTTAGGGATCAATATTGTATTTAATACTGCAAAAGTGAATTGCATATATATCACAACAATCAACTTATTTTGTTAACAGGGCATTCGATGGTTTTTACCCTTTTTTTCATCTGATATGATTTTTAGCTTGTACTTTTAGAATTATTTTATTCCAATTAGTGTCCTAAGCACAAACTAAGCACAAGTGTAAGAGAGATGGAGTTTGAGATGATTAGAGGTTGGAATATCGTGAGGATAATAAGCAACCAAGAGGAGAAGAAAGGGCCAACCCACAAAAGCCCCAGCCCCAGCCCCGAAAAAATATAAAGAGTGTGGGTTGGGGTTGACACTAGCCCACACAAGTAGGGGGCCTTGATTTTGTGGGTTTGGGAGGGGGCTTGGTGGGGTGGGCTGTGGGGTATGGGCCATTTTGACACCTCTAATTAAAACTAAACAATTTTTTGAAGAACAATATTAAAATTTAAAATAATCCATACATGTCAATAGCTTGGCAAAAAATTGTTCCTCAACTGTATTATCACAAACTAATCCAAATTATTATGTCTATAACTTTTGACAACATTACTCACTAAAAATTGTTCCTCAACCGCATGCCTACGTCTATTACTTTTGACAACATTAGAATTGTCTACAACAAATACGTGCTAAAATCCTTTGATTTGCCTTTCCAATTTCTCCTATCCATGTAAACTTCATTTTTCCTCCCTCGACCGCAATTTGGAACCTATAACAAACTCAATACCTAATCAACAATCAATAAAAGCTTAAGAATAAAAGACAAATTTATACAACTTTTGGAACTCCATCTACTACAATACATTTCTTCAAGCTAGAATATTGATGATGTAAAAACAAAAAAAAAATAGTCACATAAGTGATGTAACACTCAAAAAAAGTGATGTAAAAATGAAAAGATGAGGGGTGACCTCTCTTCTTAGGTATATATAGTATTTTGAAAAGAATAATTTAAGTGATGGAAAATGAAAAGATTGTAACTAATCTCTATTAAAACCAACACTAATAATTAGTACTAATGAAAATAATAATTTAGAGACACCAAAAGGCAAAAAAATCAAAACATCAAGTAATTAATTAAGAGTAATCAATAAGGGAGAAATTTTTTAAAATAAAAATAACAAAGGAAGAAAAACTCACAATTCAATAGTCAAGTTTGTGTGTAGAAAATTATGTATAAATAAGTACTTGTTGTAATAATAATGAAAATTCCTTATGAAAATAATTAGAGGAATAAATTTGGTCTACTAAAGTTCACAATATAGACATAGAATTTCATTTTTTTTGTAGGGAAAAGAAATGAAGTTTATAGAAAATGTAGTATTTAGTTAACATCTTTTTAATGTTTTTAATAAAATGAATTTAACATTTGCTAAATGTTTATAAAAAAATTAAAATCAAGAAAAAGATAATATGAATATTTTTAGTTGTGTAAAAGTTAATTGAATATATATATATATATATATATATATATATATATATATATATATATATTTTGTGATGTTTAAGAAGTATTGATAAAGTTAGATTTATATTGATTTAAAAATTGAATGTCATAAAGGTTTAGTGGATATTAATTAAGTAAAAAAGAATGTTGAGATTTAAGTTGGAAAATAAATTGAAATGATGTGGAGCATCCTAGAGCTTGGAAAAAAGCTTCCTTTAGAGATTTATATAGATTGTAAGAATTTACCCACTATAAAGAGACAGTTTAGGATTTTGCAAAATCTAAAATTAAAAAC
Organism: Oxytropis ochrocephala; assembly: GCA_020916435.1. Lineage (NCBI taxonomy): Eukaryota > Viridiplantae > Streptophyta > Magnoliopsida > Fabales > Fabaceae > Oxytropis > Oxytropis ochrocephala. The sequence continues at coordinate 28,297,694 of CM037089.1, forward strand.
CTTAAGCATTTGATTTGCTCCAGACTTTATAGTTAATGGTGGAGTATAAAATTTAATTTATTATAATATTAAATTCTATGGCTCACCACCAATTTTGTGTCTACCTCATCAAATTGAGCTTTCCATTTCTTTTGAGAAATGGAAAGAAATGAAGAGCATCGTAACCTAGTCATGAGTGGCATTATTTCCACCGTGGTGCTTGAGTCACCATAGGAAACCAAATATTGTTGTGAATTTGGATGACACTTGATCAATTTGTAGAAAATTATTATGGATATTTGATTTTGTGCACTTTTAATGGAGAAATTGTTGTTGCCAAATATACATACCTATAAAAAAACACCCATATATGCACAATAAGTACCAAATTTACGGCGTACATATTTATCTGAGTTGTGTGGGTAATGAATGTAGGGGTGTTTATAATAACACCCTTAAATAAATAGTGAAATTGGATTAATATTAGGGAGTTTCTTGTACCCCTAACAATTCTCACCTCCCTCCACTTCGTGAAAAGACAAAAACACCCCTAACCCTCAACCCAGTCTGACTCTTACCCCTTACTCGTGACTCTCTCATTCCTTTGTCCCTACGTTTCCGTTCTCACCACTTCACCTTCGAGCAAGGCGCACCCCTCACCTCTCTCTCTACCTTCGTGAAATGCCACACGCGCGCTACCAAGACTCACAGGCGTCGGAATGGCGCGTGAATTTAGCGAGACCACTTAATTCCATCGCTAAATGCCACACACGCTTACTAAAACACTGTTGTGCGTCAGAAAGGCCGGTATTTAGCGAGGGACCACCTCAATTTTCGTCGCTAATGTCCTAAAAAAACGTGCAGTTTAAAATTTAAACTCCCGCCCTCTTTTGCCACAGAATTTCCGTCGCTAAATAATACATTTATGTCGCTAACTACCATATTAAACGAGATTCTTAGCTCCCTCGCAAACTCCGTCGCTAGTGTTAGATTTAGAAAGGGACCTAGTTTCCTAGCTAACGCCCTCGCTAATAACCATTTTTTTAGTGATACATACCTTAAAAACACACCCATATATGCACAATGAGTACCAAATTTACGGTGTACATATTGATCTAAGTTGTGGGCAATGAATGTAGAGGTGTTTATAATAACACCCTTAAATTAATAGTGAAATTGATCTAAGTTGTGGGCAATGAATGTCGCAAATTTATGTCCTTTTACAAGTCCGTGGAAAACACCAGCAGAAAATTTCACGCTCTTACTTTTTACACACGCCGTCGCAAACTGCGTAGCAAATTCATCGACGGAATAAGGCTGCGCGTTGCGATTCTTTGATGCATTAAAACAATCTTTTCTTGTAACGAGTTGAAGAGTGATAACTATTGAGGGTTGCTAGCACTCTCATTTTATTAACGAAACATCTTGTCAAGAAGATGACAATAATATTATACATTGTTGCATTTAAACGTACTCGTCAACTTGCTGACGAACCCTTTCATCAAAAAGGTGACGAGAGTCGTTGCCAATGACATTCATAACTCTCATCATATTGACGAGAACATTCTCGTCGATTTGTTGACGAGAATGTTGGTACTTTTTGTTAGTTTGACGACTTAATCAGGTTTATACAATTGGACTTGCGCCACGTTACGAGGCCCAGCCCAAATATTTATTTAATTCAAAAAATGAATTATTACTAGGAAGGGCGGGTATCCGGACATGAGTGAAAAGAAGTATATGAGTAAGAGGTGGTGAACTGAACGGTGTTTTGAGAGGGAAAGAAAGGGAAGGGAAGCGAAGCAAAGGAGGGAAGGAAAAAATGAGTACGATTGACAAGATGCTGATCAAGGGCATCCGAAGCTTCGACCCGGAGAACAGGAACGTCGTCACCTTCTTCAAACCGTTAACCCTAATCGTTGGCCCCAACGGTGCCGGCAAAACCGTATGTTTCATTTCACACTCAACATTAACAATAATACTATCTATTAATCAATCAATCTAACACATGCACTTTTTGCAGACCATAATCGAGTGTTTAAAGCTTTCATGCACCGGTGAGTTGCCTCCTAACGCCAGGTCTGGCCACAGCTTCATTCACGACCCTAAGGTCACTCTCTCTCTCTCTCTCTCTCTCTCTCTCTCTCTCTTATTTTTTTCACTCACATTTCTTATAGCTAATTAATAATTGCTACGAAACTGAGTTTTTGTTTCACCGTTTGGCATTTTGTTTTGGATTGTGAAGGTTGCCGGGGAAACTGAAACCAAGGGACAAATTAAGCTCCGGTTCAAGACCGCTGCTGGTAAAGACGTTGTTTGCATTAGGTCGTTTCAACTCACGCAAAAGGCCTCTAAGATGGAATACAAGGCTATTGAAAGTGTTCTTCAAACTATTAATCCTCATTCAGGCGAGGTAATTACTTGTAACTTCACACATACTCTTCAAACCTAAATTAAAAAGGACTCTACTTTTATTCGTTCGTATCATGTTAATGTTAATGTTACTATAATCTGCTTCGCTGAATTAGTTTCTTGTTTGGTGTCTGTAGTTTATTCTAGAACTAGTATTGATTTTGACTTTACTTGTTTGCTATGCTCTGTCAGAAAGTTTGCCTTAGCTATAGATGTGCTGACATGGACCGTGAGGTTCCTGCACTCATGGGTGTTTCTAAGGCCATTTTGGAAAATGTCATTTTTGTTCATCAAGATGAAGCTAATTGGCCATTGCAAGATCCTTCCACGTTGAAGAAAAAGTTTGACGATATCTTCTCGGCAACTCGGTACCATCTACATATCTCTCTTTTTCTTCTATACTCCCGTTTCTTGTTAACTCAAATTTTCCTATTGCAGTTGATAATCTAGCTTTTTCACTTTCAACAGTGCTGTAAAAGCGTCTGTAACATTGAGTTAATTCATTTATCTTGTATTTTTATATAAGTCATTTGCTTTGTTATGAAATAACCAGTCTACTCTGTCAACTTAGACGTCATCCTCCATGAAATGTACCATATCCGCCCTTCACTCCAAAAGAACTAGTAGGAGCGATATGAGGCTGGTATGGCACAAAATGATTTTGGGGTGGGGGTGTTCTATTAAACTTGGTATGACGGATGCATTCAATGAGCTGGGAAATTTGATAAGGAAGTGGTTAGGTGCTTCCTGTGCTTGTAGCTAGGGGTGTGCACGGTACATATTCTATATTGTATTATACCACACTCTTTTTAAAAGTTGGATCTAGTGTACTGTTCTATGTAAACCAATTCGATACTAGTAAGGATCTGCATTCCACATCTTTCAGCAGCACTGATGCGTCAATAAACAACAGCTTCAGAAATAAAATAACATGAAAGTGACATAAACAAGTTTTAGTTTTTGAAAATTTCAAAACAGAAAACCACCCTGAAAGAGGCCTAAGTTGTTGAGTGTTGACTCAATTTATTGAGTTGCAGTATGAGACCAAAAACAACAAGCTTGCTTAAATCATTACCACTGCACCGTCTTCCTCCTGGATCTCGTTCCGCTGCTCTCTCCCTTCCCCCCTCCCTCTGAAGAAAGAAAAGGAAGATGTGGTTCATGAGATTGGTGGTGGTTTCATGTGGGGAAATACCAGTTTAGTCTTTTGAAATTGGGAATGAACATCACTTTCATCTTCAAAATGGTTTTGAACTTTGACCATAAGCCTTAACAGATGGTCACAAAGCAACAAATGGGGGGTACGTCTTGAAGGAATATACTAGTACAGAACTACAAAAGGAGGATTTTAAAAATGAAGCTATGGTAATTAACCGGTTTTGGAAAATTGATTACCGGTACTCCATTTTTCTTCTAAATGGGACGAAATGGTTTTTTCAAACAAATGGTTTGGTCCGGTACGTTTTTTAGTATGGTCAAAGCTTATTGGTTTTTTTGCACACCCCTATTTGTAGCAACCATAGCATGACTATCTTCAGTTGCTGAAATTGATGCTTAGAGTTGGTAGTCATAGTGTACTCTTTACCATTATTTTATATACTGGATTACACTGAAAATGCTGTTGATTTTGGCTTAGAGTTGGTAGTTATAGTGTTCTATTGTACTGAGTAGATACACAAAGGCACTGGAGGTTATAAAGAAACTTCACAAGGATCAAGCTCAAGAGATAAAGAGTTACAGGCTGAAACTGGAGAATCTTCAAACTCTGAAAGATGCAGCTTATAAGGTCGCTCACCTCTTCCAAAATTAAGATCTCCGTCGATAATTTCCAAGTTATTTTCCTTGCTTTTCTTTATCTTTATTATAAATAAATATTGAACATGAACTCTAGAAAACCCAATGGATACCGCTATATCTCTTGCCTTTTTTCCCGGAATAATAAGTAAATCTAATAATGTCAAGTGTTTGAAAACAAAACACCTTTTTTCTGCTTCAATGCGCTCTGAATCCTGATCCGCTCTGCTGAATCTCTTAATTCATGAATATTGTGGAATTTTTTCTTGGAATTTTTTCTTAAATGGGATATAATTAGCCGAAACCAATCTTTCTAAATACCACAAGTCAGATTGACCAACAAACAATCCTAGCACACTATGTTTTTGGTCTGCACTCCCTCATAAAGTGCGATATTACCTACATAGTGCTTCACGCCCTCTCTTCTCCTCTGTTATTCTTTGTTTTTTGCTCTTTGGTTTATGATTTGAATATATTGGATTGTTTTGAAGTCCATTAGCATACTTCTCTTGTTTTTACTAACAATTGTCATATTTTTATTGATCATGTATCTCACAATTCATAAAAAGATACGATACACGATTCAAAAAATAGGTATTCTGGTTCATGATACATATGTCGATTTGGTTAGAAACTACATAAACAGCGAAACTTTGAAGCCATTTATATGACAGCTATACATACGAAAACAAAATATATATTCACCACTAAACAGACTATATTCTAATAAATAGGAAATACTTTCTAACAACCACAATATCACAAAATAGAAGGAAAAGAATCTAATTATCTAATTTTATTTTCTGATAGCTTCGGGAAAGCATTAAACACGATCAGGAGAAGACAGAATCTCTTAAAGGTGAAATACAAGAGTTGGATGGAAGCATTAAAGATTTGGAGACTAAAATTGATCACGTTGAAAAAACATTGGAACATTTGGAGAAGCTGCAGGAGCAAATTTCAAGTAAAACTGTAGAGAGAAGCACTCTGTTTAAGGAACAAGAGAGGCAATATAATGCTCTTGAGGAGGAGAATGAAGGTAAGTGTTTACCACGGTATATATATTACCATTACGGCATTACCACCAGGGAGGCAGTTATATTCTTCTTTTGTTTTTTACTTTTTGTATATTGTTATGGTTAAATTCTTTTTGGATTTACTCAGACGTGGCCAGCATAATGTATTTGTAAGTATCTGATAGAATTGGAACCAGAAAAGGAATGTATTATTCTGGAATAGGAAAAATCCACCTGTTTGTGAGTGTACAATTCTTGATTACAATTTATTTTTTAGAGGGTAATGTAATTTTTGGGGGGAATTGAGATATTTTAGTTCAAAATTTTGAACTAATTCCCTTCAAAAATTATATTGCCCTCTAAAAATACCCTACCCACACACCCTTAGATTATTCGAGGAATATGAAACCTTTCTAACCCATTCTTAACAACAAAACTGACTCTTCCATTTCTCAAACTCCTATTAATAGGTACGTGACTAACTAGCTAGTAACTGATACTACGGTTACACTTTGTTTCCCTTTTCCCTCCTATGGATGCTACTTAAATCAAGCCTAAATTAAAATATACACATGCACACAAACCTAGTTTTCTATCTAATTTAATAAACAGACCTTGCTCTGTTCTTCCCAAATTGCCTCAGTCGTAACTGCATAGCTATATTAGCAGCCAAAAACTCAACACACTGCATTGGACTAAGCACATCCAAAACCCCTTTAAGGGACTTAAGCCTAACACAATCAGAAGTTTTCATAACTTTCTCCAAACCACCAAGAACTCCTTTCAATGCAACTTCTACCAACCCATCAACCCTTGCATCACCTTTCCTTGCTCTACAATACAGCTTTGTAAGCTCCACCATCTTTGGATCAGCCAAAGCCACTTGTTGCCTCTCCATCTCCCTCTCCACTTTCTCTTCCTCCATCTTTCTCTTCATTCTCAGCTCCTCTATCTTCTTTTTCTGATCCTCAGAGATATTTTTTTGGAAGAAGCTTAAAAGCTGTGGAAGGTTTCCAACCAGTTACCCAATTGTAAGCATTTTCCAAAGGAGTTAACCATGTTGGTGAGAAAAAGACAAGAACATCTTCATGAGCTAAACCCCACTTCACTGTGTAGTATTCTTTTATATGAGTTGTTTCTTTTGATACCAGTGCTTGAAGCTCTTGTTCATTCAAGATGACAACCTCGTTTTTTTTTTCCTTTAAGACATCCACAAGTTGATGTAGAATCTCCTCTAGCTTCCAAATCCACTTCCCGTAGAACAACTCAGAATCTCTCCTCCACTGGATTCTTGTTGATCATAGTTTTGGAGAAAAGCTAAGCTGCTAAGCTAGTAAGAGTGTGTTTGTGTGGAAATATGTGTGTCTGTTTTTATGTTTTTAAGGTTGAGGAGGTGAAGGAAAATGAACAGATGGAAAAAGGAGGGAAAGACACGAAGAGAAGTAAATAGTGTGAAAGGCTAATTAGTGCATGGATTACGCGCAGCAATTGCCTACTAGTGTGTTGTAAGAAGAGAGTGACGCTTTGCAAAGAAAGTGATGGACATATATATATATATATATATATATATATATATATATATATATATATATATATATACGGGAGTGTTTCATGTTAATAGTATATCAGCTTTCCGTTTTTGGACCTTTGACTGTATTGAAAGGGTATGACGAAGGGGGGTTTCAGAAGTGATTACTACTACCACCTGATGGTTTCAAAAACATTTTCATGTGTGTTTAAGATTAGACGTGCCGTTGTGTGTGGAAATTTGGATTAGACGTGCCGTGTGTGTGTGAAAATTTGGATTCGGACGTGGAGTGTGATTTAGGATGCTCTGTTTTTTCTTAGGAGGTCTCCTATTTCTATCACCCCCACAACCAATATTGACCTTGTCCTCTAGGGGGAATGCGTGCAGGATTTTTAATGCTGCTTCCCTGCTATTTTCGCATGGTAGCAAGTGCCGTCACTTCAATAATACTTCCCAGTTCCCACTCTCCTTGCTCATTTTGTCTTGCTTCTAATACCTCCTCTGGCCACATCTGTATATCTGGTTCTGTCAGCACAGGTGGTAGAGGGTTGATTGGGGCTGAATGCCCATCTTTAACAGGGAAACGTGAAATACTCGGTGAATTCTGCTCCCCTCTGGCAGCTCTAGCTTGTAGGCAGCTTCCCCACCTTGTGCAGAATTTTGTGAGGCCCATTGAACCTCGGACTTTATTTTTCATTGGGTCTTCTTGCCAAGGTTTTCATTCTGTTGGGCTGCAGTTTTAGGAAGACCTAGTCTCCTTGAAATTCTACCTCCTTCCGATGCGCATTTGCATAGTTTTTCATCTGTTCTTGTGTGCTCAACTGATTGCTTCTCCAACTCCCTTAATAATTTGTCTCTCTCTGAGGTCAAAGAAATAATTGTCAAATTTGTGAGTTGGCAATCCGTTTGTATGTTCTAAAGTATAAGGATATTTATGAAATTTGTCAAAGAAATTTGCAATCCGCTTTTATGACAATTTCACTTGCCCTTAGCAGGATGTGATATTGTGATATTTGTCAAAGAAATATCACATCTTGTTCTTTGCCAACTCAGTTTCTATATCCTCCTCCTCAACTCTCTCTCGAGATGTCGTTTCTATATCTTCCTCCCTCATGCGAATTTGATGGTATCCGAACTTAAGATGCAGGTTTGAAAAATGTTAGCAGCACCTATTTCATCCAGCAATTCTTCAATTACAGGTATCGGAAACTTGTCCGGTTCTGTAATCTTATTTAGGGCCCGATAATCTACGCAAAACCTCCACCCCCATCCCGCTTCTTCACTAGTATAATAAGGCTTGCATAAGGGACGACATTGGGCTATATTATCCCTGCGGTTAGCATCACAGCCCCCCAATTTCTCGATTCCATCCTTCTGGTAGGGGGGATATTTTATAGGGCCTCATTAGGAATATTAGCGTGTTTGTTTATCACTAATGGTCTTGTCTTCTATGTGGTGGAATCCCTGGGGATCTTGGAAAACGTTGGAGAAGTCCTCTAGTTGGATGCCTTTAGGAACAACCCCCACCTCTACTACTGGCTGTATGGCATTGCATTCAATAATGAATCCTTGGCCATGATCTAATATTTCCCCTTTTATTAACTTAAGGAAAACTATTGATTTTATCAACTCAGGTTCAGCCCTCAACACTACTTTCTTCCCTTGTTTTTTCACTATCATAGTCAATTCATCGAAGTTGGCCTTAATTTCTCCCAAACTAGCGAATCATTCTAATCCAAGACCACATCAACTCATCCTAGGCCAAACAGATAAAAATCTTGCTGAACTTGTAAATCTTGTAAATTCAATTGGACAGATTAACAAATACCTTGGCAACTAACTCTGTGGCTATCTCCCACCTCCACCAAGTATTGAGAAGTTTTTGTTATTGGTGGTTGCAGCTTTTCAGCTGAAGTGGCTAAATGAAATTGTGGGTGGCTCCTGCAATTATTCACAAACCTCCACAACTTAGAGGGACCTTTTACAAGTGAACCCAGCAATGCTATGCAAAGAGAGATGGGGGGTTACTTCTTCATCTACATCATGACTTTGCTCAGCAATTTCACCTTCAGGGCCTTCCTCCCCGTCCTCCAGAATCATCAAATTGATCTATTTATTTTTGCAAACGTGATTTGTACACTAATTTCTCCTCACAACGAAAAACATTCACCCTTCTTTAATTTTTCTTGCACCTTTGCAGGTGTTAACCTTTGATAGGTGATTCCCTTTGCCCCCCTGCGTTCTTGTTATTGACGGGAGATTGGGATCCAAAGTTATTTACCTTTGATGCTTTGTTGGTTATGGGTTGCCTATATGGTGTGAATTTGGTATCTCCGTAGTTGTGACCTGTGTTATTGCTCTTCCCACTTTGGCCCCCGTTCCCCTTCCCCACTGCTGCGTTCTTTTCTTTGATTCTTCTCGCTTTGAACATAGCTTCTGTCAATTTCGATGGCTCATACAACCCAAGCTCCATGTTCACTTCCTCCTTTAACTCATTCAAGAAGACTTCCAACAAATACTGCTCGTCTAGCCCTCACAATGTACCAACATATTTCTCAAATTTGGTTACAAACTCATTTATAGTTTGCTCGTTGTAGCAATACTAGGGACTAGAACGAGCTTGACATAGTCGTCGATTGGAACCTCTGTATCGTGGCCACCTTGAACGCCTCCCAATTAGGGTTCGGGTTCCTAGTCTCTGTGTAAGTGTATATCAGTAGCCTAAGTGCATTTGTAATATCTGTTGCATTAGTTAGTTTGTTATGCAGTTTAGTGCATCTGTCTTGCTGTTAGATTTCTGTTAGAGTGTTATTCAGTTTGTTAACAAGTTGTTTAAACTCTGTTAGAATTCAGTTGATAGAGTGTGCACGTTAAGCTGTGGAGTGCACACGATTGCAGCTTCTATAAAATGCTGCTTCTGTAATCAGTTTCAATCAGTGAAACCGAAATGAAAATATCAGTTTTCACATTCTCAAATTCTCTTAGTTTCTATTAGATTTTACAGTCTCCCACCACTAGAACCATCTCAAGGCTTCGCTGCCTGGTGCCACCAACACCGCGCCCAATCTTTTCTCTGTTCGAGACCTTCATGCGAAAATAATCCTTTAGCTTCGAGATCCAGTAAAACTCATCTCCTTTAAAATCGAATACTGGAATTTGGGGTCGCATCCATCTATTATTGTACATCACTTACCCTATGATATTGCTCGATTCGACTCTCTTCTCTCCCCCCTTCGACTCGTCACAGCTCTCCGTTTTCGGGAGGCGCTTCTCCCACACCTTGAACAATTTTTCCATCATTGTTGCAAGATGTGACAATCATGAACCTTGCTTTGCAAATCTCGACTCCTTGGTCGCCTGGTTGCTCTCCACGGATTTCTCCAAGGCCTCTACTTTCCGTCCATTGTTGCATTTCCCTTCGGCAGCAGGTGCAACCTCCCCCATCTCCAAGATCAGAGCTTTGATACAAATTGATAGAACTGGAACCAGAAAAGGAATGCATTATTTTTGAACAGGGAAAATCCCCCTCCTGATTAAAATTTCTTAGATTATTCGAGGAATTTGAAACCTCCCTAACCGATTCTCAACAACAAAACCAATTCTTCCATTTCTCAAACTCCTATTAATAGGTATGTCACAAACTAACTAGTAACTGTTACTGATAGTTATGATTTCATTTTGTTTCCCTTTTCCTTCCTATTGTACCTCCTCTTATATACTTGAGTAATAAGAGGTCGCCTATTTCTTTCAGTATCTCATGCTTTCTTTTGATTCTTATATTGATATTGATTAGACACCGATGAAGAGTTGATGGAATGGGTAACCAAGTTTGAAGAAAGGATTGCAGATTCAGAAAGGCAAATACCCAAGTTGATGAGAGAGTTGGAGGACACCGACACTAAAATTAAATTCCTTAAGAAGGCCAGTGATGATTTCGTTAAGCCGATCGCCTTGATACAAACTGAAGCGGAAGTAAGTGAATTAATACAAAAGTTACCAATACTGACTTTTGTTGTGCAGAATATTGTAATTTTTTCTGATCTGGACTGTGCAGGCTCACGTGTCTTTGAAGAATGAACGTGACTCCTCCATCCAAAATCTTTTTTCTAGGTACAACTTGGGGACTCTTCCAAAGCCACCCTTCAGTGATGAGGATGGTTTTAACCTCACTAATCGTGTAAAATCAAGGTTGGAGGATCTTGAGAAGGATCTGAAAGATAAAAAGGTGACTCTTTTATTCTCCCTTTTTTGTTATACATTCTTTTTAGGAGCATAGGATTGGAGGGAGGTTGTGAAATGGCAGAATTTTCACCGATGAAGAGATCGGCAATCTTTGCTCACTGGATTGTTTTTTTACATGTTTTCTTTAGTAGGATATCATACACTATGCTCCTATACTTTCTATGTGTTGGAATATGAATTATGATTTGTCATATCAATTAGCTTTAATTAGTGTCAATTAACTTTAATTAGTCTTAATTGTAATTGATTTCTATTTCTATATACATTAAAATAGACATGAGTGTGCTCTATTGTAGACACACAGACACACAAATTCAACATGGTACCGGAGCCAATTTTGATCTTTTGACCCTGTCTCTATGCTTCATCACTGCTGTCGGCAGCGGCATCTTCTGTTAACAGTACTACCTTTTGCAGCACTACCTTGTCTCTGTGCTTAATCATTAACGATGACTTCGCTTCCCGTCGACGATCATACTGATGGTGACTTATGTTGGTTATGACTCACAAATATCTATGCCGTATTTAGTTTCAAGTTTTGTGGGAAAATGCTTTGTTATTGTAACAAGCTTAAAAGCTTAGTATGCTTTAGCTTGAGGGGGAATGTTAGAATATCAGTTATGATTTTTCATATCAATTATGTTTAATTAGTATCAATTAGGTTTAATCAGTCTTAATCACAATTGGTTCCTATTTACATTATAAATAGTTATGAGTATGCTCTATTGTAGACACACAGACATACAAATTAACCACTATTGTATTCTCTAAATGGGTTTATTTTCTTGTTTAAAGATTCCGGTTCTCTGACTTGTCCTAGTTTTCAGATTATTTTCGTCATTTCTAAAGAACAAAACATGATTATGGGAGAACTAATTTTTTGTTTTCACTTTTTTATGTAGAGAGCAAATGACACTGAACTCAAAATCGCATTGGATTGCTACATGAGTGCAAATGACAGTTGCAAAAGTATTGAGGCTAAAATACAAGCTAAGAGAGATCGCAAGGTTTAGTGATAAAATGCATGTATATCTCGTTAAATACGTATATGTTACTTGTCTGGTGTTAATAGTTTGTTCTGCATGCAGAGTGACATTGATAAGCTCATTGAAGAGAAGAAAAATGAGCATGATTCAGCCGAACTCAAAACATCTAATGTAAACTTTTCTCATATAGATGAGAAAGAAAGAAACTTGGTGGGTTCAGCTTTTGGTGTTGTTTAGTAAATTATATAACCTTAGCTCTTGCATCTGGTAAATCTGATTAACATAATTATAATTACTGCTTGCAGCAAGACGAGGTTGATAAGAAGACCAAGCAACTTGCTAAAAGAGAATTTAAACTAAATATTCATCAAATGGAAACTGAGTTATTTAGTGTAGATCAAAGGATTAAGAATGTCAATAGCGAGAAGGCTATGATGGATACTGATTCAAGGACAGAGTGAAGCTAGCTCTGTTGAAGGCACAGTTGGAGAATAAGAAAAAGAAACATAAAAAGATGTAGATCAATTTTCTCTTCCTCTCCTTTACTATTGTTTTCTTTTTCAGAATTATATACTTGAAATCCTTTACAGAATTGATGACCAAAAGGATAAAATAAGAAGGCTGCTAAAAGGAGGATTCCTCTTGATAAGGACGTGAAGAAGGAAGTTACACAAGCATTAAGGTTTGAAAAACTTTTACTTTTCATTGTGTATTACTTAATTGTTGTACTATCTTTATCTTTAAAAACTTGCTTTGTAGTGTTTCTGAAGCTAACCTGTTCCACTACTAAATAAATCAGAAGAAATGTGTTGGAATTTCTCTTTTACGTTTTTAGTCCCTATAAAATTCAAAAAATCTATGTATGGTCCCTATTAAATTTTTCTTCAATGTTTGTGTCCTCACATATTTGCTAATTCCAACTTTATTCCCACTGTTAAATCGTTGATGATTTTGCAAACAAAAGTCTCGTGGTACCTTGCCACATGGACATTTTAATTGATTTGGCATCCACTTGGCAAGTGATACGGCAAACACATTATTTTTAAGTACTCATCATCGTGCATTATTCCTTTAAATTGTTTTACTCATTAATTAAACATCTCTTCTTCATTTAATTACTTATTACTTAATTAAAACGGTACTCTAATCAAATCAATAAAGCCAAGCAAACGAAATTACAATTAATTAATTATTGACTAATTTATCAATAAAAATAAATTAACCCCTAATCCTCAAACTTATCTCCTTCCTCTCCCCAATCACTGTCCCACCCTTCCTTTGCTCCTTGTTTTCGGCCACCCCACCCGACCCTCTTCCCCTTCTCGCCCTCTCCTACGTGTCCCCCAAACCCCATCATTCAGTGGCTCTTTCAAGAACATTTCAGATTTACATCTCCAGGACGCTCTGCCAGAACAAATCTCTCAATTCTTAAAGCATGGTTGTCAAACTCAATGAGTTAATCAGTAAACTCTTCCAAGTCTAACTTTGTAAATAGGGAAAACGAAAGTTAACTCGTGTACAGACTCGCTTCTGCTTCAAACTCAGTCAAACTTATGTGAGACTCATTCAAACTATGACATACCGCATAGACTCACGAGTTAGAGATAAAATCAAGAGTTTCATTAACTTATTTAAAAAGGGCCAAAATGCATGGCCTAATGTCCTTTTTAATAAAAAAGGTCAAAACATTGTCGTTTCTTTATTACTCGTGTCCATCTTTCTTCATACCTTTCTCAATGGTTTATAGAACTTCTCTGGTTTTGAGTTTAGGTTTATGCGACCTTTCTTCTCCTTTGAGTTCGCCTTTGTGCCCCACTCCGGCATTCTGGGCTCCTTTTGTCCCCATTTTGTTTGGTTGGTCTCTGGTCTCGTTTGGCTCGTTGGTTAGGTTCGTCTCTGTTTTGTTTGGGCGCATCTGGTTTATCCTTGTTTCTGGTTCGTTTTCTCTGTCATGTATTGTTTAGCTTTAGCTTATTTTTTTAAATGATTTCACTTTTGGAACTTAAGTTTAATGTTTTATTTAGTTGGGTCTAATCTATATACTTTCCTACTTTGGTATTTTGCTCTGTTATGGTGTTAGAAATTGGAATGTTGAATTATTTTTGTGTTCATTGGTTTCTGTTATGTATGTGTCATTTTTAGTTTTCTTAATGTTATTTTAAATTGTCCATAAAGTCTTACGAGTCTACGTAGACTCTCGAGTTTGACAACCTTGTCAAGTGTTTTTTCCATCGAATATCTTGTTTTGCATGCACATGGTTGTCAAATTTCAGTTTAGGGAAAAAATATTCTTGGTGTAAGTATTCACGAATTCTGTTTATGGTACAGGATTGTTGGAGATGAAGTTGATGACCTGAATGCAAAATACCGTGAAGCTGAGAAGGAAGTCAATATATTGCAAATAAAAATACAAGAAGTTGATAATAACCTATCCAAACACCACAAGGATAAGGAATGTTAGTACTATCTATTATTTGAAGTTGTATATAAATAATCTACCGTGCATTCTTTACCTGGCAAAACCACTCTGCAAGTAGAAATTTGGTTTTCTAGATTCGAATGTCTGGTTTAGACAGTGTGGTTTTGTAAATGCTAACAGAATTCTAGAGAGGAAAGTCGAGTGAAACTGAATCTCTTTCGTTATGATTCATTGAATCTGATTCTGGTATAGATTGGCTTTTATATGAGCCAATCTATAACAGGCTAAACATGTGCACTGCTAGCAACTAACTCTAACTAATTTAGAGTGCTGTACAATACAACTACTGAAAGTACAAGAGTAAAAGCAGTGCACTGAAGGTGCACTGCAGTCCTGTGAACTATGGAAAACAACCTACACTTACACACATCCCCTCAAGCTCAAGGAGGGTGAGTCTGAGTAGCAGAGGAGGACACGTTGAGCTTGCTTCTGTAGTCAAGAAGGGTGGCAGTGGACAGAGGTTTAGTAAGAAGAACGCCAGCTATCTGTGAGTGTCCAGGAATGTTAGTAACTTGAAGCTGTTTAGCTAATACCTTTTCTCTTACAAGATCAATTTCCATGTGCTTTGTCCTAGCATGTAGGGCAGGATTATGAGCTAATGCCACAACACTTTGATTGTCACAATGAATAGTTGGAATTGCCATTTTCACATGTAGTTCAGAGAGCAGTGTCTGAATCCAAAATATAATATTAGGCCCAAAGTAGATAGCTGAGCGAGAAGTAGACCTTTTGTCATTAGGATCAACTGCCCAATCAGCATCACGAAGCCAACCAAAGTGAAAGGTTTCTGATTATTGGCAGGTTTGAGGAGCAAACCGTGGTGAGTTGTGCCTTTGAGGTATCAAAGGATACGTTTAACTGCAATCCAATGGCTTTCCAAAGGGTTTGTCATAAGTTGACAAACCTTATTAACAGAGTAGCTAATTTCAGTCTGTTTTAAAGTAGCATACTGCAAAGCACCAACAGCAGAGCGATACATAGTGGGATCCTTGAACTGAGGAGATCCTATTTTGGACAACTTGGTGCTGGAGGCCATAGGAGAGGAGACAGCAGCAGCATCATGCATGCTTGTCTTGTTCAAGAGATCACAAATGTACTTGGATTGGGTAAGTAGAAAAGCACCTTGAGGTTGTTTGTGAACGTCAATGTCCAAGAAGTAATCCAAGTTACCGAGTTCTTTGAGAGCAAATTGCTTGTGCGGCCTGAGCAATTATTTGCAAGAGTGATGGTGAGTTACCTGTCAGTATGATATCATCATCAACATAAACTAGTAGGTAAGCATTTGAATTTTTGGAGCAAAAAAGTGAACAAAGATGGGTCACACTTGCTGGTTTTGAACCCAAGAGTGAGCAGAGTTGTTGTGAGTTTCTCAAACCATTGTCTAGGAGCCTGTTTGAGGCCATAGTGGGATTTGTGAAGCCTGCAAACTAATGTGGAATCAGATGAGATAAATCGAGAAGGTTGTTCCATATACACCTCTTCATTGAGATTCCCATTAAGAAATGCTTTATTAACATCTAATTGTTTGAGTGGCCACTTGTATGTAAGAGCAAGGGTAAGAATAAGCTGGATAGTCATAGGTTTAATAACTGGTGAGAAGGTTTCATGAAAATCGGAACCATGGACTTGATGGAATCCTTGGCAATTAACCTTGCTTTATATTTGTTCACCGTTCCATCAACATTTTCTTTCACACAAAAGACTCACTTACAACCAATAGCTTTTCTATTAGGAGGGAGGGGAACATGGGTCCAGGTTTGGTTATTTTGGAGAGCTGTTTATTCTGCTTGCATTGTTGCAAGGCAGTTGGGGTCTTTGAGGGCTTGTTTGGTGGTTTTGAGCGAGTTTGCATTGGGTGAGTATTATTAGGTTCAGGTATGGTTGAGGTAGCAGGTGTATTGGTGTTTGCAGCAAGGTTTTGGGTGGAGGGAGAGGTATCAGGTAAGTTAGTTTGGGTTGAGGGTGTATGCTGGTTAAAAGAGGTAGGAAAAGTGTTGGTAGGGGATTGTTGTGCTTCAGTTTCGGGAGGTGTGGGTGTAGTGTCTGGAAGGAGAGTAGGTATAGGATTGAGAGAGACAAAGGTTGGGGGGGGGGGGGGTAGGCTTCACTTTGGAAGAAGGAAACATATCAGGATATGGGAACTGTGACTCATTGAATATGACATTTTTAGAGACAACTAATTTCCCAGTGAGGGAAAGACATTTATATCCTTTGTGAGATGTGGAATACCCTAGGAAAAGACACTCACGATGCCGAAAAATCAAACTTGTGAGTATTGTAGGGTCTTAATAGAGGAAAACAAGCACGACCAAACACTTTTAAAAATTGATAGTCAGGGTCTTTGTTGAACAAAGCAGAATATGGAGGTATATTACTAAGAGGGTCAGAGGGTTGTCTGTTAATGAGATACACTGCTGTCTGAACAGCATAGTCTCAAAACTTGAGAGGTAAGGAAGCATGACTCAAAAAGAGAAAGACTGAGAGATAACTATATGCCTGTGTTTCCTCTCAACAACACCATTTTCGTGGTGAGTGTGAGGGAAAATACGTCTATGAACTATGCCAAGATCAGCAAGATAGTTGGAAAAAGGTGTAAACTCCCCTCCCCAGTCAATTTCGAAGGGCTTTGATAATTGATAGGAACCCCAAATTGTAGTTCAACTAAGGCTTTAAACTGTTTGAAAACATATAAGGTGTCTGATTTACAGAGATCTTAAATGTGAATGTGATCAGAGGTTGTATCGGCGGTGCGGTTGAGATCGGAACAGCCGTTGCCATCAGAGAAAACGGTGGGGAAGGAGGAGTAGGATTGTTTGGTTGCTCAGTCGCCATGGATCGAGGAGCTTACTGATATCATGTAAATGCTAACAGAATTCTAGAGAGGAAAGTAGAGAGTGAAACTGAATCTCTTTCATTATGATTCACTGAATCTGATTCTGTTACAGGTTGGCTTTGATATGATCCACTTATCCTACTCTCAGCAGGCTAAACATGTGCACTGCTAGCAACTAACTCTAACTGATTTAGAGTGCAGTACAATTACAATTAGTGAAAGTACAAGAGTAAAAGCAGTGCACTGCAGTCCTGTGAACTATGGAAAACATACACTTACAGGTTGAAACCGACATGATTCTGCATATAAAAATATGGCAGCGGTGCACAATAGAATAGAAATAAGCATTGCATGGTTTAGCATTTTTTATGTGTCTTTTGATGTGGCTATGTTGCAGCAAGAAAGAAATTTATTGAATCCAAGCTTCAGTCTTTGGATCAGCAATGTTCTGGAATTGATTCTTATCTCAAAGCTTTAGAGTCTTCCAAGGAGAAGAGAGATGTACTGAAAAGGTCAACTTATGCCAGACCACATCCATGAAGTCATATCTTTGTGACTATTTCAAAATGCTGTTTGTGTTGTCACTAATGTTCTATTCTGAAATGCACTAATACTTTATCCGGTGACTGCCTGCAGCAAATATAACATTGCTGATGGTATGCGACAAATGTTTGATCCTTTTGAAAGGGTTGCCAGAGCTCATCATTTTTGCCCTTGCTGTGAGCGTCCTTTCTCTGCCGAAGAAGAAGACAATTTTGTCAAGAAGGTTTTACATTTTACATCCTATCATAATATACTGACCAAGCACTTTGAACTGTCTTTGACCAAGCATTTTATATGGTTTTGAATTGCTTTTTTTTCTTTTCTTTTTATTAATGCCAGCAAAGGGTGAAGGCTGCTAGTTCAGCTGAACAAATGAAAGTTCTTGCTGTGGAGACCTCATACCTGGACTCTCATTTTGAGCAGTTGGACAAGCTTCAGATGGTTTATGAAGAATATGTTAAACTTGGCAAGGAGACAATCCCTAAGGCTGAAAAGGAACTCCAGCAACTTAAGGAAGACCTGGATCACAAATCCCAGGCATTAGAGGACGTAATAATTATATTTTCCTTGAAATTTCTTATAAGTAGACTCTTCATACAGGCTTGTCACTCCCCCTTTAAATGTATCGTTCCTGGAAAGAGATTGTTAATTTTGATGTCATATGTGTTTGCTCTTCTTTCTTGGTGTAACTTATTTTAGCTTATACAACTGCTGTAATTTTCTTAAAGGTTTTAGGTGTTTTGGCTCAAGTGAAGACCGACAAGGATTTGGTTGAGACATTGGTGCAACCTGTTGAAAATGCTGACCAACTTTTCCAAGATATTCAAGCTGTGCAAACCAACGTTGAGGATTTAGAACGTCAGCTTAGTTTTCAAGGGCAGGGAACAAGGACTCTGGAAGAATTTCAGTCAGAGTTGAATGCATTGCAAGGCACAAAGTAAATTGATTCAATTTATTTCCTCTATGTACTAACATGAACAGTTTTATAATCTAGATCTATTAAGGTCTGTTTGAATTGGCTTCTAAATAGCTTATTTGGGTTTATCTACTAACATAAGCACTTGTCCGAGGAAATTTTATGAAAACAACTTATGACATGTCCATAAGCTGATTTTCGCTTATTTCAAAAAGCTCTCCATGGTAGCTTATGAAAACAACTTATTGCTTATATGAAAACAACTTGATCATATTTTCTCTTTGATTAGAGAAGTACTTCATACATAAGCGCTTCTTCTATAAGCGCTTAATTGAATTGTTTACCCAAACAAGCCCTAATGTTACTCATTTTCATCAACTTGACATTATCTACCATTCCCTAAGTGCATTAAGTCTTACTTAGCTCGATGTTGCTTCTTAATATATTTTTTTTCCATGTGTATCTTGGTTACAAGGGACAATTTGCATACTGAGTTGAAAAAGCTGATGGAAGAGCAGAGGTATATGGAGAATGATCTATCAAATATTCAATTACGGTGGCATGCTCAACGGGAGGAGAAAATGAAAGCAGCTAGTGCATTGGAAGATGTTAAAAGATTAGAAGACGACTTAGAACATTTGGCCGAAGAGAGGAGCCAAATTGATCTTGAAGAAAAGGTCGTCTAATTTTCTCGAGACATTGATGGATAAATCGATGCTAAACAATAGACATGTGCAATTGCCCCTAGTAACCACTTATACACGCATTCAATAGAAAATTGAGTAAAATGATTCAAATTCTCATAGCACAAAAAGCAGATACTTGCTCTTGTTTACTTCTTTCAAACTATTTGTCGTGCATTGTATTTTGTTTATCAATCACCACTACAACATATCTTTGTGTTTATTCACGATAAATAATTTTTTTATAGCAATTGCCTTTTATTTTTGAAAATTCTCTAGCTCAATAAATGATATGTAAACATGTTCTTATTCAGGCATGTGCTGGTAAAATGAACACTGCCTCAACTAAAATCCTCAAATTCATCAATCATTCTTTTGTAGCTGCTCTTTTTAAAATGCTGAAGTTTCTTCTCTGTCTAACTAGCCAAAATGTATAATTCCATCCCAAATCTTGGTATTTGCAGAGTCTGATAGAAGCTCTTGGACCTTTATCCAAGCGCAGAGGAAAATTACTTGCTGATCATGATGAACTGAAAATAAGACTTAACCAAGAATATGAGAATCTGGCTGAACAAAAGAGAAGCTATCAGCAAGAAACCGAAGAACTTTCTAAGATGACCTCTAAGATCAAAGAGTAAGCTTATCAGCTAGAAAATAGTCAAATTTTAAGAATTTTTTTGTTTTTAACATACGTTTTGATTGTTCAGGTACTCGATTTAAAGAAAGGTGACAGGCTGAAGGAGCTGCAGGAAAAGAAATGTCTAACAGAATCTCAACTTCAAGTTGTGAAACCAGGAAGCAAGAAATTTTAGATGAACTAAACAAAAGCAAAGATTTGAAGAGAGAACTAGATCCACTAAGAAGAAATATTGTTGACAACTTAAACTACAGGAGAACAAAGGCTGAAGTAGAAAAGCTAGCACGAGAAATTGAAACGCTTGAAGAAAAAATGTTGACTGTTGGTGTGATTTCCACAGTTAAAACTGAACTCGGTAAACTAACCCAGGAGAGGGAGAGACTTCTTTCAGAGGTATTTTCATATCCCTGATTTATACTTTCTATACTCGCTGTATGTAAGTAGAAAGTTGGTCGGCCAACTACCATTATTGATGGATGTTTAACCATTTGTATGTTCACATCTTAAGTAGTTATTTACTTCATTGCTTCTCCTGCTAGTGTAGGATTGATATACCTTGTTTCTCCTTTTTTTGTGAACTTCTACCTTGGTGACAGGCAAACAGGTGCCGAGGAACAATGTCTGTTCACCAGAAGAATATTTCTAAAAATCAGACTGATCTTAACCAGCCTCAATACAAGGACATAGATAAGCGATATTTTGACCAGCTTATCCTGCTTAAGGTCTTGTCTATTGCGATATTGCACTTGTGTGTTTTCTACGATCCTATTTAATGCACAATGTTAATTGGTCAACAATCAACTTTTTTTATAGACGACTGAAATGGCAAACAAGGACCTGGACAGATACTACAATGCACTTGACAAGTGAGTTGAGTTTCTTAAAGTTTAGTAATGTTTATTGTTATTCCTGTCAAGTTTGTAATTTTTTGCCATGTTTTATGTCATGGGTTTGCAATGTATAATCAAATTAACAAACCACCTCTTGAACTCCTAAGGCCAATTCTTTCATGGTTTGTAAATGTATGTCAAGCTTGATAATTTGCTCACTATACAAACTAAGTACAGATTAAAAATTTAGCTAAGTTTTAGAAAATATTTACAAATTTTGAAAGCAAAGCATACTAGACTGACCATTTCTTGTCTTCAACTATTAATTAATTAATCATTGTCTGATACGATCAACTTAGTATTAAGAGTGTAAACGAATAAACAAGCAGAAATGAAGCTCAACAGTGAAGGATATTGATAATCAGAGTGATATTACAGTAATTCAAGGTGAATTACTGCTACAATATACAGAGTAATTGTAAGCTTCAATGTAACAGTGTCTATGGCGCTTATAGAGGCCAAAACTCTCCTAGGAGAAACTCTCCAATGAAAATCCAAGCTACCCCCCCACTACCACCGAATCTCCTATTTGATTACATCAATTTCTCTCTCCACACGCACTCACGTTGCTGCCAACTCAGCACAGGTGCTCTCTCCACTACTAGCTCATGATGAGTTAGTTACTAGGGCTTGATTCCCTACAACATGACCTACCGTGCACCTCTTTTTCTTTCTAGTGTATACTAAGCCCTTTTATACTTATCAATACCCCCTCCAAGACTCTCCTTGTCCTCAAGGAGGATTGTGAAATGTGGAAACTGAGATTGCAGCTCCTTCAAGTGCTCCCATGAATTTTCATACTCCCGCAACCCTTCCCACTTCACTAACACTTCAACATCACCCTGCACATTCTGTCTTGATGCCAGCACAGCTTCCGGTTGAGGTTCAAGCATCCATTCTTCATTTAAACACTTAGGTAGAGGTTGGGGCACCACATCAGCCTTGATAGCCTTTTTCAACAGAGCCACATGAAATACTGGATGCACTTTGCTGTCATCAGGAAGTTGCAATTTATAAGCCACCGCTCCAATTTTCTGCAGAACTTCAAAAGGACCGTAGTATTTGGGACTCAACTTTTGATTCATTCTCTTGGCCAAACTCTTCATCTTGTAGGGTTGAATTTTCAGATACACCATGTCACCCACTGCAAACTCTATATCTCTTCGATGTTTATTAGCTTGAGACTTCATCCTATCCTGAGCTTGCTTGAGATGAAACTGCAACTCTCTTAAGATGTCATTCCTTGCAGCCAAGGATCTGTTCACTTCTTCAACAGAGGTATGGTGAACATCACCTCTAATAAGTACTGGAAGTTCTCTGCCATATAAAACTTGGAATGGAGTAGTCTTGATAGAGGAATGGTACGAGGTGTTATACCAATACTCTGCCCAAACCAACCATCTCACCCATTGCTTCGGTGTCCCGCCAGTGATACATCTCAGATAAGTTTCTAAACACCTGTTTACAACCTCTGTCTGTCCATCAGTCTCCAGATGGTAAGCACTACTATATTTCAACTGAGTTCCTGCCATCTTCATCAATTCACTCCAGAAGTTGCTCAGAAAAACTTTATCTCTGTCTGATACAATGGTGTTGGGAAAACCATGTAGTCTTACTACTTCTTTGATAAGAGATCTGCCACATCCTTTGCAGTATAAGGATGGCTCATAGGAATGAAATGCGCATACTTAGAAAGCCTATCAACTACCACCAAGATAGTATCCTTACCCATGGAATTCGGTAACCCACCAATAAAATCCATTGAGATGTCTGTCCACACTTGTTCAGGTACTGGCAGTGGCTGCAAAAATCCTCCAGGGCTCAATGTTTGATACTTATTTTGTTGGCAAATTGCACAAGCTCGGACATACTCTTTAATCCTCTTCCTCATGCCCTTCCAATAGACCAAATTCTCTGTCCTCTTGATAGTTTTCAATACACCCGAATGTCCTCCACTAGGAGAGGAATGTGTCTCATCTAACACCCAATTAATTCTAACAGAATTCTCTGGTAAGACAATTCTGCTATCATAAAACAGTCTCCCCTTTTTTAAAGAATACCCTGGATGACTAGTAGGATCAACTAGCAAGTCCTGCACCACCTTCTTCAAGGTATCATCCCCTTGAACTTCCTCTTCTAAGCCATGCCAAGCTTCACACTGTATAGTAGACAAAGCAGCATACTGCATCATTCTAGACAGTCCATCAGCAACATTATTATCTTTTCCAGGCTTATATTGAATCTCAAAATCATAACCTAGCAACTTGGACATCCATTTCTGTTGATCCTCACTAATTATTCTTTGCTCAGTTAAAAACTTGAGACTTTTCTGATCAGTGTACACTTTGAAGTGCCTGCCAAGCAAGTAGGGCCGCCATTTTTGAATTGCCAAGACAATGGCCATCAGCTCCCTTTCATAAACTGATTTGCTCTGTGCTCTGTCAGATAGAGCGTGGCTCATGTAAGATACCGGTTTGCCCCCTTGCATGAGCACTGCACCAAGTCCCTTCCCTGATGCATCAGTTTCCAGTACAAATTCCTTCTCAAAGTCAGGAACTGCCAACACAGGAACTGTAGTCATAGTCCTTTTCAACTCATCAAAAGCTGTTTGAGCCTCATCACTCCAAACAAAACAATCCTTCTTCAATAGTTAAGTCAATGGCCAGGCAAGTTTCCCATAATTCTTCACAAATTTCCTGTAATACCCAGTCAATCCCAAGAATCCTCTCAACCCCTTCAAATCTCTAGGTTGAGGCCAATTCACCATGGCTTCTATCTTCCTAGGGTCAGTAGAAACACCTTCACCAGAAATCAAGTGTCCCAGATATTCTAATTTTGCTTGTGCAAAACTACACTTCTTTCTATTAGCAAACAATTGATTCTCTCTCAACAATTGTAGTACTGTGACTAAGTGTTGCATATGCATCTCCACACTTTTGCTGTAGATTAGAATGTCATCAAAAAATACCAAAGCAAACTTCCTCAATACTGGCCGTAGCACCTCATTCATTAAAGCTTGGAATGTGGATGGAGCATTAGTCAAACCAAAGGGCATTACAAGGTATTCATAATGTCCTTCATGAGTTCTAAATGCTGTTTTAGGAATGTCTTCTTCCCTCATCCTAATTTGGTGGTATCCAGATTTCAAATCCAACTTAGAAAATATGATTGCTCCACTTAGCTCATCTAACAATTCATCAATAACAGGGATTGGAAACTTGTTAGGAATTGTTACCTTATTAAGAGCTCTATAATCAGTGCAAAACCTCCACCCTCCATCCTTCTTCACCAATATCACTGGACTAGAGAACGGGCTGGTACTTGGTCTCACAATGCCAGCTTGTATCATTTCTTTCACAATTTTCTCAATCTCATTCTTTTGGTAGTAGGGATACCTATAAGGTCTCACATGAGGAATAGCTGCCCCTGCCTTCAGTTCAATCACATGATCGTGCTGTCTCTTGGGTGGCAGACCTATGGGCATGCTAAATACATCTTCAAATTGAGCTAGTAATGCTTTCCAGGGATTTGCATCTTCATTCACCCCCTCTGTTTCTGCTTCTGCTGTATTATATTGCAGCATGTATACCTCTGCCTCTTCATTCATGGTCTTCTGGATGGATTTCCAGGAAGCTTGCCTCATACACAAAGCTGGTTCTCCCACGATCACCTTCTTTCTTGCCTGATCCCTCCATTTCAGACTCAAATTCTTGAAATTGGCCTCCACATCCCCCAAACTAGCTAACCAATCCATTCCCAATACCATATCTACTCCTCCCAGCTCCATCAAAAAGAAGCTCTGCACAAACACATTGCCCTGCACACTGAACCTCAACTGCTTACACATGCCCTGGCTTTTGATTTTCTCACTATTTCCCACCTCAATCACATATTCTGGCGTGTCCTCAATCACCCGAGCCAGTTCTTGCGCCACTCGTGGTGAAATGAAGCTGCTGGAAGCCCCAGAATTAGTGAGAGTCAACACCAACTTCCCTCCAATGTCTCCCCAAACCTTGAAGGATTTATTAGAGTTAAGTCCCTCTCTGCTCTGCAATGACAACTGCAGAGTTTTCAGAGCAACTTCACTGAGTACAGCCTCCTCCTCTACTACAATCTCTTCATCAACTTCAGAATCACTACCTTCTTCACACAACATAAGTTTCATGTGTTTAAGTTTGCACACATGTCCCTTACTCCACTTCTCACCACATTTGAAACACAATCCCAACTTCAATTTCTCCTCCCATTCTGCAGTGCTCAACCTCCTCCCCTTCACAGGCTCTGCTTCTGTGTGATCCTCCTTGCTCTTCTCCTTACTATCCTCCTTCTTATACTTGTTTGGATCCCACTGGCTACGAAATCTAGAACCATTTCCCTCCAATCTACACTTCCTCTGTTTTTTTTCTGTAACACATTGTTCTTTTCCTCCAATAACAGAGCTCGATCCATCAAGCTAGATAGATCATCGTAACCATACAACTTAATCTCTCGCTTTGATCTCATCCTTCAACCCATTGAGGAAGATATCTTCCAACAGCAATCTATCTTCCCTAGCTAATGGAGCCACGTGCATTTCAAACTTTTCGCGATACTCCATAACTGAACCTTCTTGTTTGAGACTCAACAGAGGCCCAAGAGGATTACTCAGTGACTTAGGGAAGAATCTGCGTATCACCGCGCTTTTAAATTCACTCCACGTTCTCATTGGAGCTTGCTCTTCCCACCATTGAAACCAATTGAGAGCCTTCTCCTCTAAGGCGATGACAACCGTGATCGAGCTTCTCTTCTTCACGCACTGATACACCATGAAATACCGTTCGACTGAATGAGCCACCCATGCGGTCGTCACCCTTGAAAACGGGTATTTCCAGTCTATGCCGCCCTCCACGGTATTCCTGCTCCAACCCATCGTTGTTACGTCTCGGTTGTTGATGGCGAGGTGTTCCTTCCACCGTGATGACCGGAATTCCACCCTGAACACCGCTCGTTTCACCGGAGTCATCTTTCTTCTTCATTTTCCGCTCTGCCGAGAACTCCTTCATCCCAACGCAGAGCTCAGTTAACACCATTTCCATGCCTGCGATCTTTTCTTCTACTGCATCCATACGATTCTCCATGATACTTCTCGTGGTAACCATACAATTCAGCTACAGGATCGAATGCTCTGAATACCAAATTGATACGATCAACTTAGT
This sequence comes from Oxytropis ochrocephala, assembly GCA_020916435.1. Classification (NCBI taxonomy): domain Eukaryota; kingdom Viridiplantae; phylum Streptophyta; class Magnoliopsida; order Fabales; family Fabaceae; genus Oxytropis; species Oxytropis ochrocephala. The sequence continues at coordinate 28,323,827 of CM037089.1, forward strand.
ATTAAGAGTGTAAACGAATAAACAAGCAGAAATGAAGCTCAACAGTGAAGTATATTGATAATCAGAGTGATATTACAGTAATTCAAGGTGAATTACTGCTACAGTATACAGAGTAATTGTAAGCTTCAATGTAACAGTGTCTATGGCGCTTATAGAGGCCAAAACTCTCCTAGGAGAAACTCTCCAATGAAAATCCAAGATACCCCCCCACTACCACCGAATCTCCTATTTGATTACATCAATTTCTCTCTCCACACGCACTCACCTTGCTGCCAACTCAGCACAGGTGCTCTCTCCACTACTAGCTCATGATGAGTTAGTTACTAGGGCTTGATCCCCTACAACATGACCTACCGTGCACCTCTTTTTCTTTCTAGTGTATACTAAGCCCTTTTTATACTTATCATTGTCAAAAAAAATTAATTAATGAGGTTATTAATAAAACTTTCTATTGTATGATAAATTATTAGCCTCTTGTGTTTCCATGTCATTCATCTTTCAGAGCACTGATGCGCTTCCACACAATGAAAATGGAAGAAATCAACAAAATTATACGGGAATTGTGGCAACAGACTTATAGAGGGCAGGATATAGACTACATTAGTATTCATTCTGATTCCGAAGGTGCTGGGACCCGATCTTACAGTTACAGGGTTTGTAATCTTTGATACACCGGTTCCTTCAAAAGCTGTCTAATTTTCTCACATTTTTTGAAATATTGTTCATTTGTATATCATGCAGGTTATCATGCAGACTGGTGATGCAGAATTAGAAATGAGAGGAAGATGCAGTGCAGGTCAGAAGGTATGATATGTTATCACTGAAAGGAGTTTCTACATCTAGTATTCTGTTTTTCTTTTCAATCAAAATATAATAGTTAAATAAGCTAAACTTATTCGTGAGTTTCCAGGTACTGGCATCTCTTATCATACGGTTGGCTTTAGCGGAAACTTTTTGCCTCAATTGTGGAATTCTTGCATTGGATGAACCAACCACAAATTTGGATGGACCAAATGCTGAAAGTCTGGCTGCTGCTCTTCTAAGGTGTGAATAAATTGTCTATTTCTGGATTGTGTAGTTCTGAGTAAATTGCTAATAGTAAGTTTGTTTTGTTTTGTTTATCTACTGTTATCATGACATCCAGGATCATGGAAGACAGGAAAGGCCAAGAAAATTTCCAGCTAATTGTAATTACTCATGATGAGCGTTTTGCTCAACTGATTGGCCGGCGCCAGCATGCAGAAAGATATTATCGAGTCGCAAAAGATGACCAGTAAGGACAGCAATACTACTGTTTTGTTTGTTTTCATGTTGCTTGAATAGCATATTATTCATCACTTTTCTATCTCAGTGTTGCATGTGAAAATTCTTTTTACAGTTCTTTTTAACTTTTATATCTCACATTTTCAGCCAGCACAGCATAATTGAATCCCAGGAGATATTTGATTGAAGAACGATTTTATCCAGTTACTCCTTTGAAGTCGCTTGTTGGAGGATTGGCAGATGAGTAAAACCCGAACCCGGGGCATATCTCGATATCATTTATGCAGTAGATGTATGTTACCTAAGATTAGGTGTCCTAGTTAATTAAAATATTTACACTTGGCTACAATTTGCTCACCAATGTCTGTAAGTTTGTGTGTTATGGCATTACATCAGACACTACAATTTGTTCACCTTTTTCACCAATGTGTGACTACAATTTGTGGCGTACTAAGGTTTTCAAATCAGACAGACTGTGTATAAAAAACAAGTTTCTTTTTACTCACGACACGGCGGCAGTATGCACGATGGTGGGTTTGTTGCGTGGGTGGATGATCTCAATCTTTGCAAAACTGAGGCCATTAAATCAAAATACTGATATGAAAATATAACAAAATATCATATCAAATTGATCTCAAAAGATTAGTCCCATTTTAGGGACAGCTCAAAGACCATCAAGTGACCAAGGTTGTCGAACTCGAGACTTGTCTCATAAACTCGTAAGAGTTTACCTACTATCAAATAAACTTATAAATGAGATATACATGGTATAATATAGGTCACCACAACAATAATCCAACATTCTCCAATTGTGCAATAAAACGAAGTAGCAAAATACAATATTGAATTACGTTAGTGCACTATTACTAAATAAAGTCGTACTACATTAATGACTAAGTCATACATAAATTCATAAAAACACAAGTTGAAATGAAAAATTCAAAAAACAAGAGTTAATTTGACCTAACACTCAAAATTTGTATTTTAGTTACATACTTATTTCTCACTCCGGTTCACAATATAAGAGAAAAAATCAGACATCTCACATACCAAGAATGACATTGAAATCAATTATTATCATATAATAAGGCTAAAAGTTTATATTCTTTTTAAGATTGCCTTTTTCATTTAATGATATTTTACACTCCTAATTAATGATAACATTATTAACTAAGTTTATTTCTTATATTGATCATTTAATGCACCTCAAAAATTGAGTTTATTTCTTATATTGTGGACAATAAATACTCAATTTTTTTCTTATATTGTGGATCGGATGGAGTACTTATTAGTTGAATAAAACAAAATTAAAACCGTATTAAAAATGTAATATTAACTTTATAAATCCAATACATGCTGCAACAAATAGGCAATTCAACCTAAATAGCTAACGATTGAACGATAATTTACATTTTAAGGTCAAATCAAATGTAAAATTGTTGACTCGTAAACTCATAGTAAAACTGAGAGTTTATCAATTCTATCTCAGTTTACTTGAACTCGTATGGGTTTACAAAAAAGAGAGTTTACCTGCTAATCGACTCGATTTTGTTATCTTGAATTGTAAACCCGTAAGAGTATAAGAGTTAACTCGAGAGTTTAACATGCACGCTAGCTTACAAATAATACACACAATACTTCATTTGTTATTGAGAAAATTTGATATGAGGGATTCAGAAACATAACAAAACATAAATTTGAATGGGAAAACAATCGAGCAGCCTAGGTGAAACCCAAAAACAATCTTTTATCCCATTTTCCCCCAGTATTAAGGACATTATGACATTTGGGGAAGGGAGTTGCATTCTCATCCTAATCCTTGTACTTCAACTCAGATACAAGGAATCCAGGCATGTCAAATGAGGCTGAAAACTTCTCAACATCAGCTTTGAGATCTTCAATAGCTTTGTTGTTCACTAAACCCTTGTTGAAATCCTTCAGAAGTTTTCCATGTTCCTTTTGAATCTCTAGTGTGAGAGTCACTGCACGGTGAAGGAACTCTCCTATCTGCTCAAAGTCCTTCTCAACCAATCCCCTAGAAGTCATAGCTGGGGCACCTGTTAACAGAAACTCCCATCAAGTACTTATGCAAAATTAGTTTCACAACACGAAATTCAAGTCCATATATACACGAGTTCTTACCGATCCGTACTCCTCCAGGTGCCAAGGCACTGCTGTCACCAAAAACAGCATTTTTGTTCACAGTAATGTTGCAGAGATCACAAAGTTTCTCCACCTTATTTCCTGCAAGAGTATGCAAATTGCATCAACAAAATGGTTCCCCAACTTAGAACAATTAAGCTTGCTATTTATTTCCGAGCTAGGTTAGCTATGCATTATTATTCTTTAGTTTACCGGTGAGGCCGAGAGGGCGGAGATCCCACAAGACAAGATGGTTCTCAGTTCCTCCGGTGACAAGACTGTATCCCTTGCTCATCAAGAAACTCCCAAGTGCAACAGCATTAGCCTTAACTTGCTTGGCATACGCTTTGAACCCAGGCGTCATGGTCTGTTTCAACGCAACAGCAAGGGCACCAATCTGGTGGTTGTGAGGACCTCCCTGAAGAGATGGGAAAACCGCAAAATTGATTTTATCTTCAAAATCATAAACTGCATTCTCAGGTTGGCCTTTCTTGGGAGGCTTAGGTCCCTTCCTGTAGAAGATCATGCCGGCCCTAGGCCCCCTCAAACTCTTATGGGTTGTTGTTGTGACAATGTCGCAGTATGCAAATGGATCATTAGCTTCCTGTATCCACCAAAAGTAACTCACATCATTAATCAAAACACTAACATCAAAAAACAAATAGTGATTAGATTCATGACCATTTCTTGCTCGATCTAAAGCACCGACATAGACACCAAACATGTTACTGACATGGATATTAACTTGAGAATATGAAAGTTATTGAAGTGTTGGAGCCCGACACACATGTCAGACATTTGACACGCCTTCAATCTAAAGTGTCAGTGCTACATAAATTCCTCTTGTCTATAATTATAATCAGTAAGTTAAAGACTCAAGCTCTTAGCTTTCAACGTCTTTCTTCTTGGACGTGGCTTGGATCTGAAGTGTCGGTGCTACATAGATTATCATTAAACAGAAATGCAGATCCATACAATTCAAAAAGAGATAGATAGGATTATTATAGTAAAGTACCTGAGCAGCAACAAGGCCACTAATGTGAGCCATATCACAAAGCAAGAGAGCACCACATTTATCAGCAACAGCTCTAAATCTAGCATAATCCCAATCTCTAGGATAAGCACTACCACCACAAATAATCAACTTAGGCCTAAAATCCAAAGCCTTCTCTTCCAACCTATCATAATCAATAAAACCAGTACTCGAATTCACCTTATAAGGCAAACTCTCAAAGTAAATCGAAGTTGCAGAGATCTTCTTCCCACCAGATGTATAATAACCATGTGTCAAATGTCCACCCGACGGTAGATCCAATCCCATGATCCTATCATGTGGTTCCAGCACCGCCGTGTAAGCGGCAAAGTTCGCCGGAGAACCTGAATAAGGTTGCACATTAACTCCCCATTTGGAAGCATCCAAGTGGAAAGACTCAAGAGCGCGTGAGCGACAGAGGTTTTCGATCTGGTCGATGAATTCGTTGCCTCCGTAGTAACGGTTACCGGGCATTCCTTCGGAGTATTTGTTAGTTAGGGCGCTTCCGAGAGCTTCTATGACGGCGAAGGAAGTGAAATTCTCGGAGGCTATGAGTTCGATTCCACGGCATTGACGGCGTTTCTCTTTTTCGATAAGGTCGTGGATTTCTGGATCAACCGTTACTAACGGTGTGTTTCCCCACTCGCTTACTGGATCCATTTCTCTCTCTTTTCTTTTCTTTTCTTCACACAAGTTAAAAGAATGAAAGAAACTACTACTAACAATAGAACACCAACGAACAGTTTTGTGTTGTGTCTATGTTGTTGTTTTTGTGTGTATCAGATCTCTGTGTTGTTTCTGCCTTTTAATACACTTCTCTCCCTTTCAGTCATCCAAATCTAATCTTTGATGATTACCATTTTTGCCCTTTTCATATCTTTGGGATCTGGTGGAGTAGGTGAGTTGTGAATTCTTTTTCTTCGTAATTAAATAATAAATAAACAAACTATGTTGTCATCAATCTGATTGTGTTAATTTTTGTGTAATAATAATATAAAGGAAACATTAGATGAGTTTCATGATTTTTACTTTAGCATAAATTAAATGGTCCGACTTACTTAAATGCAAATCTGTATGTGATGTGGATATAAACCAAAGGGTTTTTTTTTTGGTACCCCCACCCATTCCCCTAACACCCCCACCCAAATTGAAATCCCCAAAACGCCTTTTAATCTTTTTTTTTTTAAAGACGCATCGTATATATGTCATTTGGGACATATATCGATGGAAGTAGTTTAAAGCATCGTATATATGCTTGCGAAGAAGTATATACGATTGGTGGTGACTCACCAATCGTATATACTTCTTCGCAAGATATATACGATGCTTTAAATTCACTTCCATCGATATATATATGTCCCAAATGACATATATATACGATGCTGCCTTAATTTTTTTTTAAAAATTGTAAAAAAATTAACTGATCATGATTTCGCTTTCAAAGTTGATCTACGGTGTAGACAGACGCCAAAATCAACGGTTGATAATCTTTTACCTCATCTATAAATACTCACTCCCACCATCACTATTTTCACACAAAAATTCAACTTCCTCCTTCTCTCACACATCACAAGTGAAGATGATGCAGTTTCGCTAATGGCATACTACGAGCCCTCTCTTCCTCACTATCGCTCATTCTAATATGGGGTTTGTTGATCATCGTGAGCATCATCTTGAAAGATGATGGTATAAGTTTCGATGGGAGAGATGTTGTTTCGCGTGTAGGTTAAAACACGATATATCATTTTTCGCTCTTAGCTATAAACTACCGAGATGGTTCAACCAGAGAACGCGAACATGAGATAATTCGTATTGTTTATCTGAAACCAGAAACGACTAGTGGAGGTATTTCTTCGGTCTACCATGGATGTCAACAATGAGGATGACGTCCGAGACATGATGTCCATTCATATTACAATTAAATGGAGGAGTTACATTCATTTGCACGTCGAAACCGTATGACCATCGTGCCGAGATCCTTCGTCGATTAACTCCACCAATTCGAAGAGTTTCTATTGTATTTTCATTTTATCCGTCTATTTTTATTCAAGTTGTTTATGTTTTATCGCCACAGAAACTTTGTTTTATCGAATCAATTAAATCAAAAATTCATGAAAACTCGTAAAATAAATAAAACATCAGAAAAAGTTAATAATATAATAAAGTGCCAAAATAATATCAAGTGCCAAAATAAAAGCCTATACATCAAAAAACAAATAAAAATCCCTAACGGCGCCCACCTCGCCGCCCCGCCCCGTGCGTCTAAGCTCCCCACCCACGTCATCCGGCAGTCGCCATCCCCACCATCCTATGGAGTGTCCGTCATGGCCGGACCGCCATGCGCGCGATGTCGCCGGCCACGAATCCCTCTCTACAAGCCCTCACAAGCTCCCTAATCCGGGTCATGATCGTCGTAGCGTATCTCGGGGAGGTGTCAGTGGTCGAGCTCTGGTGATGGTGGTGATGGTGGAGCCTTGTAATAGTCTGGGGATAGAAGCCCTGACGTACCACTCTAAGTAGTTACGCATACCGATCCGGCCTCCGAGCAACCCGAGTAGTAAGCGCGCAGGATGTCCTCCACAGATGCCATGAAGTGGACGATCCCAAACACGCAATCGGTATGACTCGGACGGCCACTAAGAGGTCACGTGGGATGATCTGCGTACCCAAACCGACGCAGACACCTATCGTGCATGTACGGAACTCGAAGTCACCCGGTGATGAAGCCTCGTAGAGGAGATTCGCTCGAAAGCGGTCTACCATACCGCCCTCTCAAATGGTCGCCAGCAGACATCCTGCTCGCCTCGGCTCATCAATCATCCTCCCGTAGTGGTTTGAGCTTCGTGTGGTCGACTTCTTCTTCCGGTAGCGCCAAGAGAAGTGGCTCCGCACGGGATATGACCGGCAACCTATCCACCATCCGGGAAATACCACATAATCCAAGCTCGAAATGCAAAAATAAATAACATATTTAATTCACAAAAATTTACCAAAAGTCGGTCGCGATTTAACAAAAATACAAGAAGTTAAAATGTATACGAAATAGGTGGCATACCCTCCACATCGCTTTGCGTAGTCCTCAAAGACGCAGTTGTTCAAGTCATGATACATGGCGGCTAGTGCACTCGCACCCATGCATAGCCTCCAAGAACCTCGGACTCGGATCATCCAGGTAGATCAACCACTTAGCCTCGGCCTGCTCTCCGGTCTTCGTGGTGAAGATATCAGAGGTCGGGCGCGCGAAGAGAAAAACCTCGACAAAGAATTGTGATGTCACCCCCTCCTCCAAGTTGCGCTCATAAACTCGCTCCACCATTTGAAGTCAGTAATATGGACCCCACGGGTGTTGTTAGCGACCTCAACCCGTGACACACCCAAATATGTCTCAAAGAAGCCGGGTGGCAAACTCCGAGCTAACGGTGAGAGGCGGGAGGTGTGGCATAGTTCCCCACGGATGGGAAGGTGCAGCAGACAAGAGACGTCATCCGCAGTGATCGCCATCTCACCAAATGGCAAGTGAAATGACGAAGTGTCCGAGTGCCACCTCTCAATAAAAGCCGACAAAGAACTGGTCTGGTCTCATGTGGCGTGGCGGCCCGGAGAAGTGGGGCCAATCTGGAGTCCCCGACCACGGTGGCAGTGCAAGAAGTAGGTCAGGGTAATGAAGATGAAGTCTAGTATGGACTTTGTTGCCATGAGCCCATACTTTGACAACTCACGATACTCCCGAAATAAAAATAAATAAATAATGTAAGCAAAAGTGCAGACTATGTGACTTAAATAAATTATTTAAGCAAAAATGCAAAACTTACCGGTCATTGTAGTATAGAATCTGCAGACATGATCCGCCAAGTCGGTGAAAAGAGAGGTCGACGCCTCCCGAGGCTCCTCCCGAGGCTCCTCCCGATCATCTTGAGGAGGCTCCCCGAGCATCGCTGAGGCACCTCATGATACTCGGACATGATCGGTTCGAGTAATAAGCATCACTGGCCACTGGCGATACTCGGGAGGTGGGGATGGTAATGAAGAGGTTGGGGATCATACTTGGGATACTTGGGGATGATATCGAGGAGTAAGCCGGGAATGATATCGAGAAACCGCCTCCCCTATGCCAATCCTCTCTGCTGCGTCTGCTGCGCAGTAATCCCCGAGATAGAAAGCCCAGCAGGCCGATCATCGAGTGCGCTCAGCCGATACTCACCGCCTCAGCTCATACTCACCGCCTCAGCCGTGCTCGCTCTCTCTCTCCGTCTTTGAAGCATGGAGTCGATTATGCCTCCGAAGTCCTCGACTCGAGCAGATGACTCCCCATCTCTCGATCGGAGAGACTCTCACGCTCTCTCTATGCCTACAGGACACCGCAAGCGAAAAAAAAAAGAAAAAAAAAAAAAAATTGCTCATCGTATTTACATCAAAAACGTATATACGATGCTTACTTTTCTTAAATCGTATATAGAGAGTGCAGTGGGGTATTTACGATTAGATGAATTTACGCTAATCGTATATACGCTGAATAGGGGTATATACGGTGAAGTAAAAAGTGTTAAATCGATATAGTGGTCCAGTGGGGTATATACGATTTGTTGATTTGAAATTTGATCGTATATACGCCGGTTCGGCGTATATATGCAGTGAAGGTGGTCAAACGTAGGTATGACCAATTGTGTGAAGAAATTGTGATTTTGAAAGAGTCGGGTATTTTGGTATTTTCACACGGTGGGTGGGGGTGTTAGGGGAATGGGTGGGGGTACCAAAAAAAAAACCCTAAACCAAACTGTGATTAGGTCCTTTTTTTGACGCAAATGGTTAACTTGCAGTTGGTTACTCACTTTTCACTTCTTTCCCAATGAGTTGGTGGCATGGCATGTCTTCAAAAAAAAAAACGGTTTGAGGTGGGTTGGTGGTGAGGGTGATAAAGTCATTCTACGCTCACCAACTCTGCTGCCACTATGCCACTAGCCCACTACTGCTAGCTAGTTACTCCCACCGTCCCATTTAGTTTGTTGTTTAGCAAAATCAATTTGTCTAAAATTGATTGTTGTTTTAAAATTTCAATGTAACTTTTACTGATGACAACATTTTACGTTTATGCCCTTATTAATGATGACAACATTTTACGTTTATTAAATGATTCACATTTTCATTTGTAGAGAGATAAAGGGTTAATTGGTAAATTACACAACACTTTTAAAAATCTCAGACTCTAATCATTTTCTTAAAGAGAGTGTCAAAACTTTAAACTGCAAAACAATTTGGGACGGAGGGAGTACTAGATTTAAACAAATCAATCTAATCAAACGAAATGAATCAAGGGAATAAATTTAAAAATTAAGTGTATAAACATTTTACGTCATCCAGTAATTATAAGTTGATATCTTTTTAAAAAATTAATCAGTTATGTGCTGTTATTTATTTACCACACACTGTCAAAAACAATTATTTACCATAATGTGGTTAAAGAGTAAAACTCCTGAAAGTTGAAGTTTTGTATTTTTCTTCTCTTTTTAATGTTGAAGTTGTATGAATTATGACCGTCTGAAACCGACCGTCACACCCGCAAACCCGTCACACCCGCCACTCCGAGCAAACCGCCACATGTTCCGGTCGAGTTTGGGTTACATTATGGCATCGCGGTTTCGTCGGATCGGTGGTTTTAGCCTAAACCGCCTAAACCGACCGATGTCCACCCCTACTGGTATGGGTGGTGGCACCGCAGTAGCTTGAGTGATATTTTGTGTATCATCATCACAGATCAACAGACCCACCAACCGCGGATTCATGATCGTGGATTCTTTCTTGACCATTCAGTCATTAGTAATGGCTCCCACGAATCCACGACCCTCACTTAATAATTGTCGGTGGCATAACATAAGCACGTAGTAGTATTTTTTTTATGTCAGCACAAGCGCGTAACTTCAAATAAAAAAATAAATAAGACGTAATGACATTCTCAGCTTATTTTGTTTTAATAATATAATAATAATAAATCATCTTAGATTAGATATTTACATCAATGACACCCTCTTTTGAATAATTAAAAATTGAATTAATGACCCAATAGTCCCCACTTTCTACGAAGGATTTGAGATGATACAATCATATGATAAGACTAACAGAAGTAAATTATACCAGTCCAATTACAAAGCGATCAAGGCTCATGACAAAATCTATCAAAAAACACCATCAACAATTTTGAATGATAGATTTAATTAAGGCTTAAATATGGAAATCATGCGGTGATGGTTAAATACTTAAATGAAGAAATTTCGTTTCATACTCACTAGCAATAGTTTTAGTCTTTTATTTTTCATTTTGATATTGAGAAATTTATGGTGAAAGTGTGATGCCTCAATCGAAATCATAGAAAATCTGCACATTTCTTTAAACATTGCAAAAGTGATTATATTTACATCAATCTAAAAGGACTAATATTAATTATACTAAACTCACGTTCCAACCCTTGGAGCTACATTTATTTAGTAATATTAAAAAGTTTATTTTATACAAACTGCATTCCTAATCCCCTAGTTGAATACATCCAAATTAAATAGTGCAGAAATAACTATATCTTTCTTGTTTTTTTGACAATATTATATCTTTCTTGTTGATAATCAGACATAACGCTATATCTTATTCGAATTAAATCAAGCATCAACGTAGTTCCAAAGGAAAATAAAAGATGATAGTACAACTTGGTACTTTAGAAAAGGAGGTAGGCGACCAAAGTTTTAGGAAATTAGAGGTGGATAGTGATGCTTTGCAATAATTTAGGGCTATTTGTTTTTATAAGCAAAATAATTTACGGATATTATTTCATGGTTGAAATCTGTAATCCTTGAAATAACTCGCTTAATACATAAGTAAAATCATACTACCATCGATCAGATTGTATCAAATGAAATAAGCGACAGATTCAAAGATTTCTACTATGATACAATCAATGGCTACTATATGAGTTTAGTAGGGACATGCCCCACGAATAGTTTCGATAAACTCGAGTTGATTGTTTCTTTCTATCAAACCAACCCAATAAAAAACATCAAAAACTAATATTTATCGGATCTATTCAAGTTTTTTTTTCAAATCAACTGCTCAGTTCGGCCCGTGGTTTTTGTTCCACCAATCGAAACGAACAGTAAGTAACACATTTCTTACTAAGTTACTAGCTCAAATCAACTATAACCACTCCCATGACAAATGGAGGTAAGAATTAGTAGGGAAATAAATGGAGTGGTGAAGAATGGATCTCCAACCACAACTACCGCGAAAATCCGCATCGTTCATTTGAAGCATTCAAACCTATTTATAGTAACCTCACACCCCATTACATTACACACTCTCCTTCCTCCTCCTCTTCCTTACACTCACTTCCATTCCCATTCTCTCTCTGATTTTCATTTCTGCATCAACACACCATGGCATTGCTAGTTGAGAAAACAACAAGCGGCCGAGAATTCAAAGTAAAAGACATGTCCCAAGCCGATTTCGGCCGTCTCGAACTCGAACTCGCCGAAGTCGAAATGCCAGGCCTAATGGCTTGCCGAACCGAATTCGGTCCATCACAACCCTTCAAAGGAGCCAAAATCACCGGTTCACTCCACATGACAATTCAAACCGCCGTCCTAATCGAGACCCTCACCGCACTCGGCGCTGAAGTCCGTTGGTGTTCTTGCAACATCTTTTCCACACAAGATCACGCCGCCGCCGCCATCGCTCGTGACAGCGCCGCCGTATTCGCATGGAAAGGTGAAACACTTCAGGAATATTGGTGGTGTACTGAACAGGCTCTTAATTGGGGTCCAACTGGTGGTCCTGATCTGATTGTTGATGATGGTGGTGATGCTACGTTGCTTATTCATGAAGGTGTTAAGGCTGAAGAGCTTTATGAAAAGATGGTTCGGTTCCTGATCCTTCGACTACTGATAATGCTGAGTTTCAGATTGTTCTTACTATTATCAGAGAGGGTTTGAAAACTGATCCAAAACGTTATCATAAGATGAAGGAGAGACTTGTTGGTGTTTCTGAAGAAACTACTACTGGTGTTAAGAGACTTTATCAGATGCAGGCTAATGGGACTCTTTTGTTCCCTGCTATCAATGTCAATGACTCTGTTACCAAGAGCAAGGTAACCTTCTTTTTTTCTTTTTAATTAACAAGTTTCATTGTGTCGTATTCCATTCAGATCTGTTATTTTCTCTTCTTTTCTATGCTTTTCTTAACTTGATTTGGTTAATTGCATTTCAGATCCATGATTTGTTTGAACTCACACCAGCTCCCATAAAATGGGAGATCATCATTTTATTTTATGTTTCATTAAAAATATTTTGTTTTAAAAAATCAGAATAAAGTATGAGAAGAGAAGTAGACAACAAACGATCCAATCCGTTGGATAGATGTTCGTAGTATTGGGTATTAAATTTTTGTGTTTTACAGATTATGTATGTATTGGGAATTGTTAATTGTCAAAGAGCAATTATTATTATTAATTAGGTACCAATATTGGTTTGGTTGAGGTGTAAGTGGTCTCAACTGCTAGTGAAGAAAACATGGTTCGAATCTTAGATCTGACATTTGGGTGATTAGATAATTAAGAGTTAACTCTCTCGTTCCATTGACTAAATCGAGGATTAGTCTCGTAGCTGATTCAGATGGCTGAAATTTGTGGGAATGTATTAGCGTGTCACTAGTCAAAGTGGTTTAACAAATAATATTCTGGTCTTGATTATAAGAAAAATTAACAGTTTTACGTTCATTGAATAACTGATATATCTGATAGATATTGATTGTGAATTCCCACAAATTGGATGCTATCTGGTTGTAAAATCAAATCTGTGTGTAACTATTACAATCAATCATTGAACAACTGATGTAAATTCAAATCTGTTTTGCTTGTATGTTTTTGTGTGGTGTTGCCTAACAATGTTGTTTGATGACAGTTTGATAACTTGTATGGTTGTCGTCACTCACTCCCTGATGGACTGATGAGAGCAACTGATGTGATGATTGCTGGTAAGGTAGCTGTTGTATGTGGTTATGGAGATGTTGGCAAGGGCTGTGCTGCTGCAATGAAGCAAGCTGGTGCTCGTGTGATCGTAACCGAAATTGATCCCATTTGCGCCCTTCAAGCTCTCATGGAAGGTCTTCAAATTCTTCCCTTGGAAGACATTCTATCTGAAGCTGACATCTTTGTTACCACAACAGGTAACAAAGACATCATCATGGTTGATCACATGAGAAAAATGAAGAACAATGCAATTGTCTGCAACATTGGTCACTTTGACAATGAAATCGACATGTTAGGCCTCGAAACCTACCCCGGCGTCAAGCGCATTACAATTAAGCCTCAAACCGACAGATGGGTTTTCCCTGATACTAACTCTGGCATCATTGTTTTGGCTGAGGGTCGTTTGATGAACTTGGGTTGTGCTACTGGACATCCTAGTTTTGTGATGTCTTGCTCATTCACTAACCAGGTCATTGCTCAGATTGAGTTGTGGAAAGAGAAGGATTCTGGTAAGTATGAGAAGAAAGTTTATGTTTTGCCTAAGCATCTTGATGAGAAGGTTGCTGCTCTTCATCTTGGTAAGCTTGGAGCTAAGCTTACTAAGCTTAGCAAAGATCAGGCAGATTATATCAGTGTGCCTGTTGAGGGTCCATACAAGCCTGCTCATTATAGGTACTGAGATGATTCAAGAAGGGATCATAGAGGCAAAAGAATAAACAACTATATCGCCATTGTTTCACTTTCCATTACATTTTTTCAGATTTTTTTTATCCTTAGGTTCTTAATTTCATTGGGTTGATGGGTAAGAGCAAAAGGCCAATTGGTTTCTATGTAATGAGACCAATTGGGTCTGAATAAGGCTCTGGTTGCGGTTGTGTGGGTTATGATTATGATTATGATTACTTGAGTATAATAACTTGTTTCTGTCTATCTTTGATATAAGAAACAAAGTAAGAAAATGTAGAAAAAAATTCTCTTTTATTTTTTATTTGCTTAATTCTTCCATTTTCTGAGTAGCACTTGGCTAGATGCCAAATTATACTTCCCCCAACAAAAGCATAACTTAAAGAGTGCAATTAAAGGATAAATTGATTTTAACTATTTGAATATGAGTAGTTTATGAGTCTGACATTGATGTTCTTTTTTGAGCTTATACAAATCAATAGTTTTAATGTACTTATTACTCATAAGCTTGTTATTGTTAAGATAGTTTATGAAAAAACAGAAAACTTATAAATTAACATGAAAGTTTATTTATTTATTTATTTATTTGCATAAACAGTTTTGCATAAGTTTAAAAATAAATCAATCCAAACGAGCCTT